>PVKU01000637.1:420312-430414 GCA_004027475.1 Anoura caudifer
GACTGCTTATCTCCATTGTGTTTAGTTTTTTCTGGAGTTTCAGTCTATTCTTTTATTTGGGCCATATTTCTTTGTCTCCCCATTTTGACAGGCTCCCTGTGTTTGTTTCTATATATTAGGTAGAGCTGCTATGCCTGCCTGCCTTAGTAGCATGGTCTATTGTAGAAAAGTACACTGGTAAGTTGGATGTGGTGGAGCCTTAGGTAATCGCCAGTGTTGGGAAACCTGTGTGAACCAGGTTAATGGAATCTCTGATTGGTGTCACTGCTCTGTGGCTCTGTGTGGGACAGGGTTCAGAAAAGGGACAATGACCGGAGGGAGCTGTCTTGCAGGACTCACCCTGATGCTAGACACTTCAGTTTCTGCCCGTATGTCACTGGTACCCTTCAAGCTTCTGTTCTGGTGCTAGAGCCCAGAGGGAGTAAGTCTGTGTAAGTCTTAAGTCCACTGCAAACCCTTTAAGAGGAGACAGCTGATAATCCTGCAGTTCTTTTCCCCACCCCAGACCCCACTGGTTTTAACAGCCAGAAGTTATGGGGATTTACCTTCCTGACACTGGAACCCTGGGCTGGAGGGCCTGGTATAGGGCTGGAAGCCCTTACTTCTGAGATATCCCTCCCAATTTTTATCCACCACATGTGGTTCTGGGACCACCCATTCTGCATCTCTATGTCTCTGCACCTCCTACTTGTCTGAAATAATTCCTTGGTTGTTCAACTTCCACACAGCTCAGTTTTCTGACAATTCTGGATGACAGTTGTTTTGTAGTTTAGTTGTAATTTTTGCTGTGATTGCAGGAGGGGGTGAGCCATGTTTACCTGTGCCTCCATCTTGACCAGAAGTTGAAATTAGGACAATTGTTAACCCTACAATGGCCTCTTAAGTGATCAAGTAAAAGGTAGAGCTGCAGGTCTCTCACTCTAAATCCAAAGCTAGTAATGATTAAGCTTAGTGAGGAAGACCTGTCAAAAGCCAAGAGAGGCAGAAAGCAAGGCCTCTTACAGCTAGCCAAGTTGTTCAAGTTCTTGAAGGAAATTAAAAGTGCTACTTCAGGGAACACATGAATGATAAAAAGCAAAACAGCCTTATTGCTGACTTGAAGAAAGTTTCAGTGGTTTGGATAGATGATCAAACCAGCCACAACATCCACAAAATTCTCTTAAAGAAGTGATTTTAAGTGGTGTGTCACAAGAAATTTTAAAACATGGAATATTTGACTAGTCAGGGCCACTGACCTCTTTTCGCTGAGACTGTCAAATAAAAAAATGACAACAGCCAATGCAACAATACCCATCCAGTATGAGTTCCAGGCCCTGATCCTAAACATACAGATCATATAATAGAGTTGTATCTTATTGGTCACATAATAAGGCTGTGTCTGGGCCATTAATTCTTGGTACCAGAAATCCATAAATCCTTATATGCAAGTATAAGCACCTGATTATTTTAAAGTCAGTTTGGAGCAAAAATGGTAGGTAGTTGCTATTTTATTTTTCGTAAATCAATCCAAATTATACTTATTCACTGCCTTGACTGGTGTGGCTCAGTGGATTGAGTGCCAGCCTGTGAAGCAAAGGGTTGCAGTTTGATTACCAGTCATGGCACGTGCCTGGGTTACAGGCCACATCACCAGTAGGGGGCACGTGAGAGGCAATCATACATTGATGTTTCTCTCACCCTGTTTCTCCCCTTCTTCCCCTCTAAAAATAAATATATTTTTTGAAGATTTTGTTTATTTATTTTTAGACAGAGGGGAGGGGAAGGAGAAAGACAGGGAGAGAAACATCAATGTGTGGTTGCCTCTCGCATGCCCCTTGCTGGGGACCTAACCCACAACCCAGGCATGTGCCCTGACTGGGTATCAAACCGGCAACCCTTTGGTTCACAGGCTGGTGCTCAATCCACAGAGCCACACCAGCCAGGGCTAAATAAAATCTTTTAAAAAAACAAAATTATACATATCTTTTCTCACGTGTCAGACTGGCAAAAAATATTGTTGGGGGGTGTGCTGCAGAATCTTGGTAATTAGTTTGTGTGTGTCATGAGATGAAAAAGGTTGAAAATTGCTGCCGTAAGCCAAGCCTAATCCAGAACAAGGCCCTAATTCTCCCCATTTCTATGAAGGCTGAGAAAGGTGAAGAAGCTGCAGAGAAAACATTCAAAGCTAGCAGAGGCTGGTTCCTGAGGTTTAGGGAAGAAGTCATCTCTGTAACATTAAAGTACGAAGTGAAGCAGCAAGTGCTGACGTAGAAGCTGCAGCAAGCCATCCAGATCTAGTTAAGATAACTAATGAAGGTGGCTGCATTACAGATTTTCAGTGTAGACGGAGGAACCTGTCATTTATGGCTGTCATAGCTAAAGAGACGTCAATGTTTGGCTTCAAGCTTCAAAAGACAGGCTGACTCTTGCTAAGGGCTAATGCAGCTGGTGACTTTAAGCAGAAGCTAGTGCTCATTTGCCATTCCGAAAATCCTGGGGCCCTGATGCTAAATCTACTCGACCTGTGCTCTGTAAATGGAACAACAAAGCCTGGAAGCCTGGATGACAGCACACCTGTTTATAACATGGTTTACTGAATAGTTTAAGGCCACTGTTGAGAGCTACTGGTCAGAAAGATCAAAAAAGATTCCTTTCAAAATATTACTGCCCATTAACAATGCCCCTGGCCATCCAAGAATTCTGATGGAGATGTACAGTGAGATTAATGTTTTCAGGCCTGCTAACACAGCACCCATTCTGCAGCCCATATATCAAGGAGTACTTTCTAATTTCAAGTCTAATCATTGAAGAAATACATTCCATAAGGCTATAGCTGCCCTAGATAGTGATTCCTCTGATGGGTCTTGGCAAAGTAAATGGAAAACCTGGAAAAGATTTATCATTCCAGATGCCATTAATAACATTTGTGATTCATGGGAAGAGGCCAAAATATCAACACTCTCAGGAGTTTAGGAAAATTTACTCCAACCCTCAAGGATGACTTTGAGGGGTATAAGACTTCAGTGGAGGAAGTAAATGCAGATGTGGAAATAGCCACAGAACTAGAATTCAAAGTGGAGCCTGAAGATGTGGCTGGATTGCTGCATTCTCATGATAAAACTTCAACGGATGAGGAGTTGCTTCTTATAAACGAGCAAAGACAGTGTTTTCTTGAGATGGAATCTATTCCTGGTGAAGATGCTGCAAAGATTGTTGAAATGACAGCACATAATTTATAATATTACATAAACTTAGTTGATAAAGCAGCAGCAGGGTTTGAGAGGGTCGAAAGAAATTTACTGTGACTGAAATGTGATCAAACAGCATCACATGCAACAGAGATATGAGTTGTGGAAGAAGAGTCAACTGCTGTAGTTAACTTCACTGTTGTCTTATTTTAAGTTGCCACAGCCACCCCAGCCTTCACCAGCCACCACCCTGATCAGTCAGCAGCCATCAACATGGGGGCAAGACCCTCCACCAGCAAAAGATCATGACTCACTGAAGACTCAGATGATACATAGCATTTTTAGCAATATGGTATTTTTTAATATATGGACATACTTGAGACATAATGCTATTTGCACTTAATAGACTACAGTATAGTGTAAAAATAACTTTATATACACTAGAAAACAAAAATTGTGTGTAATTCACTTTATTGTGGTAGTTGCTTTTTTGCCACGATCTGGAACCAAACCCTCGATATCTCTGAGGCATGCTGTGCACTATCAGGACCTTCCCTTCCATGCCATCCCAATGACTTGAGTCTTTTCTTATTTGAGAAGGGCAAAATTGTGTATGTATGTGTATGTGTGTGCATCTATACAAAATATGTACATATATATTATATGCATAATATATGTGTACATTTAATATATACATATATAATATATACACACATATATGGCTTATTTTACAAAAAAAGGAATAAAATTATCTGTGAATGGCACTGACATATTCCATGATCAATAGAGGGTCTCTATGTTGTTCCCCTAAAAGTGGCAGTTCCTACCTGTTCCGGGCCATCACGTCTGTTACGAGAAACCCACTGTGACCAAACACAGAGCTGTCCTTTTGACACTAAGCAATAGGATGTTGATAATCACAGGAGTTTAATTTCCCCCTTATTGTCAGCAGTAAATTTGGTTAAGGCAAGACAGCACCATTACCAAAACAGTTAGCAGATCATTGAAAGGCTACTAAATTATGCCATGGAATCTTTGACTTTATTAGCACTTTATATCCTACTCACTCATTTATCTGTAGCACCAGAAAGTTCCTAAATTCTGAGTCTTTCTCACCTGATCATTCATAATCATGCAACCTAACAACATTTATCATAAGCCTTCAGGCACATTGTGCAGTATTGGGAATTTATCCACAATATTTCTCTATAAGTACAGTTGCTGACCTTTGTGAAAGTAAAACCTTGCTCAACTTTTAAAAAGAAGAAGAATTTTAACAGTTGTCTATTACTGTGTATTATTCCTTGTCATGCGTTTACCAATTGAGTCACGATAACCCAACACAGTAGGCACAATTGTCAGCATCATTCTGTAAATAAAGAAATTGAGGCTCAGGGAGGTAAAGTGATGGACCCAAGATTACAAAACTAATCACATGACAGCAGTTTCAAACATAACAACACCTCCCTGGCCTGCATCGGGGCATAAAGGACCAAATTTATCTAAATTAGAGTGCATCAATGTAGTACAACTACTGTACATTTTTAAAAGACATGATTTTATATAAATTTGCAACAAAAAAATAGAATGTGCTTTATAAATATATGCAAAAAGAAGTAAAAAACAAGTGCAACTGAAACAAGTCCACATTGACTAACTTCATTTAATCAATAGCTTAAGGCAAAGTTTTCCAATGCTCAGTGAATAATAGCTATTGTTGTTGATGTTATTACAATGCAGTGTGTTTTCAAGGCTAATTGAATAATATGCTCAGTGAAGGCAGAAGAAGTTCCTGATTGGGTACCACTCTCTTGGTCTGAAAACCAAGTCTCAGCTCCAAAATAAATGCCCTTTCCTACCCTACAGATGCAACTAGGTCTCTAGAAGTTATTCAGCCTTGATTATCCTCCCAAAATGTGTAAAAATTAAAATGTATTCTTTTGCCTGCTGAGTCTCCTGGGGTGGATCGAGCTGTCCCTGCCGTGATGTACCACTGTCGGCCTGGCTGAGTAGTTAACACAAATCACAGGCAAAGTGTCAAGGAAGAAATAGAAGGGCAAAGATGTCAGCTCTTATCAGATTAACTACATTCTTCTGGATCTGAGAGTAGCTTTAGCCAACACAATAATATTCAGGATACAAAATAAAGCAACTAAACCATACTCCATATTTTCATATTATAAAATGTGTCACTAATATAAAAAATTCATCTAGCTTAAATATTCTTCATAAATCTCCCTCAGTAACAATTTCCAAAACAAAGAGCCAAAATATAGTCTCTAGTCTGAATTTATGGTTTGTCTGCGCCGTAAGACAGAAATCCATCCTGACAAGTTCTTTGAGTTGTCAGAGATTATACTGCTGAGCCTTTTAAGTGATTTATGTTCTGGGTATAAGGCCAATATTTGCATCTTGACTCATTTTTATAGCTACTTTAACTGAACTGTTGTGACCCAGAATCCAGCACCCAGCATACTGGTACGAAAGCAATAAACTCTTGGAATCTTGTAAACATTTTTATTCTGTTCCTTCAGAACAACTAAAAGGTGCTAACTCTACAGCCTTTTTATTTATTTATTTTTTGTACAGCTCAAGTTACACATACTGCATTAGAACACGAAAATAGATGAAGTACTTTGGAGAACAGATTTCAGAAGTGGGAAAATACTGGATTGACATTTATAGTTTTTGTCCATCATATTATTATTTTTCTGGGAAAAGATTAAGATTTATGTTAAACTGACACAATTATAAATATCAATTTGCAATTGTAAGCCTTCACCAAATGATTATAACTTAAGAAGTTAATTTTATGATTTTCAGATTCAAGTATTTCTATTTTTAAATATTTAATGTTTATTGTTTCATTAGTTTGCATCATGAGCAATACCAAGATACCTTTAGACATAATGTGTGCACAAATATTTGCACTTTATAGTTTCTTTTGATTTTATGACCATCATATTATAAGTAATTTCAAATATGAATATAAAGTAAACATACTTTTTGATTTAATAACAAATGCATTCTAATCTATATTTATTAATTCTGTCTTTCACCAATCTGACTCTAAATACTTCAATAGCAAAATGGGATTTGAAGTAGTTTCTTTAATTAGTTTAATGGTTTACAGAGGCAGTTTAGTGGGATAAAAAACAAGGCACAGATTTTAGATTTCAACAGACACTAAGGAAGGGAGGGAGGGATGGAGGAAAATAGATACATAGAAACATGTATACATAGAATATTTTATCATTGTTTTATGTATTCTATTCCTTTATCTCTTTGGTAAATCTTTGATTTATCCTTTAGATTATAAACAGAGTTATTTTAACATTATTTTCATATTGCTCTATTATTTCCTGTTCTTAAGGAGCAAATTCTTCATCTTCTAGTGAGGCATTTTTGTTGTATGCTTTATAATTTTGTCTGTGAGTTCCTCTTTCACTCAAAAGAGGAATATGGCCAGATCCATGAAAAAGCCAGATTATGGATTCCCAATGACCAATTTGATTATACTTTTAAATTAAGATATAGTTTATAAGCATTAAAATACAGAAATGTTAAGTGTTTAACTTGACTAATGTGTGTGTGTGTGTGTGTGTGTGTGTGTGTGTGTGTATTAATCCATCACACAAATAAAAATACACAGTGGACCCTTGGACAAAGTTAAGCTTAGGGACAATTACCACCATACACTCAAAAATACACATACGACTTTGACTTCCCACAAAGTTAACTAATAGCCTACTGTTGACTAGAAACCTTACTGACAATATAAACAGTTGATAAACATGTATTTTGTATATTATATGTACTGTACACCATATTCTTACAATAAAGCTAGAGAAGAGAAAATGTTATTAAGAAAATCATAAAGAAGAGAAAATCTATTTCCAGCACTAAATGTATTTATTTAAAAAAATTACATATAAGTGAACCAACATTCAAACCTGTGTTACTCAGAAACAAACTGTACAGTTTCCCACATCCCCCCCCCCCAGGAAACAATGTTATTTATTTATTTATTTATTTATTTATATTCTTGTATTATTATTTATTGATCATTGTGTTATTTTCTTTTTTAAATTGTTGTTCTTGTACAGTTTTCTGTCTTTTACTCCCATCCCAGCCCACTGCCCCAACCCTCCCCACCTCCCTCCCATATCCACCACCCCCTAGGTTTTGTCCATGAGTCTTTCATACTTTTTGCTCCAAACCCTTCCCCTTTTCCCCTGAAATTCCCTCCCCTCTCCCCTCTGGTGACTGTCAGCCTGTTCTCAATTTCAGTGTCTTTGGTTATATTATGCTGGTTTGTTTGTTCTGTTGATTAGGTTCCTGTTAAAGGTGAGATCATATGGCATTTGTCTTTCAGGTCCTGGCTTATTTCGCTTAGCATAATGCTCTCCAGTTCCACCCATGCTGTTGCAAAGGGTAGGAGCTCCTTTCTTTCTGCTGCATAGAATTCCATTGTGTAAATGTACCATCGTTTCTTGATCCACTCATTTACTGATGGGCATCTAGGTTGCTTCCAACACTTGGCTATTGTAAATTGTGCTGCTATGAACATTGGGATGCATAGCTTCTTTTGGACTGGTGTTTCAGGGTTCTTAGGATATAATCCTAGCAGTGGAATTGCTGGGTGAAAAGGCAGATCAATTTTTAGTTTTCTGAGAAACTACCATACTGTTTTCCATAGTAGTTGTACCAGTCTGCAATCCCACCAACAGTGCACTAGGGTCCCCTTTTCTTCACAACCTCTCCAACACTTGTTGTTTGTTGCTTTGTTGATGATGGCCATTCTGACTGGTGTGAAGTGGTATCTCATTGTGGTTTTAATTTGCATCTCTCTGATAGCTAGCGATATTGAGCATCTTTTCATGTGTCTCTGGATCTTCTGTATGTCCTCCTTGGAGAAGTGTCTGTTCAAGTCCTTTGCCCACTTTTTAATTGGGTTGCTTGTCTTCTTAGAGTGGAGTCATGTATGTTCTTTATATATTTTGGAGATTAATTGTCTGAGGTATCATTGGCAAATATGTTTTCCCATATGGTTGGCTCTCTTTTTATTTTAATACTGTTTTCTTTAGCCTTGCAGAAGCTTTTTATTTTGATGAGATCCCATTTGTTTATTCTTCCCTTTATGTCCCTTGCTTTAGGGGACATATCAGTAAAAATGTTGCTGCGTGAAATATCTGAGATTTTCCTGCCTGTGTTCTCCTCTAGGACTTTAATAGTGTCACGGCTTATATTTAAATCTCTTATCCACCTTGAATTTATTTTTGTGTATGGAGTAAGTTGGTGCTCGAGTTTCACTTTTTTGCACGTAGCTGTCCAGTTCTCCCAGCACCACTTGTTGAAGAGGCTACTTTTACTCCATTTTACATTGCTGCCTCCTTTGTCGAATATTAATTGACTGTAGAGACTTGAGTTTATTTCTGGGCTCTCTGTTCTGTTCCACTGATCCATGTGCCTGTTTTTATGCCAGTACCAGGCTGTTTTGATTACAATGGGCTTGTAATACAATTTGGTGACAGGTATTATGATCCCTCCTACTTTGCTCTTCTTTCTCAAAATTGCTGCAGCTATTCAAGGTCGTTTATGGTTCCATATAAATTTTTGAAGTGTTTGTTCTATGACTGTGAAATATGCCATTGGTACTTTAATAGGTATTGCGTTGAATCTGTAAATTGCTTTGGGTAGTATGGACATTTTGATGGTGTTAATTCTTCCGATCCATGACCACAGTATATGTTTCCATTTGTTTGTGTCTTCCTTCATTTCTTTCTTCAGTGTTGTGTAGTTTCCTGTGTACAGGTCTTTTACCTCCTTGGTTAGGTTTATTCCTAGGTATTTTATTTTTCTTTTTGCTATATCAAATGGGATTTTTTTTTCTTGATTTCTGCTTCTGCTGTTTCATTGTTGGTATACAAAAATGCCTTTGATTTCTGGATATTGACTTTGTATCTGGCTGTTTGGACAAATTCATTTATTAGGTCGAGCAGCTTTCTGGCCAAGTCTATCGGATTTTCTATGTACACTAACATGTCATCTGCAAACAATGATAATTTTGTTTCCTCCTTTCCAATTTGGATGCCTTTTATTTCCTGTTCTTGTCTAATCTCTGTGGCTAAGACTTCCAATACTATATTGAATAGAAGTGGTGAAAGTGGACAACCTTGTCTTGTTCCTGATCTTACTGGAGAAGATTTTAGTTTTTGCCCATTGAGTATGATGCTGGCTGTAGGTCTCTTGTATATGGCCTTTATTATGTTGAGGAATGCTCCCTCTATTCCCACTTTGCTGAGTGTTTTTAATATAAATGGTTGCTGTACCTTATCAAATGCTTTTTCTGTGTCTATTGATATGATCATGTGATTTTTGTCTTTGCTTTTGTTTATGTGATGTATTACATTTACTGATTTGCAAATGTTGAACCATCCTTGCATCCCTGGGATGAATCCCACTTGGTCATGGTGTATGATCTTTTTAATATATTGTTGGATGCAATTTGCCAATATTTTGTTAAGGATTTTAGCATCTATGTTCATTAGCAATATTGGCCTGAAATTTTCTTTCTTTGTTGTATCTTTATCTGGTTTTGGGATTAGGATGATGCTGGCTTCATAAAAAGAGTTTGGGAGTCTTCCATCATTTCGGATTTTTTTCTAATAGTCTATGAAGGATAAGGGTTAGCTCTTCCTTAAATGCTTTGTAAAATTCTCCTGTGAAACCACCCAGTCCATGGCTTTTGTGTGTCGGGAGTTTTTTTTATTATTGCTTCAATTTCATCTGCTGTTATTGGTCTGTTCAGGCTTTCTGCTTCTTCTTCATTGAGTTTTGGGAGATTATATTTTTCTAGAAACTTGTCCATTTCACCTAGGTTTTCAAATTTCTTGGCATACATTTCTTCATAGTAATTTCTTACAATCCTTTGT
>PVKU01000638.1:0-429082 GCA_004027475.1 Anoura caudifer
ACTCCATGTAAGATGAAAAACTGCAGGGTGCAAAGTTTCAATGCCCACCATACAGTAGGTGCAGGGCTACTTCCTGCTAAACAAGTAACTACTGGAGAACAAGTCAGGAAGCAGGGCCTGCAATGGCAAGGACGGGCCTGGGGCAGGCTCGCAGGTCCAGTCTGCTCAGACAGAGGCTGCCTTGCCCCTTAGGTGGCAGAGTTGATTGAACCACCAACTGCCCTGAAGCGCTCAGCTGAGACACTGCACATTAGGTGCTGTGTAAGAGCTAGATGTTTCTAACCTCTCCTGTTCGTCACATCTATTGAGAAGGATCACTGTGACACAGCCCTGGGGCTGGGTGTGGAGGGGACCTCCCACGTGCCTGCCTGGTAAGAGCTGTAAGATCAGAGCTGGTGGCTTCCCTGTGCTGCACTTGCTGGGAACCCCAAGGAGCATCGCTATTACCACCCTCCAAGCAGGAGTGCTGGCGCATAAATGCTGTAAGTGCCCCTAGGCCCACATGCCCACCTCCAGGAGTCCTGTCTACAGTTCCCTCAGGCTTCTCCACGTAAGTGATAGGAAGAAGGGAGAGGGCTGGATGCTGCCTGAGCCCTGGGCACTTACCCTGCTTTCCCAGGAGGCAGAGCTGGCTCCCCCTTAGTTCTGACAGAAGGTCTGTGTGGAGAAGGTGTTGGAGATGGGGACGGGGATGAGGAAAAGGACCGGGACCTAGGGAGCAAACAGAGGTGTGAGGTGGGAGCGCCACAGTGCCCGGGTCCAAGTCTGAGCACATTGGGATGCCGCCTCAAATTCACAGGGCAGGCCATTGTGAATTCCTGCTTGTTGGCCTCAGATTAAACGTGGGCTTCAGAGAGTTCTTGGTCATTTCATAAACTACATCGCCTGAGGGGAAAGGAGAGTGCTGAGGGGATAGCTGGTGACCACACTGGTGAATCCTTCTGAGGCCCTGAGCCGAGGGGTGGGATAGCTCTGTAAGCAGGATGGGAAGGGCACAGGCTCTGCTCTCCATGCTGCAACGAAACCCCAACGAAGTGACACACAGCCTGAGCGGGCCTCGGCAGCATGGGAAAAATGGAAGGCCATAAGGGGGACCCGAGACAGAGGTGGGCTGGAGGGTGGTGGTGGGGGTGTGGCTCCAAGAGTGGCCAGCAGCACAGGCCCATGCACAGACATGGTGGTGCTACGGACCAGAGACTGGCCTGGCTTGGGGAGTGATCCAGTTAATGGACACTGTGATGAGCTCGTTTGGACACAAGTTGCACTGGCTGGTAGGACAGACAAAGCACTGGGAAAGGGGCACTGGGCTGGCTGGAGTTCCAGGAGGTGTGACCTGACTGGCTTCTGCCCCACCATCCCAGGATTCACACGACGTCACAAAGGAGGCAACCCCTTGAAAGGTTTATGGGTTTGCTGTTTTTACTCCCTATTTAGAAACTGTCCTGTAAGATTTTCAACATTTCAGCCAAGCACCACCAGCTAAGCTAAGATCAGGCTCTTGCAGTAACATATGCTGCACTGTGAAAACACATAGGAGAAATGCCCATTTCTCCTCCTGTCCTCACACTTGTGGCCCTTGGCTGGGCAGCCCACCAGGAGAGTGGAAGGAATACCAGGCTCACTTCCAAGAAGATTCGGCAACACTGTGCAGTCCTGAGTCACAACCTGGGAATCACCTCCTCCCTGTTCCCATTCCTCAGAAGGCGCTGCAGAGCCAGTGCCCACATGGGGTGCTGCAGGGAGGTACTCTGCTCATGTTCTCAGGGAACAAAGGGCTGTCCCAGAAGCCAGCTGAGGTGTGGAGCAGGGCAAGAGGGCTGCTGATGGATGGACATTGGAACGGGCCCCAGCCAGACATTGGTACAGTATAAACACAAGCCAAGGGAAAGGCTAGGTGGTGAAGAAAGTGCACCTGATTTTGTGGAAACAGCTAACAAATTTATGTCCAAGCTGAAGATATCCTGGGACTGATTCAGGACACAGGGCTGGGACCTGAGTGGTTTCTTTAGAACTGGGTGATGAGGAGGCCAAGCATCCTCCTTGGGGTCCACCTTCTGAAAGGACAGCCGGGTTTCCACCGACTCTCTCCTGCTTGCTGCTGAGGCCCCCTTCCTGCCCTGTGCCTGACTCATCGTGAGGAGCCTGCCAAGCCCACCAGGCTGATGATGGTTCTTTCTCCCACTGTTTGTAGCCTCGGGCCTTGTCACAGCTGCCCCAGCCCTGTCCCTGACTTAAGAGACTCCATGCCATGGGGCCTTCTTTTCAGTCTCTCCCAGTGTCCACTGCGCATACACTAGGGAAAGTGTAGGTAACCCCCACATAATTGTGATTTCCAAATTTCCCAGTTTGGCCTTGGGCTCCTTCCTATAGCTTACCAGCCTTATTTCTTAAATGAAGCTACACACAAGACTTTTCCCACTGTGGATGCCTTGCTCAATGTATTTTCTGCCTTTCACCTCCCCTCCTACAGGTAGCATTCTATGACTGCCCCATGACCGGCAGCTGTTCTATAATCCCTGGGTACTGCTTCAGCTTCCAGCAGGAATATTGTGAGGCCCCAGGGCCCAGAGCTGATCCTCTAGAAACCCTTAAGAAAAAGTTTCCTTTTTCTTTTTCAAAGCTATTGCTATGCACAAGATTCAACATTCACGGAAAACAGGCCCTCATATTATGTTTGTTCCACAGCCCACATAAAATGTTAACTTGGCCAGCAGGTTCAATAGCTCCAATGACCTAATGCTGCTCCGATCCTCTCTACAACTTTCCTAAAGAAAGACCGGCTGTCAGGAAGAGGTGCCACTGTGGGACAACAGACTACCGCAGGATAAACTGGTCCATTTAGTCCCCAAACATCTGGTGATGTGCTTCCCAAAGAAGCACACGTGCATGTGTAGGTGGGCCCCTGTGTGAGTGTGATGTCTTATTTCGGACTTAGCATACCCCAAAGCAGGCCAACACAGGTGCTGTGTCCAAACTGTCTCCTGATGTGCACTGTGTTTTATGATCTCCCAGAGCCTATAGTGAGCTGGCACCTTGCTGTGCATTCTTCAGAATTTGAGATTGTTCTGGAAACAACAGTATGTGGAAGAACCCTGTCAGGAGAGAGATATGCCATCATGCAAGTGACATACCTGGACCGGCTGCCTGAGAAGGAGCTATGTCTGGAAGACCGGCTGGAGTAGGAGCTGTAGGATGAGGACCTGGACCGAGACCGGGACGAACCAGAGCCCGAGTAGGATGAGGATCGTGAAGATGACCTAGAGCATCCAAGGGGGAGAGAGGAGAGGCCAGGTCTTCCCCTCCATCCTTGCCCTGCCCACTGTCCTTGGGTTCAGGCCCGGATAACATACCTATACTCACACACAGACACGCCCCCACTCCCACAGATGTACATAGGTACACCCCCCTCACAGATATAGCCCCCCACTCACCTACACACTACCCTCACAGACGCACATATAGATACATGTCCTCCCACTCACAGACACACCCACAGATATACTCCAGCCCACACTTACACAGAGATACACGCCCTTTGGACACCTTGGTGGACACACTACAGTCCCATCCCCCTTCTAGTGGGAATGGTGTTTAGAGACCAAGACCTGGATGCTGGGTGTCTCACTGTTGCTGGGACACGGTTCCCAGGCCTTCAGTGTGCAGAGCCAGGACACGGTTGCCAGGTGTGCAGGTGTCTGATTCTGCAGACACAGGTCTGTGTATTTCTCTATCTGTCCATCTGTGCATGCAGTGAACCCTGAATCCACACTGATATCTCCAGTCCTGGCCGCACACACTGCAGCTGCCCTAGATGTCCCCTTTCCAATCTCTAACACCTTTCCCTGGCAGAGAGAGACCCAGCTCTCACCACCCACACCTTCCTCACTTGTTTGGGCAGAGCTAGTGCACACACAGGTTTCAGAGCTGCTAACCAACCTTGCAGGAGAAATGGACTGACTGACTGGATGACTCGTGCTGTTCCGCTGGTCTCTCCTCTCAGTGTCTCTCCCAGAGTGACCCAGACAAGCATTCTCCCCTCACAAACACCTCCCACCCTACCCTGGTTCACCCGCCAGGTCTGTGTTCCACTCTGAGTCACCCACATCCTGGCTGATCTCAACACGTGAAGCTGTACTGAGGTTCCAAGTGCTGATGTTGTTTGTTGCTGAGGCTCCAGCATCTAGGTACTCAGTTAAGTCTAGGCTAAACTAACAAATGCCTGTTTTGTCCTACTGACTTTTCGCCAGGGCACTACAGTATATCGCTCCTGTGGTGTTTAGGAACCAGCCATCCACACCCGCCTGCCTCTTTACCTGGAGGAATTGGAGGCAGAGGCTGATGAGGCTGATGTTTTTCGACGCCTTCGTGCACGGCTAGGGGAAACCGATACCCCAAGTTTCTTCTTCGGAGACTTGGACCGGCGCCAAGGGTCCTTCCACTCATCTGCTCGCTTCACCTGTGGCCCAATGGAGGCTGCCTCCTTCTTTGGTGGCTCAGTTTGACGGCTAAAAGTACAGAGGAGTTAGCAATTCTCAGGTCACCTTCCATTTGGCAGTATTGCTATTTTGTGAGGGAAACTGAGAAGTGAGATTTTTGAGGAATGCCTGAAAAATAAAAAGTCATCTCCAAGAGGCAGCAAATATTCCACTTACAACAATACTTATCTGAAGAAGACAAGTATAGCTCTCTCCATAAAAGGTTTCTGCTCACATGTGTTATTTTTGAGGGGAACATCCATCTTCTCCTTCACTGTTCCTAACCGTACTGGTGTTTCCTTTTTTGAAAATAATTACTATTGAATTCCTATCTGCTCCAAGCTCTGGGAAGGACAGGGATGGAGTCAGCCTTATCTAACACATATTCTCTATAGTTGGCACATAGTAGGCACACAACAAATACCTGTAAAATTAAAGGGCAATAAAGTATTTTTTTGAAATGTATTAGAATTGAGAATTATCAAACCCAAGTCTTTAAAAGACTAGTTTAATGAACACAGAGAACATCCTGATTAAAACCCAGAGAAAAGAGATGAGAAAGTGGCCCAGAGAAAGTCACAGGTGCTCTTATATGATAGCCACTAACTACAAGTGTTGAGACTGAAGGCTGGTGGCTTAGCAGGACAATCTGCTGGGCAATTCCTCCCAAATCCTGGCAGGACTGTGTACATGCTGATTACAGGTGGGCAGATGAGACCACCTGGAATGGAATCAAATCAAAGCCTAAACATGAAGGCCACTCTCTGCACTGGAGAACCTGGGAGTGGAGGGAGCTGGTGGTCACAGACTGTGGGAACTCACTCACCACTGCTCAGGAGCTCAGGGTGGAGAGAAAGTGGGAGTGGTAAGCTAACAGCCCTCAGGAGGAAGCTCAGCACCATGCCAGAAACGCCCACAGAAACAGAAATCCCTACACACCTAAACATCCCCACTCAAACATGGGCTGACCTGCAGGGTCCCAGAACCACTAAGAGAAGTTTAGCATGAAGGGATCTGCTGGGCCCATGTTTTTTTTTGAAATTAACTGAAAAATTTTAAGTTCATTTAAAATTTTTAGTGAATACAGAAAGTAGAGTTCTCTTTGTCTCCTAGGACAGCCAGCGGTTAGCATCTGTGCCTTTCCTTTCCACCTGTCTTTCATTCTCTATGATGCACATTCACACGTGTGCTCACACTGCCTTTAAACACAGCTGGGACCTGCCTGTGACTGCTTGGCCAGCAGCGGAGCATCTCTTCCACCGCATCCGTTGGTGGAGACCTGGTCTTTCTTGACTGTGTGGTAATTCACTGTCAGGTGTCATGTAATCTGAACATTTACACACTGTTAGCTGTTTCTAACTTAAATAAAAAAAACACACACAGCCCTGGCTGGTGTGGCTCAGTGGACTGAGCACCAGCCTGAGAACTGAAAGGTCGCTGGCTGGATTCCCAGTCAGAGCACAGGCCTGGCTTGCGGGCCAGGTCCCCATATGGGAGTGAACAAAAGGCAAGTGACTGATATTTCTCTCACTCTCTTTCTCCCTCTCCTCTCTCTCTGAAAATAAAGAAATCTTTAACAAAAAATAAAACTAAATTAAACTAAAAAATAAAAAAAACCACAAATAACATTAAAATGACTGTAAACACAAAACTCATGGACATTTTTTTTTTAAGGGTGAACCAGTAAGTCAAAGGAGATAAGCATCTTACAAGTTCGTGTTAAACTGTCAAACATCTTCCCCTAAAGTGAAAGTGACTTGTAATAGCCTTGTCAGTACGAGGTGCTCATTTTTACCTCCTTCTCAGCAATGCTGGGCTCCTGTGTTACCAGTGAAGCACCATCAGCACCACCAGATTAAAAAAACCCCAAATCCTGGCAATTGTGTTAGAAAGAACAAGGGTTTCAAAGTCTGGGTAGTTCATACTAAATGCTATTCTCGCTAAATGCTAAAATGCAGCACAGTACTTTGCAGACGCAGTTGTAACCTGATGAACTTGACTGGAACCCAACAACTGCACACACAGAAATGGGCTCCTGTCTGCTCCCGGTGGCACTGCCAATGGCTATAGGGCTTTGTCTCCTGTGCTTCCTGGCACCTGTAAGTTCTGGTCGTCTGCCTTGTTCTTGGCCAGCTTTCTAGTAAGCTCTTTATTTATGAAGAACTGGAACCCGTTTCCAGGCTATTTGTTTTTTAAGGTGTTTGGTGGTAGTGTTTGACATATAGAGAATATCATCAAAGCAACCATCAAAGCAATTCCTTTCCCTTCTCTTGTGTAGCTTCCTTTACCCTGATATAGTCCTCCATTGCAAGTCACATTTACTCGAATTTTTCTTCTAGTTGATCTGGAGTTTCTTTCTTTTGACCATTTCCGAATCACTGGCTAACTAGCTTCTCTCTTCCAAATGGTTTGTGATGTGATGCCACCTATGATGAATGTAAAAGTTCTTATTCTGAGGGGAAGTGGCTCGTGGGCTGAGCTCTCCCATTAATCTACTCCCATTCTGGGATCATATCTGCAGACAGGTCACCAATATACAGATGGTTGCCAAATTATAATGGTTCACAACTTATTTTTCAACTTCATGGTGGTGTGAAATACCCATTCAGTAGAAACTACTTCAAATTTTTATCTTTTCCGAGGCTAGTGGAATTTGGCATGATGTACTTACTCTCTTGTAATGCTGGGCAGGGTCAGGTCCTAGTCAGCCATGAAATCGTGAGGTTCAACAACCAAGATGCTACAGTGTATTCATTTTGTTAAATGATTTTGCCCAACTGTAGGCTAATGTGAGTGTTCTGAGCACATTTAAGGTGGGCTGGGCTAGATATTCGGTGGTTATATGTATTAAGTGCAATTTTGACTCACAATATTTTTAATTTACAGTGGGTTTATCGGGATGTAACCCCCATTGTATGTTGAGGAACATCTGTGTTAAAATTCCCAATACTCTTACTTTTCAAAGATTACTTGGTATGTCCTGCCTATTTTATCTACAGAAGATCTTTAGTAATACAATCAGACCCTGCTCCCCAAGTCCCATTGGGCTTTGGATTAGAATGTGATTAAACTTATGAATATCACCTTGCTATATTCAAGTCTCCTTTCATGGGTGTCAGCACAGGATAATAGTTTTCTACCTTGTGGGGGTAGATTTTTAGTTATATTACAAATTCACCACCACCAGCATCTCAGCCATCCTGGCTTATGCTTGGCCTTGCTATGACCAGCATCTAGTTATATTATACCATAACATTAAAAAATCATTGTCTGTTGATACATTCAGAACTTTAAAATCAATCAATCCACTGACTAAAAATTTCTATGCCTACTATTTGCCCAGAGTCTCAAACCAGAAGCAACACCCAATTTTAAAAACTGCCCTGAGGATGCCCTAAACTGAGGCATAAAACCCCTGTTACCTTGGCCAAATCCCTGAGACATACTACACATAAGCTCATAAGCGTGTTCTTCTGAAAAAGTAATCCAGGAAGGAGGCAAAACCTGTCTGACAAATCCAGCCTGTCATAGGCCATCGGAAGCTTCTTTCACCTTTATACTTCCTGTGTCATTTTAGTTCTAAAAATGCAACAGGAAATGGAACATCTTGGTCACTAGGTTTTTCATTAGTCATCAAAGTGGCCCAGCTCAGTCAGCTTGCAGCCCTTCTCACACAGGGAGAGAGGAACAGATGGAAATCAAGGGAATAATTCATGATGCATCCATGATAGTACTGAAAGTTCTTGCTGTAGTGAAGGGGAAGGAGAAAGAATGCCAAACCCTGACCTCATCACAGCATGGAAAAGACAACCACTTCAGGCCACAGAGAGGTGGCCAACACAGGCCTCCATAATCTTTTAGAGGCAACATTTCCTCATTAGGAAGAATTTTTCATTCACTCTGAAGATAAGACTATGAGTTTCAAACTGAGCTGGCTCCTTTAACAATGTTAGAACAAGGCCTGGCGGTGTCCCTAAAGTTTCTCATTTTCTGGGCTGGTGCCATGGATGGGCCTGAATACATCATCCCCAGTGCAAGTCCTACACAGATGGAGCAAACGGCTGGGGCCACCCTCCCCTGACATAACAAGCCTGGCCATGACTGTACTTTAAAAAGTGAAAGTATTTTAATAATGTTGGGGGTACCTGGATATAGAAAATCATGCAGTTGGCACAAAATGAAGTTCAGGGATCACTATGTTAACGAGTGACTCTGTAGGCCATCAGAGTCAAATATTAATGAGCTGACGCCCAAGTGGTTTTGGTCCCCAGACTTGGGGGGACCCAAACCAGAAAGCAATATTTTCAGACTTGTATGTAAAACTTAAAGCATCTATTGTAATGGTAGATTTAAACAATTTTTTTAATTAATTTATTTTTAGAGAGAGGGGAAGGGAGGGAGAAAGAGAGGGAGAAAGAAACATCAATGTGTGGTTGCCTCTCGAGTGCCCCCCACTGAGGACCCAGCCTGCAACCCAGGCATGTGCCCTGACCGGGAATCAAACAGGTGACCCTTTGGTTTGCAGGCTGGCACTCAATCCACTGAGCCACACCAACCAGGGCTTAATGGTAGATGCTTTGGAAAGAATGACTGAATTAATAATCAATAAAAACTTCATTAAAAAAATTCCATTTAAGAAAAATGTTCACATTATATTGGGGAAGGGCAGAGGGGAAGAGGCAAAATTAGGTATGCTCCTAAACTCTCAAGTCAGTTTGGGAGTATGGCCAATCTGTAACAGCAGGAGTTATCGATAGGCCAGCTTTTCTTCTCTTTTCTCTTTATTCTTTAAAAGTTTTTAAAACTTTCCTAAATTGTCATGGTTTACATTTATTACAGAAACACCCCAAATGTTAAATTTTTTTCCATGTCTGCAAAGAAAATCTTTTAATACTGTTGACAAGTACATACTCTCAGGAATTTTACTAATAATTAATTTTAGTGATGCGTTGTCATCTCTTATAAGAACCTCAAAAGAGCCCTGGCTGGTGTGGCTCAGTGGATTGAGTGCTGGCCTGCGAACCAAAGGGTCACTGGGGTGATCCTTGGTCAGGACACATGCCTGAGTTGCAGGCCAGGTCCCCAGTAGGGGGTGTGTGAGAGGTAAACACACATTGATGTTTCTCTCCCTCTTTTCCTCTAAAAATAAATAAATAAGATCTAAAAAAAACCCCAAAACCAAAAAGAAGAACCTGAAAGGAGTAGGAAAGTGCCCCTGCCCACTGACTGGAGGCACTGGAGTGTCACGTAGCTCATGAAGAGCACAACGCCACAGATGTCAGTCCTCAATGGTCTCTAAACAAAACACCACCAGGGCCAGCAGGCATCATCCTATGCACTGCAGCAAATTAAACGCGACTCAGTAAGGGAGCAATAACTAGGGGCAGGGCTTAGGCTGATGTGCCCTGGAATTCTGGTGAAGCTGGCACCTCTGACCTTGGTCCCCAGGTGGCCAGACAAGGCTGCTCAGTCAGTGGGGCCATGCTGGTGCCTCGACCCACAGGAAGAAAAGTAGGGCTGCTTCTGCTTTCTGAGAGAGCCCAAGACACCCAAAGCTGAAGCGCTTCTCTGACTGAATGACAATATCCCAGATGAGAGCCTGGAAAACTAGAAAGACACACTACACCCAAATGGAAAAGAGCAGGCTTGCCACCATTTTCACACATGCCAACCAAAGCTGAAGATGTGGAGGAAGAAAACCCAGCTGAATGGAAACAGCTGGCAAGGTAAGACTTCAGTCAGGGATATGGCATCAAGAGCTGGGAGAATAGATTTGGAATTTGCATAAACACTTCTAAACAGAGAGGGGGGAAAAAACCCTTCAGTAATCTCTGACAGAGGAAGTGGCCTTAACTAAGCTCAGCTACAACACAATTTTATCACCAGGCAGCTGATCCTTTGTTCAAGGCCACTGAGAGAGTCTCTAAGGAGCAGAGGTTACCTGTTCTATGACTGTCAAACAAAAATGTCACAACGAAACACAACAAGGGGGCCTTGAGTCAACTCAGGAATGAGCTCACATCTTACATCAGCCGAGAGGTGTTAGCACCAATGATGCAAGGTCACCACAGTGAGCATATCTGGAAACTCCGACCTGGGCAACTGCCAGGTTTGGGGTCAAAGGCAAAAAAAAGATAAACAGGATAAAGGTTCTTCTCTGAAATCAAAAGGGTTAAACATCTAATAAAGACACAAGAAAAGGGAATTTGAAAGATGGATTTTCTCACTGAACTCACTCAGTCATGTTTGGAGAAACACAACACCTTTTGTAGCAGCTCCTCTCTGCTAGTTCATCTGGGAACCTTTGTGGAGCATTACACTGCTCACCTCCCTTAACACTGAGCAGAACTGCCCACAGAAGTCCCTAAGTAATTGGGGCTGCCATGCCCCTTTCCTGGACTATATCCTAGGGGCCCCTCCTGCCTGGACCCCAAGTGTCCACTGCCTCTGAATCCCTTCCTGTCCCATGCCATGCAAATCAGGAGGCTCCCGTTCCCAGCTCACCTGGGTGGACACCTGCCAAAAGAAGAAACGCCAATCCCCAATCCATTCCTCCCTCTGGAATGCCCACCTTGCGTGAAGTCCCGTGCATTCCCCACAGAGGCCTATCATTATTTTTTATGATCTACCCAGCTAGCTGTAAACCCTCCTCCAAACTCTACCATGATGTGTGGCCCTCTCTTAGGGACTACACACAAGTAAGAATGTGATCTAACTTGTATTTGCTATTCACATTTCTCAACTCTGCATCCTCAGGACTGAGCAGAAGGCCTGCAGCACATGGCAACACATGCGGAGTCAACAGGGCTCAGAGCAAGACCAGGGGGCCCTGATGGAGTAGGGCATTCCAAGGGCCTGCGGACTTACACTAAGGACTGCCACCAAGGGTGACAGTCCTTCCAAGGGAGGCTTGAGAAGGCGGGGGCAGGACAGACAGGCTTTCCCCAGTGAGGAGTGACCTGGGGACCAAAAGACCTGTCACTTTAATCCCTAGATTTTAAAAACATGTTTAAACTTTATAACGAGCAGGTGAACCTAAGAAAACTGTAACTAAGAACAACAACAACAACAACAAGAATCCGTACTGTTTCAAGCGGTGTGCACTAAGACTTCCCATCTCCATGGTGAGGACTTGTCATTCAAATACATTTTTTGAATTTCTAAGACTATAACACCATTGCCTTAGGTTCTCAATGCCATTTCTCCACTTCCCACCCTTTGTCCCCACCATGAAAACACACTGCTGTACCTATAAACAGAGTAAGGCTCAAATAGGCTCAACAATGTCTGATTCAGGATTGTATCTGTATGTATTTGTATTATCTAAATTTCTACCCGTATCAGATGTCTATACTCAGCCTTGAATGAATGAGAGACAACTATTTATCTTTTTCATCTTGATCAAATAGTCGGGCAACTTCTGAACAATTCAGTGTGTAAGGAGCCAAGAAATGAAATAGGATACACTTTTTCTCAAAAAAGCTGTGGGCACAAGAACTTTCTCCAAGTCAAGAAATTAAGCCCTGACCAGGACACAGCAGAATGAGAGATTAGAAAGGTAAAAGAGGTTTATTAAATGGTCAGAGGAGTGTCTTTTGTGTAACAGAAAGGTCAGTGCTGGCTTTGAAGCTGAGTATAAGTGTTGGGGAATCTAACTCGGAGCAGTCTGATTGCCTGGCTAATCAGGGAGCAGGAGGGTAACGATAGAGCCAGGAATGGAGTGGGAGGTGGAAATCTGCCTATCACAGGGCCTCAGGACAGCACCACACTGCTTCCCCAGGTTATGCACATCCTGTGTGGTTGCTGACGGCAGTCCAGGTGTGGTCATCTGACACAATTGGGACAGTAAATGCATGCAATACCACCATGGGGGCCTAGGTACAATCACTCCCAACTCGTAATGTTCAAATTCAGGGAATCAGTGAATTTCACCATGTAAGATGTGCATATTGATGGGAAGGCACTGAAAGGGGGTGATAAACTACCTGCTGCCTCTCTGAGACAAAGCAGAGAGGAAACTGAGAGGCCCAGCACCATGCTAGGCATGGCCACAGGAAAAGCTGTCGGGCCCAAGAAAACACGGAGGGAAAAAGTCACCATAAGCTGAGGGAAACCGTGTGTGTGTGTGTGTGTGTGTGTGTGTGTGTGTGTGTGAGTGAGAGAGAGAGAGAGAGAGAGAGAGAGAGAGAGAGAGAGAGAGAGAGAGAGAGAGGAGAGAGTGTACACACACACACACATCTCACGGACCCGTTGAGTGACTGTGTGACTGTCATCCTTCTTTCTGGGGTGGCAGAGTGCCATACAGCCTCAGCCACTGCTGTAAGGGTGAGTCTGAGCTGGACAGAAACACACAGCGTGGTGGTCCATGTTTAACTGCCATTACCCTCCCTGACCCAGGTACTCCTTGCCCTAGAACAGTGGTTCTGAGCCTTTGTAATGGAGGTACAAACCCCTTGGAAGAAGACTATATATGCCCCCCAACCCACCCCGAGACCTTTGGTGTGCCTCAAACTGGAGACCCACAGGTTAGCTCAATAATACCAGAGCAACCATGAGGGTGAATCGACAGCCCACCCACCACCACATTGACAGGCCTTGTACAGGATGCTGGCAGCCCTAGGTGACCAGAAACCTATCTGGGAAACTAGGAAACAACTAAGCTTTAGTGAGTGTGAAAAAAGGGGTGGGAACAGGTGCTTCCTTATGAGGATTAAGCAAGTGTTCTAGGAAATGAAGACCCTACCATTTCAACCCTAAGGGGCACTAAACCTCAAAACGCACAGGTAGTCTGAGAAATTCCTCCAGCAAAGTCTCAGTTACTACTTATATCTAGAATGAAATTAATTTGTCTATGCCGAAGAATGTCCTAGTTTCCCTCCTCAGCTCCACACAGAAAGCACAGACACTGGTTTGGCTGTAAAGAGTAGACAGAGGTTTCACAAAAGAATTTTCGCCTATTTACGTAGATGCATTCTGTAGAACTGCATAGAAGTTATTGTTAAAAGGCTCTGCTCTATCTAAAAATAGCACCAGTATAGGAGTGAGCAAAAGTTCTCAAAAGGCGTAGTTACATGGGTGAAGAGTGATGCTATCACCAAAAACAGTGACACTGCATCTAGCCTGGGAGGTCTGCAGAAAAGCTGAGAAATCCCTGAGGTAGAGATTTGAAAGACAGCTCACCAATGACGTGTCTTGGAGGGGTACAGATCAGGCAGGTGAGGGAGAACCGCAGGAAAGAGGACTGACAGGTGGGGGAAGAAGGAGGGAACCCATGGTATCTTGCTGGTTTGTGCCTCTCTCTCCTGGTAATGGGGTGTCTGGCCTTAAAGCTCTTGCTGGTGCAGATGAAACAGAAGAAACACCACACTTTATTAAAGTTTAGCACTGTCCACTCCTACTAGGGTTCATTAGACCCTGCAAGTAAGATTTCCAAGTTCAGATTCTGTCCTGACACAGAGGCTGAAGACAAAAGCCACCCAAGTGGCTCTTTCTTTCTTTTTTAAAAAATGAGTTTTATTGATTATGCTATTACAGTATTGATTATGCTATTACAGTTGTCCCATTTCTCCCCCATCATTCCCCTCCACCCTGCACACCCCCTCCCACCCACATTCCCCCCCTTTAGTTCATGTCCGTGTGTCGTAAGTTCTTTAGCTTCTACATTTCCCACACTATTCTTGCCCTCCCCCTATTTTCTACCCACCGTCTATGCTACTTGTTCTCTGTACCTTGTCCCCCTCTTTCCTCCTTCAAGTGGCTCTTTCTTAATGTAGTTATGTCATCCTCCTATTTTAGGTGAGAAAAGTTCTTTTCATCTAGCCTGTCAGAAGCTAAATAAGTAAGCTCTTCCGTAAAAGGGAGATCATATAAAAAGCATTACTGCAGAGAAATTCAGCCACCTCCTGAAGTCATGCCAGCTCTGGCTGATCAAGGCAAAGAAACTAGGAGGCTGCACTGGAAATTCTGCTCTGGTTGTGAGGAGAATCTGGAGCTCTAAGCAGGGGAATCAAAGATGGAGTTCAACACTCCCTAGCATCAGTGAGACAGGCTGAATCCAGATTAAGTGACAGGAATGTCACACCTCTGCTGATGGCAGTAAGTGCTGGGGGTGGAGACCCACAGAAGCTCAAGTAAGAGTTTGGAGAGGAAAAGAAGGGACAAACCAAGTAAAAAATGGGGGGTAGGGGTGAGGTGGCACAGAGAACAGACCAGCCTACTTTGGTGAGAAAAGCTCCATTGGATTTTAGGAAGAACTAATTTAGTCAAGCTTCCTGAACACTGCCCTACTAATTCAGCTGAGTCACTTTCTTCACTTCCAAATCTATGATTGTGCAAACATAGGATTTGGAGACTGTTCACAGCAATCTGCTGCTTGGGGGCCAAACCAGTAAATGCCACTGCTTTTAAATCACTTTTTTTGGATTCATATATACTTTCCTTTAAAAAGGTCAGGCTATACTGGAGATATCAGTGAGCACTAGATGGGCATCTGTACTATGAATTAGTAACAAGCAGACAGGTATAGCTGACCTGTCTGGCTGTCCTACAACATGGCTCTCTAAAATGTACCCCCATAGGCATAAAACCACTCTCCTGGGTCCCTCAGCTGGAAATACAGACATCTGACTTGGAGGAACTGCTGGGCTTCTTGGAAATAAGCAAGACTAACATGTTAGCAAGGGCTGGGGAAGGGGTCTGTAGCCTGAGTAAACATGCTTGTAAACCACAAAACCACAGAAGTGGACTAGCTGATGTAATTAGGAAACCACGGAGCTACAGGGTCAGTGATATCCTAGATATCGCTTGCCAGTCTTTCTTGTGTCTCTGCTTCCAAGACCAGGGATCTGGATATGCATGAAAACAGCCATTTATGAATCTGGAAAGCAGGCTGAGTTAGTTCTGTTTGCAGAACATGGTCTGCAATTTTACTCAGTCTATAGCACTCACTTGTGCCACATAAGGTAAAAAATGCAGGCTGCTACCAAATCCAAAATTCATTCATGGCTCCATCAAATGTTTATGAGCACTAGCTTTAATGCCAGCCCCAAGACTGCAGTGTCCACCAGGGATTATGTTCTAGAAGGGCAACAAGTGATAACAGATAAGTGAATGAGGAGATAAGAGCCATGAGGGACAATAACGCAGATGGGAAGACAGGAAAAGTGAGTGGGGCAACCTCCCTGAGCAGTGTGGGATTTGAGCAAAGCCCTGAAGACACTGGGGCAGAAGGAATGGTAGAGGAAAGGCTGTGACCAGAATATGTTTGATGAACAGCAAAAGGGTGGGAGTAGCTGGTGAATGTGAACAGAAAGGGCACTAGGCCTTATCTCCCAGCAGAGTCCAAGTGGGAAAAATAGCCCTAGGACTGAGTCCATGCTAGAAACACTGCACATTTCTGGAGAAAGGGCTTCTATCAGTAAGGGTCTTCAAAAGGACCAACAACAGAAAGATCAAAATCAAGCTTTTCTATTCAAATTTAAAGAGTGATTATTGTAGTCTTCTGGCCAAGATGGAGACGTAGGTGGACACACTGTGCCTCCTCTCACAACCAAAATTAAGGACAATAAAAATTTAGAACCAAAAAAACCCCCAACCAGAACAGATAGAAAATTGAATTGTACGGAAATCCGACAACCATTTACCCAGACTGATAAGAGGGGCAGAGTCGGCAGCCTGTGGAGAGGGATTGGGGCAGGAAAAAGCAGTGGCTAGTGGTCCCAGACACACAGGCGGCAGTTGGCACACCCCAGGAGTGCAGGCAGTAGTTACCGGGTGAGGGGAGGCAATGGGCCGACCCAGTGAGGCGTGAAGGGGAAAATGGGAAGTGAGACAGACTGCACAACCCAGGGTCCCAGCGCCAGGAAATAAAGCCTAAAAGCACTGATTGAAAACATTTGTGGGGGTTGAGGTGCTGGGAGAGACCCCCAGCCTCACAGAGAGGACTGAAATCCGAGAGAGAGCGGAGCAAGTGCCCTTGTTCCCTCTCGGACCCCACCCCCACATCCAGCATCACAACCCAGCAACTGGGTTGCCCTGACCTGGTGAACGCCTAAGGCTCCACCCCTCATACTTAACAGCCCCGAACAGACCAAAAAAAAAGCTCAAACGAAAGAACAAATCAAACCACCAGAGCCAATACTTTTAAGCGACCAAGAGATAGCCAACCTATCAGATGCACAGTTCAAAGCACTGGTGATCAGGATGCTCACAGAATTGGTTGATTTTGGTCACAAATTAGATGGACAAATGAAGGCTACGCTAAGTGAAATGAAGGAAAACACATAGGGAACCAATAGTGATGGGAGGAAAACTGGGACTCAAATCAATAGTGTGGACCAGAAGGAAGGAACAACCAAACAGAAAAGAATGAAGAAACAAGAATTCAAAAAAATGAGGAGAGGCTTAGGAACCTCCAGGAGATCTTTAAATGTCTCAACATCCGAATTATAGGGGTGCCAGAAGGGGAAGAGGAAGAGCAACAAGTGGAAAACTTATTTGAACAAATAATAAAGGAGAACTTCCCCAATCTGGCAAAGGAAATAGACGTCCAGAAAACTCAGAGTCCCAAAGAAGGTGGACCCAAGGAGGAACACACCAAGGCACATCATAATTACATCACTCAAGATTAAAATGAGGGAGAGAATTCTAGAAGCAGCTAGAGATAAGGGGACAGTCACCTACAAAGGAGATCCCATCAGACTGTCAACTGATTTCTCAAAAGAAATCTTACAGGCAACAAGGGGCTGGAAAGAAGTATTCCAAGTCATGAAAGGCAAGGACCTACATCCAAGATTGCTCTATCCAGCAAAGCTGTCATTTAAAATGGAAGGGCAGATAAAGTGCTTCTCAGATAAAGGTCAAGTTAAAGGAGTTCATCATCACTAAGCCCTTATTATAAGAAAAGTTAAAGGAACTTATCTAAGAAAAAGAAGATAAAAAGTATGGATAGTAAAAAGATAGCAAACTCAATAAAATATATTAAAAAAAGTGATTATTGTAACAGAAAGATTCATCAAAGCAGCCTTTTAAAGAACAAACCCTCTCAGAATATATAATTTACCCTTGCAGTTCTTTAAGAATATCACACTTTGCCTAAAGTTAGGAAAGCATAAAAAAATTACAACAAATTTAGGGAGGTCAAGTCATTGCAATTTAGATGCAAACAGTCAAAACTGGCACTTACCACAACTAAGTGTACTGATGCAGCCACAAACAACCCTAAGATGAAAGACTACAATCTTTTTTTAATATAGTTTATTGATTATGCTATTACAGTTATCCCATTTCTCCCCCATCATTCCCTTCCACCCTGCACACCCCCTCCCACCCACATTCCCCCCCTTTAGTTCATGTCCATGTGTCATAAGTTCTTTAGCTTCTACATTTCCCACACTATTCTTGCCCTCCCCCTGTCTATTTTCTACCCACCGTCTATGCTACTTATTCTCTGTACCTTCCCCCCCTTTCCTCCTCCCACTCTCCTGTTGCTAACAGGTCACTTAGATGAATTAGCTCTGGGGCCCTGATCTGTTTTCCCGTTTGAGCCACCCCCCCCCTCTTTTTTTTGGTCTGGTCACCACTGTTACGTAGTGAGGGGCGAAGCCTTAGGCGTTCACCAGGGTGGGGCAACCCCGTTGCTGGGTTGTGATGCTGGATGTGGAGGTGGGGTCTGAGAGGGAACAGTGGCGCTTGCTCCGCTCTCTCTTGGATTCCAGTCCCTTCTGCTGCTTTCCCCAAGCAAACTGGGTCCTTCTGGTGCTGATTTCTATGTGGGCGGGCTCATGCATGTTCTAGGACCCCGTGGGTCTCTCCAATGAACTCTCCTGTGAGGTTGGGATTCTCTCCCAGCACCCCAACCCCTACAAGTGATCTCAATCGGTGCTTTTTAGGCTTTATTTCCTGGTGCTGGGGCCCTGCACTGCGCAGTCTGTCTCGCTGCCCATTTTCGCCTGGTTTATTTGCTTGTGAATGTGTGACCGCAGTCAGCTGCCTTGTGTGCATTGCTTGGTCTGCTCGTTGCCTCCCTGCACTTAGTAACCGCCGCCTGTGCGCCCGGGACCACCAGCTACTGCTTCTTTAGGCCGCGACCCATCTCTGTCAGCCACTGACTCCACCCTTCTTACCAGTCTGGGTGAATCCTCAGACTTCCGTACAATTCAATCCTCTATCTGTTCAGGTTGGGGTTTTTTTTTTTTTGGTTCTATATTTTTGTTCTCTTTAATCTTGGTTGGGAGAGGAGGCACAGTGTGTCCACCTATGCCTCCATCTTGGTGGGAAGTCCGAAAGACTACAGTCTTGACATGTACTTTCAGAAACATAACTGGTACACAGGAAAGGAGCTTGTCTAATCAAAAGGTTAAGAAAAGGGATGACTGCCTGGTTTCATCCACCAGAAATACTGTTAGAGTTAATAAACAAAGCACAGCTGCAGAATACAAAATCAACATTCAAAAATCAGCTGCATCTCTATACACTAATAACAAGCTATCTGAAAATGAAACAATCCATTTACAATTGCATCCAAAATAATACTTAGGAATACACTTAACAAAGGAGATGAAGGATATCTACAACAAAAATACCAGATATCGATGAAAGACACAAATAGAAAGATACTCTGTGCTCATGTACTGGAAGAATTAATACTGTTAAAATGTCCATACTACCAGCAAAGTGATCTACAGATTCAATATCATTCCTATCAAAATTTCAATGGCATTGTTCATAAAATTAGAAAAAAGAAACCTCTCTAAAATTCGTATGGAACAGCAAAAGACCCCAAAATATCCAAGCAATCCTGAGTAAGAATAGCAAAGTTGGAGGTGGCACACTTCCCAATTTCAAACTATACCACAGGGGCTGTAGTAATCAAAACAGTATTGTATTGACAATAAAAAACAGACACAAAGATCAATGGAATAAAATTGAGAGCCCAGAAATAAATTCTTGCATACAGGGTCAACTTATATTTTACAAGGGAGCCATAAATGCTCTATAAGTAAAGGACAGCCCTGACCAGTGTAGCTCAATTGGTTGGGTGTCCTCCTGCAAAGCCAAAAGGTCACTGGTTTACTTTCCGGTCAGGGAATATGCCTGAGTTACAGGTTTGGTCCATGATTGGGGCATATACGAGAGGCAGCTGATTGATGTTTCTCTCCCTCTCTTTCTCTCTCCCTTTCCCTCTCTCTAAAAATAAACTCTTAAAAACAAACAAAATATTTTTTAAAAAATGGGCAAAGAATCTGACTAGACATTTCCCAAAGAAGACATACAATCAACAGATATATGAAAAAATGCTTTACATCACCAGTCATCATAGAAATGCAAATCAAAACCACAATGTGGTATCTCCTCACACCTATTAAGATAGCTACTATTGAAACCAACCATCCTACCAACCAGAAATAACAAGGGCTGGTGAGCATGTGTAGAAATGGGAACCCTGCTGCACTGCTGGTGGGAATATAAATTGGTGCAGTTATTATGAAAAACTCTACATAGGTTCCTCAAGAAATTACAAGCAAAACCAACATAAGATCCACCAATCCAATCCCATTGCTGGGTGTATATCCAAAGGAGATGAAATCATTCTCAAGATATCTGCACTCCCATGTTCACTGCAGTGTTATTCACAATAGCCAAGATATGGAAACAACCTCAGTGACTATCAACAGATGAATGGATTAAAAAAAAGTGGTATATATATTCAATGGAATGTTATTCAGCCATGAAAATGGACCTCCTGTTACTTACGACAACATGGAAGGATTTTTGAGGGCATTAAGCTAAGTGAAATAAGCCAGACAAAGATTTTCTGTTCTCACTGTATGTTGCACGCTGGAATCTAAAAAAGTGAAACTCACAGAAATGGAGCAGAATGGTGGCTGCCATGCGCTAAGGCATGGGGGAAATGGGGAAGATGTTGGTCAGATGATACAAATTTTCAGTTATAAGGTGAATAAGTTCTGGGATCTAACATACGGCATAGTGTCCAGCATTAACAATACTGTATTATATATATAAGCTGCTAAGACAGTAGATCTTAAATCTTATCACTAAACATACACAAAAAGTAATTATGTGAAGTGATGCTGGTGTTAACTCGCTTTAGTGTGGTAATCATTTCAAAATATAGATGTGTCAAATTATCACATCATACACCTTAAAATTATATAACATTGTATGTCAACTGTATCTAAATAAAGCTGGAAAAAAATAGAGCCCTCCCCTTAATAAAAAAAAAAAAAAAAAATGAACATGATCATGAAAGTGAAATGACAACCCACAAATGGGAGAAAGTATCCAAACTAGACGCCTGATAAGGGACTTGTACCTGGAATATATAAAGAACCTTTACAACTCAATAATAAAGACTACCAAATTTAAACATGTTCAAAGGATCTGAATTGATATTTTTCCAAAGGAGACATACATGTGGCCCACAAGCACATGAAAAGATGCTCAACATCCTTAGTTTTCAGAGGAAAGCAATTTAAACTACAATGAGACAGCATTTCACACCCACTAGGATGCCTATAAGCAAAATGGTAACAAGTGTTGGCAAGAATAAGGAAGAAAGTGGAACCTCAGACAAGTCTGAGGGGAATGTAAGATGTTGCAGCTACTTTGGAAAAGTCTTAATGTTCTTCAAAAGGTTAAACATAGTTACCACATGACCCAGCAATGCCACTCCTAGGTTTTCATCCAAAAGAAATGAAAACTATGTTCACACATAAACCTGTACATGAAGGTTCAGTCATCATAGCCAAAAGGGAGCAACAACCCAAATGTTCGTGTGATTTCATTTGTATGAAATGTCCATGATAAGCAAATACAGAGATATTGAATTAATGGTTGCCAGGAGCCAGATGGATGTCTGGGGAAAAACAGGGAGTGACTACTAATGGGTACAAGGTTTCTTTTGGAGGGACAAAGGTGTTTTAAAACTGTGGCGATGGCCCCACCAACCTATGTATACTCTGTAACTGTTGAATTTGTACATTTTAAATGGGTATATTGCATGATCTGTGAATTATATCTCACTAAAACTAAAAAAACCCACAAAATTTCACCAAGTTGTATGATTTTTTAATGTGGATGACCTGTTCTGCTCCAGCATTTAAAAAGAAAGACCAGCTGTGCAAAGCCCCAGAGCCTGCCTTGCCCTTCAGCCTTTGCTGTAGGACATGTCCTCACAGCCCACCACAGCGGTCCAACAGGCAGCTCCCATGGCGCAGCATGGAACCTGCCGCACGGAACAAGCTAAGTGGAGAGGCCAGCAGTTCACTTGGAGACTCAAGGTCCTGCATTTAAGCCGCCACAGTGCCACAATATGGCCAGAAACTAGCACATCCTACAGTTCCTAATTCCACCTTCCAAGCCCCAGGTGAACTGGGAATCCAAGACTTTTCCTGATTTAGGACATACAGTGGTGCACAGTGCGTATTTCCTAACGTGTACCTTACATGATGGGGTAGCAACTACTCATGAAAATACATTAACATTTCTTAAGCAGCCAACTTTGAGACTGTGGGCACAGGTGTGGGAACCAAGCAGGACCAACACAGTGGAGCTACAGGTCCCTCCTCTTGGGGCCCCACAATCTGGCCTGCTGGACCCCAACACAGAGCCCAGTGGTGAGTGGCTTACCTTGGTGGCTGTGGGGAGCGGGGCTTTGGCTTCTCCTTTTCCTTCTCCCGCTCCTTCTCTCTGTCTCGGTCTCTGTGCTGTCTGTCCTTCTCGTCCCGCTTGGCTCGCTCTCGCTCCCACTCCTCTTTCCTCCGCTGCCGTTCCTTGTCCCGCTCTCGCTCACGCTCACGCTCCCGTTCCCGCTCCCGTTGCCGGCGCTCCCGCTCTCGGTCTCGCTCTCGCTCGCGCTCCCGCTGTCTGTTCTCTCGCTCTCTTTCCCTTTCCCGTTCCTTTGTTGAAAAGCCAAACACACAGATGCCAGCTACAATTTAAACACTTATAATGGAAATTACAGAGAAAATGCAAAAGAGCAAGCAAATGAAGATTAGGGAACAATCTCTGGTGGTAATTTTGTTTCTCCTTAAAACACAATGTTAAAAAATGAATTATATGCCAAATTAGAATGGAACACAACCCAAGAGTGAACTCTTTCAATGACTAATTCTAGACTAATCAGCATGCAAGGGCTGGTGTAAACTCTGGCTGCCAGCATACGATCCCATGGGCCTGGCTTCAGCTCTTCATGTGTAGAGACTTCGCAAAGGCTCAGAGCTGGGGCATCTGAGAGCACTCTGCAGAGTGGTGTTTGGAACTGTGTGGGCATCCCAAAATGGTGGCTCTTACATTTCTAACACAATCGTCGAACACCTTTTTGAACCATTACTCTGTTCTCATTCATTTATCTGCTCTAATATTCACAGTTAAAAGTGAATAATGCCGAAATCATAGCACACTGACAGATTCTGAGCTTTAGGTGGTCTGTGTAGAAATGAAGTGCACTGCTGACCTTCATGCTGGCCCACCTGCCCCTGGGATACAGTGGGGGAATGTAGTGGAAGGGACTCTAGCAGGTCCCTGCTACTCCCCAGGCTGCCCTACCTGGCACAAGGCACTATCCCCCCTGTAACACAGCCCCACTAAGGAATCTGCTCTACTGGGTTGAGGGGCATGGATGGTCAACCAGAGTCCTTGCCTCTCCACAAGCTCATCATTTGATGAGTTCCCAGGGCAGTCACCTTCTTTTGGTCCTAAAAACACATGACTCTGTCACATAAGTCATAGCACAAAAACTACTAACTGACCTCTTCCTAGTGGCAGCTTTTTCATATTACCCCAAAAGCGTAAGATTAGGGACTGAAAGGCTGAAGCACATATATTCACAAATATACTAAATTGTCAACAGAAATACTAATATAGACTGGTTCTCCATTAAACTAAAGAATGGTTGGTAGAGACCCAAAGGAATGCACCTAACTGGTTAAGCAAGACAACTGTAAACACTATTTACTAAGAAGCCTGAAAAAATAACTCTTAAGAGGGTAGAACACACTCCCCTGCAAACTTGTATCAACAACCCAATTAGCAAATCTAATTAAACAAAACAAAACAAAGAAACAAAAAAAAAAAGTAGCAAGAACACAGATAAACTCAAGGAAGTCTCTGTTCAAATCACCACAAATTTGATCTGTGGATCTGAAATTAGCTCTTCAGAGGCAATTTGGGCTAGAGTTAGTACACTGTGCCAACATAACTGAACTCACATAAAAAAAAAGAGGGTGATTTTAACAAATCAATTAGTGAAGTTCAGATCTGCAAACATAAGTCCTACTTACCCGGTAATTGTGGTAGGGTTCTGTTTCTGTATATTGCACCCTGAAATTCTCATACTGCCCACCACGCCAGAACCGTTCTATTTCATAGTCATAATAAGGATCTGCATAAGGCTCAAGTCTGAAAAACAAACAAACAACCAAATAAAATCTTTTCAACTTAAAAATAGTATTGCAAGCGAACCAAAGGACAGAGGTTCAACTCCCAGTCAGGGCACATGCCTGGGTTGCAGGCCAGTTCCCAGCAGGGGATACACAAGAGGCAACCACACATTGATATTTCTCTCCCTCTCTCCTTCCCTTCCCCTCTAAAGATAAAATAAATTAAAAAAAATAGTATTGCAAGCTTACTACATAAAAATGTTAGCAAACAGAATCCAAAACAGTAAGAATAATATACCATGACTAAGTGGGATTTATTCCAGGAATGAAAGGTTCAGTCACTATTAGAAAATTTATGATATATGTCATATGATAATAGACCTAAAGAGAAAAGTCATAGGATTCTATCTACAGATACTGAAAATGACAAAAATTCAATACTCCTTCCTAGTGAAAATACTCAAGAAAATAGGAAATAGCCCTGGCTCGTGTGGCTCAGTGGCTTGAGCACCAGTGAAACAAAGTCACTGGTTTGATTACCAATTAGGGCACATGCCTGGACTGCAGGCCAGGTGCCCAGATGGGAGCATGTGAGAGGCAACCGACTGATGTATCTCTTGCATGTTTCTCTCCCTCTCTTTCTCACTCCCTTTCCCCTCTCTAAAAGTAAATAAATAAAATTTTAAAGGAAAAAGAAAGAAAACAGGAAATAATACTTTCTTAATGTGATAAAATATATGTATACACTTTAGAATAAAGCCAACATCTTACTTCAGGGGAACAGGGGAGGCATTTCTGTAAGACTGAGATGAGGCAAGGAGGCTGCTGCCTCCCCAGTGACCCATCGTCATGCTGGAGGCACTGACAATGCCATCAGACTAGAGGTGTCCAAGAGAGGCATAATGGGAAAAAGAGTGAAATGATCTCAATTTGCAAAATTAATAATGTTATGCCTGAAAAATTGAGACGTGATGATAAACCCAATTCAAACAGCCAGAAGAACCTAGTAAAGCGGATGAAGAAAAATTAACATACAGAAACCAACACCTCATACACAAATAATTCATGTACCCCCTACTGGGGACCTGGCCAGTAAACCCAGACATGTGCCCTGACTGGGAATCAAACTGGTGACCCTTTGGTTCACAGGCTGGCACTCAATCCACTGAGCCACGTCAGCCAGGGCTATTTGAGGAAAACCTTAAAATGCTCTTGAAAGACACAAAAGTTGCTGCCATCCCCAGTCATCTTTATGTCCTTCTCTGTTGGCTGCTTTCTAGGAAATCTCTCCTCTGGTGTTCCCAGTGCCCCTGCCAGACATAACCCAAGGCTGCCTCTGCCAAATGACAAAGCTCATTCTCATCCCAAACAGCCAGACATCTTTCTAACAATCTAACCCTCACACCACTCAGATAATATTTAATGACAACAATCAGGAACTATGCAAAGAGGCCTGCAGGACCACATCTGCTACACAGAAAGGAGAGAATACAGTCCCCGAGTCAGAGACTTTTTCTGTGACCTTAAAAATATAAAACCAACACAATACACAGCCAATGAAGACCCCAGAAAACACTTTTCCAGAAGGGTGTGAGGGTATGTGCTCTCTCAAGGAGGGAGTGCAGGCAAATTCAGTTTGGGGAAACTGGTTAAGCAAAATAAAAATGGCCTCTCTCCTTCAGGATTTCTCAGTTTTAAGATACAGCGGATGGGGAAAGGGCATGCGGCATTTTCTGTATGCTTCCCTCAGAACCAAGCCTGGGCTGCCTGGGCCTGCAGGAGTCCATAAAATGCTGTCATGAACTCAACCTGGCAATCACTGCCTCCTCAGGCACAATATCAACGGAGGAAAGCTGGCAAGGGTGGATTCCTAGGCCTGGGGTATGTAGCCTGACAGTGGCCCTGGTTTACTAAGCAGCTCTATTCCAGACAGAGCTATTGCTAATGCCCTTGTTCCTTGAGGATGACATCCTGTGCACCTTAGGGGCCTCTTGTGTCCTCTGAATCACAGACTCCTTTGGGACTCAGTGGAGTACTCCTGCTTTAGTGCCCCACAGCCCCACTCAGAGATGACATTTCTTAAGGACTCCTATGCATGAGGTCTTACAAGTCAGACAGCATTTAAATAAAGTGACCTGGGCTTGGGGGGGGGGGCGGGGGGAATGGAACTTTAAAGGCTATATGAATTGGGAAGTGTCTGTCTAGAAAAGCATTATTTTTTACTAAGTGATTCTGTTAGATAAATTCTAATTCCAAACAAAAGTATAAAGAGAAAACCAGTTTTCCCATTCTTTATACCATCTCAGAATACTTCCCCAGGAGTTCTTGAATGGGTGGCTTTTCCATAGGTTCTACAGCCAAGTACATAACTCCACATGACCAGAACCTGAAGGGTCTACGCGACAACTATTCAGTTTTTCTATCTCTAAAACTCAGAATCAGGTCCGACAGCTTATACCTGTGGAATTGAAATCAGTGGTTCTCACTTTGGTGGGCATCAGAATTACCTGGGGTGCTTGTTAAAGACAGTCAAGTGGGATCCACCCCCCCCTAGAACTTGATAGGAGAGCTTTGAAAGAATACATTTCCAATAAGCTCCCATGTGATATTGCTTGTGGTCCAGAGGCCACCCCTAGAGAGCCACAGCTTTCAGTAATTTTACCACCTTCCCCACTTGGGCTATAACCTTGATCACAGGCCTGCTGTATCATGGGGTAAGGAGCATCTGGGCACACCACAGTCACACAGCAGGGTCCTGGTAAATGAGAATCACTAAGGCTTGGTCATTTTGAGCCTGCTGTAAAATTCCAACTTAGTTTCTCAGCCACCCTTCCACACTGCAAAGCGCATCCCACTTTGCCAGCTGTTACATGAGAGCTGGCCAACTTGGGTGGAGAAGAGGCCTGCTCTGCCCTGGTTTCCTTCTGTAGCCAAATGGCAGTTTCCTCCCACTTCCCCAGGCCCAGCCTCATGGCCCACTTTGAAGATGCCAGCATAGCTGGCCCACATCCCCTCCTCAAGAGATCTGAATTCTAGGCCCTACTCCCAGCTTTTCAGTCTTAATAGCCCCCCTCGCCCTTCACCATGGCAGCTACTCTTTCTGCTTCTGCAGCCAGCTAGAAAGCATGTCTTTATGTTAAGTGCTCTCCATTAAAATAGCTGGCTGGCTCCTGCTGGGTGGACCCTGGCTGACACAGCCCTTGTACTGAGTGCCATCAGAAATAGCTGGGGTCCTTTCTCACCTGACACACATGCAAGGACCCTGTTTTCAGAGGTCTGGACCAGGTCTAGGCGGAGCCTGGTACATGCATATTACAAAAACGTTCGTTAATTCAGATGCACAGTAGATGTTGAAAAACAAGCAAAATACAAGTAAAAACCTGTCTCTAAGGACCATTCTCAGAAGCTTCTGTCTGAGAGTCCCGCAGCATCGATCTTCCCCAACAAAGGAGGCAGCAGCCCTGTTAGGGCACCAAACATGGGGTGGGGTCAGAGCACAGCTGCTTGTGAAGCCTACGCCACCACAGAATCAGGCCCACCAGACTGCTCCATATTGGGCACATTTTCTGGGTCCGTTCTCCAGCCAGCACAGGAAAGAGTGTCAAGGGTGGAACCTGAGGTTCTAAAGCCTCTTCTCTCACCACTCACAAGAACCACACTCAGAGAAGGTTCTGTATAAACTGGCTCCTGTGACTGTCACAGGAGCTTCTTGTCCAGGCAAGAAGGACAGTGCCATCATCTTCACTTACACTACAGGGGTGAGGCCTCAAGACTTGTGGCAATATGCTCCCAGCAGTAGACGTAGTTCTTGCTCAGACACTCCTGTGATCGAGTATTTGCCCCCCACACAGAATCAGAAAATAAAAAGTTTTAACTGTTTTTTAAATCTCTACCCTTCAACCTCTGAGCTGTTAGCTCCATGATAGGCGTGAACACTAAAGCATCCTCCCTTTCCCTCCCCTCTCTGCAAGCAGAAAGCCCAGAGGAGCATAAACCATGAACAGAGGCGCGTGAGACAGCCTAATGGTCCAGGTCAACACTACTGAATCCTAAAACGCAAGCACTGTATGTGTTCCATTGTATGTGTTCCTTTTTACTATTCACCTTTTACTGTCTTTTCAGCCAGATGCCACTGATTGTTACTTTCTAGGAGGAAGCGTAAATGAATGATGTGTTGCTACAAGACTAACAGGGCGCTAAAGCAAGTTCACATCACTGACCTGAGCTAACACTGCATTGGTTGCTCAGAAGAAACCTGGCCTGTTTCTGTCCTCTTAGAGGTGAGTGCAACAAACCTGGGCTTTCCCCTGGGAGCGGGAGCACTGGGTGGTAAGTGCTATACTTATTATGTCACATGATTTCTGACTGGGGACTGAACCTGCAACTAGGTATATGCTGACCGGAAATCAACCCTCTGGTGCATGGGACAGTTGCTCTAACCTAGCCATCCAGCCAGATTAAGCATCTGGTAAAATAAACAAAGACAGCATTTACCATGACAATGGCCACACCTCCCCTGCTCCTGGACTTAGTGACAAATTGCATAGGTGTTCCTGGGTAACTTGGGAAGAGGTGAAGACTTATGGGGCTTCAAGAATAGCCATAAAAACTCTCAGAGCTTGTAGGAGGCCAAATGGGTGTGAGCCCTTCTCAGTCACATGGCCCTGACACAAAAATAAAAAATTTCCTTCATGGAAGCAAAATACTGAGGGAAAATCAATTGCAAAACATCTGGCATGATCTCAGGGACATCATTCTTAGTTCAGGGAGTGTGGGCAGGTACCAGCCCCCACATGACTTGAGGACCAATGTGCTGCTTTCCTCTGGGACCTGAGCCCCATGCAGCCGGGGACTACTTAATTCTCTTTCAAAGGGGAATGAAGAGGTAAACCATTCCTTACGTGGTGTCTCTGACATCTCTTGTGATCCGATAATTCCAATCTCGGAAAACTTCATTTTCTTTGTCAAACTCCCGTTCATCTTCACCAATGGTCACAGTAAACCTTTTCTCTTCAAAATCAGGCTCCTGTTCTTTTCGAATGGTTGCTTTTTTTAAAACCTACCATTGTGAGAAGCCAACACAAGTTACTGTTAGGAAAAACAAGGGAAGCCTGTCCTGATTTGTCCCGCAGAAGCTTGGCCAGTGTGGCACGGCTGGGTGCTCAGTGGGCAAAGTGCACCTCAGCTCTGCCTAGGGTGGACGGAGGACCCCATATGCCTTTCTGTGAGACTGAAGCACCCTGTCATCACACATAGCTGCAGCTGGTAGTCAGGACAGGCCCACTAGGCAGCAGCACCATGGGGCTTACTCATTCTGGGAAGGGTGATTTAGTGGTTGCTTCTTAATAGTAGTCCTGGTATTGAATCAAGGAACAGCAGATATTCTTTCAGTGATAAGGACCAAGTGTGGAGAGGAAGGTAAGTCTGCTTGTGGCAGAAGCAGCCATTCAAATCTCAGAGGAAAGGAGGGGTGGTGAAGTATGTGCTATGGGAGGGAGAATGGTTTTATTTTAGACTGTCATCTCACTGAAGAGCAACCAATGTAAGGAGCTCAGAAAGTAGCCTGGACAACCAGGGCCAAAGTGTGGCCTCAAGTAAAGGGATGGGAAGAAGGGAGTCCCATGTTCGCCATCGTGGATCTCAAGGGAGAGGATGGCTTCTCTAGAAGACAGGCCACTTGGGGGTAGCAGTGTGCACTACCTCTGGGGAGTGGCTCTGCGTGGCTGGGGGCTGTAGTACCAGCTAGGTACGGTCTAATGCTGCCCAAGCCACATGAAGACGGGGGCCTGTGTTCTATACTGGGACTCCCTGGTTTTCTGAGTTTGGTCATGGCCTAGCACACCTCAGACAGAAATCATTTTCCATTCTCTAGCTCTTCAAAGAAATCACAGAAATACACCTCACTTCAGAGGCTTTACTGAGTTTTTGATCACTGTCTCTGGATCAAGGAAATGCTAGTTTTGTGCAAGGACCGCCACTAGTATTTTTATTCTCAGGTTTCCTGCTGAAGTCTGTTACCTCCTTTGCATGCCGAAGTCCTCGTTCCCAGGCACTCTCTGTAGGGGGTTCTGGAGGGGGTGGAGGCAAAATTTCATCAACTACTGGCCCACCCTATTAAAAAATGAGAAGGGAAAATTTGAGAAAGCGAACAAAACTTTAAAACCTATAAAGAAACAAGAGCAAAAACACCTGGAAGCATCTGAAAGGCAGCTCGGTGACTATGTTGTCACAGAAATGCCTTTTGCACTAGCGAATTAATGTGCTCTTAGTTGGAGAGCCATAAACAGCTTAGATGTCTGATTTGCTAGCAATGAAAAAAAAAAAGAGGACTTCCAGCCAAGATGGAGGTGTAGGTAGACACACTGTGCCTCCTCTCACAACCAAGATTAAGGACAACAAAAATACAGAACCAAAAAAAAAAAAAAGAAAGAAAGAAAGAAAGAAAGAAAACCAACCAGAACAGATTGAAAATTGAATTGTACGGAAGTCTGACAATGATTCACCCAGACCGGTAAGAAGGGTGGAGTCGGTGGCTGGCGGAGATGGGTCACAGCTGAAAGAAGCAGTAGCTGGTGGTCCCGGGTACGCAGGCGGCGGTTACCAGGCACAGGGAGGCAAAGAGCAGACCAAGCGAGGCACACAAGGCGGCTGACCTTGGTCATTCGCACATAGATAAACCAGGTGAAAAAGGGCAGTGAGACAGACTGCGAAACGCAGGGCCCCAGAGCCGGGAAGTGAACCCTGGAGGCACTGATTGAAAACACTTGTGGGGGTTGAGGTGGTGGGAGGGAATCCCAGCCCCACAGGAGAGTTCGTTGGGGAGACCCACAGGGTCCTGGAGTGTGCGCAGGACCACCCACACAGAGGTCAGCACCAGAAGGGCCCAATTTGCTTGGGGAAAGCGGCGGAAGGGACTGGAATCCAAGAGAGCGCGGAGCAAATGCCACTGTTCCCTCTCAAACCCCACCCCCACATCCAGCATCACAACCCAGCAACTGGGTTGCCCTACCCTTGCGAACACCTAAGGCTCTACCCCTCACTACCTAACAGCCGTGACTAGACAAAAAACAAACAAACAAAAAAACGCCCCCAAACCAAAAATGGCTCACTCAAATGGGAGAACCAATCAAAGCCCCAGAGATAATTCATCACCAAGAGATAGCCAACCTATCAGATGCACAGCTCAAAGCACTGGTAGCTAACCTATCAAATGCACAGTTCAAAGCACTGGTGATTAGGAAGTTCACAGAACTGGTTGATTTTGGTTGCAAATTAGATGAACAAATGAAGGTTACAAAAGTGAAATGAAGAAAACGCACAGGGAACCAATACTGATGGGAGGAAAACTGGGACTCAAATCAATGGAGTGGACCAGAGGAAGAAAGAAACAACCAAACAAAAAATAAAGAAACAAGAATTCAAAAAAATGAGGAGAGGCTTAGGAACCTCCAGGACATCTTTAAACATCCCAACATCCAAATTATAGGGGTACCAGAAGGGAAAGAGGAAGAGCAACAAGTGGAAAACTTATTTGAACAAATAATAAAGGAGAGCTTCCCCAGTCTGGCAAAGGAAATAGACTTCCAGGAAGTCCAGGAAGCTCAGAGAGTCCCAAAGAAGGTGGACCCAAGGAGGAACACACTAAGGCACATCATAATTACATTAGTCAAGATGAAAGATAAGGAAAGGATCTTAAAGGCAGCAAGAGAAAAGGAGACAGTTACCTACAAAGGAGTTCCCATAAGACTGTCAGCTGATTTCTCAAGAGAGACCTTGTAGGCAAGAAGGGGCTGGAAAGAAGTATTCCAAGTCATGAAAGGCAAGGACCTACATCCAAGATTGCTCTATCCAGCAAAGCTTTCATTTAGAATGGGAAGGCAAATAAAGTGCTTCTCAGATAAGGTAAGTTGAAGGAATTCATCATCACCAAGCCCTTATTATATGAAATGTTAAAGGGACTTACCTAAGAAAAAGAAGATAAAAAATAGGACAGTAAAAAGACAGTAAACTCACAGGTATTAACAACCACACCCAAAACAAAAGCAAACTAAGCAAACAGCTAGAACAGGAGCAGAAAAACAGAAATGGAGATCACATGGAAGGTTAGCAACAGGGGAGTGGGAGGAGGAGAGAAGAGAAAAGGTACAGAGAATAAGTAGCATAGATGGTGGGCGGAAAATAGGGGGAGGGCAAGAATAGTGTGGGAAAAGTAGATGCTAAAGAACTTACGACACATGGACATGAACTAAAGAGGGGGAATGGGGGTGGGAGGGGGTGTGCAGGGTGGAGGGTAATGAAGGGGGAGAAATGGGACAACTGTAATAGCATAATCAAAAAAAAAAAAAAAAAAAAGAGGTGTTCACGCACCCAAGGGTTGGCAGGCATCAGTGGGTGAGGTCCAAGAGGCGGCGCACCATTAGGAGGGAAAGGTTCGGCTTTGGAGATCAGGGAGTAGTTGCCCTTGTCGTTGACTCCAGGGTGTATAAACCTACAATTCATTCCCCAGGTACAGTTCCCTAAGGAAAAAAAAGTTTGTCAGAATGTGTCTACAAGAGCCCACGTGCATGAGGCCAGCTTCCTGCCTGCTTTGCTTAGGTTTTCCTGAGGGCTTGCGATGTGCCAGGCAGTGTGCTGAGCACACACAACCACAGGTTACAGGTGTCGCCCTCCACCTTGTAAGGTGCATGAGCCCGAATATGGACAGGCTAAAGCCAACTGGCTGCAGTGAGGTATGTGTGGGCTCACTCCTCGCATCTGAATCCTCCACCCTCACCTGCACACGGCATACACACCCAGGTCTTTGGCAGGCAGGCCTGAACAGTCATGGGCCAGACCCTCAGCCAGGGAGTGAGCAGTACTTCCCAAAAGGCTCCTGAAGGGGGTAGGCCATGTGTTAGAGGAAATACAGCCCCTTTCCCAAGCTTATTATGTGAATAGTTCATTTCCCCCTCAAAACAGAAAAGTCCAAGAGCTTCCCAGACAGAGGTGGCCCCTGCTCTGTGCATCTTCTGCTCAGAGACAGACACCATGCCCCAGTGAGGCTCACAGGTGCACATACAGGACCCTGCTTCTGACTCAAAACCCACACATAATGAAACAAAAATTGAGAAGCACAAAAAGGAACAGAATTCTGAAAGCTTGTCCCATGGTGGTCTTTACCAGCTCTATAAATCTGCATTTCTCCTACTGAAAGCCTCACAAACCATTAAGTATATTTCTGGTACTTGAAACACATAGATAATTATAATAAATTAGGTGTTTATACTTTACAAAAAAAGGAATCATCATTTAGTATTATTCAGTGAAGAGAACATCAGGGTTATTCAAGGTAACCACTTACCTTTCAACATAGAAGACAAGAAGTCAAAGTTTAAATGTAATCACTGAGTGAATCACTTAAAATTTCTAATGTTTAGAGTAGGTAATATGTACAAAGGTTCAAAAATAAATACGGCACATATATGTTTCAAAAAATGTTTTCAATGGGTTAACATGCAGTTAAATATAAACTATTAAAAAAATATGGCCCTGGCTGATGTGGCTCAGCCCTGGTTGGTGTGGCTCAGTGGACTGTGTGCTGGCCTGTGAACCAAAGGGTTGCTGGTTTGATTCCTAGCCAGGGCACATGCCTGGGTTGAGGGCCAGATTCCAAGTAGGGGGAGCACAAGACACAACCACACACTGATGTTTCTCTCCCTCCCTTCCCTTCTTTCTAAAAATAAACAAAATCTTTATAAAAAATAAAATAAAAATATATATTCACTTCTAAACATGATACTCCATTTCTCTCCACAAAACATGATTTTCCTTGTGCAATGTAAATTAAAGAGAAGTAATCAATGGGTATGTGGGAAAAAGCTAAATTTTACCTTTCAAATATGAATATTTAAATTTGTATTAAAGCCAACTTAATACACTCATCTAAATTAAATATGAAATAAAGCATGCTTAAAATTGCTTCTCTGGGAATGCAAAAATGACAGATTAGCTTTTAAGATTCCTAATAGTGTTTGAGAAATCACATATAAGTCAGAGGGGAAATACTATACTACAGGGGATTCAAAATGCCAGAGTCTCTGGAGGTTTAAAGAAAAAAAGACTACACAGTCTGTCCACACAAAACATCACCCATGAGCGAGCCGCTGTCAAAGCAGCTCTTTTGTGACCCATATTGGAAGGAGGAGAAAAGAGAAAGAGGTGGGTAAGAAAAAACACATGAGGAAAGTGAGAGGCAACAGCAGGAATACGTGCCTCTCGGAGACACTGATGGGTGACTAAAGCCCGACCCTTTCGAGCTCTCTGCTCCTGGGCATGCTAAGATCCTTGCTGAACATATGTCTGGACCTCTGGCCATCAAAGAGAAGGACAGATGTCTAGCAAATGCAGCACAAAAGATAGCAGTTAGAATAGTGCAGCCCCATAAGCCATTGTAGAGTGAATTTCTATCTGTGTAGAAAAGTCTGAAAAGATATACCCCAAACTGTTATGACTATGGAAGGAGCTTTTTATTTTTTACTGTCTTGACTTGTTAGCACATATTACTTTTGTAACTTAAAAAACCAATTTATTTGGAAAAAAATTCTTCGGGAAATGGAAGCAAAAATCAATCTTCTGGTTTTAAAATTGTATGATGGTTGCCCTGACCAGTGGCTCAGTTGGTTGGAGCGTCATCCTATACCCCAAAAGGCTGCAGGTTCAATTCCTGGTCAGGGCATACACCTAGGTTGCAGGTTCGATCCCCAGTTGGTACCTGTACGGGAGGCAACTGATTGAGGTTTCTCTCTCTCTCTTCCTAATTAATAAACATATCCTCAGGTGAAGACTTAAAAAAAAATTGTATGGCAGACTGCTTCTGAAAGAAACACCACAAACACAAAAGTGGATTGAGATTCTGACTGGATGAATAAATAGGCTCACAATTACATAAGGACAGGAATATGAGCCAGAAGGGAACAGAAGAAATAGAAACCACCGTGACAGGCAGTTTAATGGGACAAGTTTCTTCATCTTGGCAAACACAGGGCTTCAAAGGCATTGATGGTATTACATTTCTTAACTGGATGGTCAGCACATCAGTAATTGTTTTATTCTTTTATTTTTCTCTACACCTGTGTAAACATTATAATATACATTATATATAAAATATTTTATAATAAAAATATGAGGAAGATGTAAACAAAAGAGAAAAATATGCAAATATTCTAAAAGGTATTTAGTGAGGTCTCCATGCCTCCAGGGTCCTCCACAGAGTCAGTTATCAATTTATTAAGGAATGATCAATCTGTGTACCATCCCTATTTTTCCCTTGTTATACATACACTGTGTTGAACTTTGCTTTTTTTTTTTTCACTAAATAATATATCTACAAAAAATTTATTATCTCTCTCTACAAAAAAGGAACCTACAGGCTCAACAGCAACAAACCCAAACTCTTATCACTGAAACAGATGATATACGCAGGAAACCTGACGGGGCCCAGTAGAAATCAAGGAAACCAGACATCGAGACAGGAAGTGAAATCCCTGTCTTCCACGCCAGCAACCCACTGGTCACAACCACACTATATAAGCCCAAGAAATTCATCTCGCCCATGGTGTGAATGTCAGGAGAAGAAAGCATGTGAAAGCATGCTGTGTCTACGGGCATATATTTGAGCATTGTGTGTGTGGGAGAGAGTCCAGAAACACTAACCAGATTTTAAATTTGTGATTGTTGGTTCCACTGGTGATCAGCACAGTGCAGTGCTTATTAGACTTCCTTATTTCTATGAGATGTAGTGCTCTTATTTAAATGTACCTTGCTCCCATTTCCTGTTAGTCTAAATAATTCAGAATAGATAATAATCAGATTGTAGAAATACAATACAGCAGTTTAAAGTACTTCATGATAGGAAGGCAGAATATTTAAATCTAATAATTAAATACTAAGAACAAACCTAAGCTCTAAAACTGCATATTCTAATAGGCATAAATCCACCAAACCATCTCATACGAAGTTGCAATGATATACCAAGAATTTGTGTGTCCTTTCCTTTTCCATGTCACAGAAAACTGTGACAGAAATGGACAGACAGCCACTGTCACATCCAGCAGTATTCTGAGATATTTTAACTTCTTTAAGAAATACATTATGGACAGGAACAAGTATAAAGGACACATAGATAAAAACAAGGGGCAGGGATGAAAATGGGAGGGAGGCGGGGAGGGCTGGGGCGGTGGGCTGGGATGGGAGTAAAAGGCAGAAAACTGTACTTGAACAACAATTAAAATTAAAAAAATGGCAAAAAAAGAAATACATTACGGTAGCTGAAAAATTTATTTCTGGACTACTACTTCATAAATAATGTAGACTTGACTAACTTTTTAGTCTTAGGAGCCCAAAAGGGCCTTTCTTTGAATGGGTTAAACTGATATTTACTGTACAGGTTAAATTGATATTTACTGTAGAAATTAAAACAGAAAATTTAAAGACCTAACACATAACACATATAATTTAACAATATCAACATAAATGTTTTATGAAGACTAGTTATATTTAGAAAATACTCAGTGATCTAATATTATTTTCCTTTTTGCAAATCCTTTAATGCTGACACAGAATAGAAAATAGCTGGGTTCTCATGTCCGCTTCTGCATTCAATGTGCGGTGCTGGGTTGTTTTAATTGAATATCCAGCTGCAGGCAGTTATGTAGCTGGACAAGGAAGGGGTATTTTAATTGCCTTTTCAGGTACTCTTGAATGTTCTTTGATGCCAAACTTGACAACTGAGGGCTTCTTCAGTTAGCCACGGTGCAGGATCAGTAACCCTATCATGATACTGAACTGTTTCCAACTCTGTTCCACAAAAGGGCACTAGTCTATCTTGAACTGTGAATGGATCTTCTACCTCAGTATGATTTTGTAACATCACCTAGTGGTCATTTGGGGAAGTTCATTGAACAATGAAAAGCTGTCGAGCCCACAGTGGAGATACTAGCTCTCCAAAATTCTAATTTTCACTTGAGAGCTCTAATTCTATCATTAGCAACAGCATTGTCACAGCTGTTCTCCTTGAAGCAGCAGGCTCACCTGGTGAGTCTTTGAGAAGACTTGGTTCTGCCCCACCCTGATGTATCATGGTCCTTTCTGCAAGTGAACACACACTCCGTGGGAAGCTCACAGTGCAAACCTCGGATGTTCCCTCCCTGGAGATGACCTTTGTTGTACTTCAGTGCAGAGCAGAGGGGCTCCATGTGCACTTCCAATTCATCATGCTGAATACAGCAAAGACATATACCGAGGGCTCTTACTGGGTTGATAAAAACGTTCTAAAACGGATTGTGGTAATGGCTGCACAACTTGGTAAATTTAATTTAAAAAATCACTGGAAACAGGAAAATTTTATGGCAGGTAAATTATATCTCAATAAAGTTTTTCTTATTTAAAAACCAGTACAAGTGTAAAACAATTAGCATTTTTACTGCTCTATCACAGACTTAATGTAAAATTGGAACTATTTAACTGTGAATGCATAGTGGTCAATATCTGACTATTAGTACAGACTTAAGATTATTATGAAAATAGTTTTGACCTCAGGTGGTCCCCTGAAAAAGTCTCAAGGACCCCTAGGAGTCCAAAGACCGCACTCTGAGGACTGCTGGTTTAAACATAAGAGAGAACATGGATTCAAAAGTGGGCAACAGAAATTTCTCCAAAGACATTCAAATGGCCAAAAGTACATAAAAAGATGCTCAATATCACTAATCCTTAGGGAAATGCAAATCAAAACCATAATGAGGTAAGGAGATACCACCCTCATTATCCATTAGGATGGTGAGTATTAAAAAAATCAGAAAATAACAAATGTTGGTGAGGATGTGAGAAACGAACTCTTGTGTACTCTTGGGAATGTAAAATGGTACAGGTACTGTGGAAAACAGTATGGCAGGGCCTCAAAAAATTAAAAACAGAACTCCCAAAAGATCCAGCAATCTCTGTGCACATACTCAAAAGATGTGAGAGCAGGGTCTTAAAAGAGATATTTGCACACCTATGTTCACAGCAGGATTACTCACAGGAGTTAAAAGGTGGAAGCAACTCAGATGTCTACTGTCTGATGACTGGATAAACAAAATGCAGTGTACACTCACAATGGAGTGTTACTCAGCCTTAAAAAGTAAATTCTGACACATGTACAACACGGATAAACCTTGAGGACATTATTCCAAGTAAAATAAGCCAGTTGTACAAGGACAAATACTGTATGATTCCACTTACATTAGGCACCTAGAACAGTCAAATTCATAGAGACAGAAAGTAGAGTGCTGATCACCAGGGGCTGAGGGGAATGAAGAATGAGGAGTTAGTGTTTAACGGGGACAGTTTCTGTTTTACAAGATGAAAAGTTCTGGAGATGGGTGGTGTTGACAGCCACAATATGAACGTACTCAATGCCACCGAATTTTACGCTTAAAAATGGTCAATATGGTAAATTTTATGAGTATTTTACCACAACTAAAAAAAGAGAGAACAGAAAGCAGCTGAAACAAGGAAGCCTGGCTCACAGAACAGGCTGGGCCCTACTGACAGCTGAGGAAATCAGAAACGCAGAGGACAGTCTGAAGAAAATACTATTTATGCCTTTGTGAATAGAACTTTGCGTAACTGATGATTCACACAAACATAAAGTCTGTCCATAAAAAGTCTAGCCATTGTTAATATAACAAGAACGGTTTGCATGACATTGATATAACGTGGCAGCCAAGGAGAGTGGGCTGGAATCCACATGCATGAACAATGACAACTTCACTGTACTAGTCAGTGGGTGCAGTAGACACCACTGAGTGAGCATGTGTACTGTGTGGCTGTCACATTCAAAATGACTGAGTAGAGCGATGAATCTCCATCAAATTTTGCATTAAGCTTGAACATTCCTCCACGGAAACTATTTGGATGGCCAGAGCTATGGGCAACTGGTGACTGGCAAGCTTCTTCACAACAACGCACCCACTCAAGCATCACGTGTTGTGCAGTTTTTTGATGAAACATCAAATCACCCAGGTGACTCAGGCCCTCTATAGCCCAGATTTGGCACCCTGTGACTTCTGGCTTTCCCCAAAACTAAAATCACCTTTGAAAGGGAAGAGATTTCAGGCCATTGATGAGATTCAGGAAAATACGATGGGGTAGCTGATGGCGATTGGGAGAACTGTGTGAGGTCCCAAGGTGCCTACTCTGAAGGGGACTGAAAGTGTCATTGTCTTATGTACAATGTTTCTTGCACCTTCTTTAATAAACGTCTCTTTTTCATAGTACATGGCTGGATTTTCTGGGCAGACCTCATACAGAGATAAAAATATACCGCAAGTAGTACTGGCGCTGTAAAATGTTTCAATCTGTATTCCTAAGTACATTTTGTTTTCAATGGTCACAAATATTAATGTGTCCACCTGGCCATTTAAATAAAGATCACAAGTTGTAACAGAAGCATTGCTAACAAAATTTTAAAAAGAGTTTTTCAAATTGAGATATAATTCATATATCACAAAATATCACTAAAGTATATAATTCAGTGGGTTTTAGTATATTCAAAGCTGTGCAGTCACCACCAATTCTAGAACATTTCATCACCACAGAAGGAAACCCATGAGATTATCATCCCTTACTGTTCCACCCCCCCTGGCCTATACAATGACTAATCTTTCTTTCTTTCTGTATGGATCTGCCTGTTCTGGACAGTCACATAAATGAAAATGTGTAGCATGCAACCTTTTGTGTTTGGTCTCTTTCTTTCCCTTGGCATAATGTTCTCAAGGTTTATCCATGTTGTAGTATCAATACTTCATTCCTTTCTATGGCTGAGTAGTATTCCATTGTATGGTTAAAACAAATTTTATTTATCCAGCATCATTTGATGGACATTTGGGTTGTTTCCATTTTTTGGCTATTGCGAATAATGCTAGTTATGTTCATGTACAAGTTTTTGTGTAGAGGCTTTCATTCTCCTACATGGGTACCCAGAAATTGAATTGCTGGGCCACATGGTAGCTCCATCCTTCACTTTCTGAGGGACTGACAGACCATTTTATGTTCCCACTAGCAGTGTATGAAGGTTGCATTTCTCTGCACCCTCACCAAACACAACAAACTTAAAGTTACTTCTCCTACTCTTGGAGGCAACTTAAATGTATCCATCTCAATGGATTGTGGTTTGGCAAAAACATTTATATCCCAAAATTTTCTCATAACTAAGAAAAAGCTGGAGTTATGTTCTAGAACACTGAAAAAAACCAACCATTTCCTTTTGTACTATATCACAATTCTCTGTAGAATAAACAAAGAGTATAGGAAGAAAGGTAAATATATATGTTTAAAAATATTCCTGAAACAAGTTACTGATCATGCCCAATTAAGCTGCAAAAAGGCCACTTGCCACTACTTTCAGATTTTTCTACTGCAGAAAGCCTTACCCACTGGTCCCACTCCCTGAAATCCAATGAAATCCAAACTGAGCACTTAGTTTGACCGTGGAGACACCTCACACCTATTGTGACATGACCCTGTGACGTCCATGGAGATGGTGTCCTGTCCTTGTCCATTGGGATTCTCCTGATGATGCTGATCTGCAGATCCAGCAACAACTTCACTTCATTTGTACGCATGCTTCTCTTGCTAAATTCTGGAAACTACTCCAGTGATGAGCCCAGCACCTGGACTAGAGCCTCAGTGTCATGAATAGTGGACACTGCTGCCCCCTGCTGTGTGGCTAGTCCTAACCAGCCAGCAGGCTTCTCACCTGCCAGTTTGTGAACAGTGCTAATTGCAAATAACTGCAAATACATTCAAGTTACGTATACATATTTGTCTCCATTGCTTTCATCTAAAAATTTCCAAGATATGTTGACATTTGATCCCAAATCATTATGGAAAGGAGGTCTTCTGCTTAAGTTTAAATTTTCTGAAATATTGACACTTCCAGTATTTTCTAAAATGTATTGCACACTTGTCTGCATTCTTAGGGTGGCTGTGCTGCTCATGATGTAATGTCTGCTGTACAACACCTGACTGTAATGGCTGCCCTCCCTTGGGCACAGTGGAGCCCACCACACACAGGCAAGCCACTCTATTTTTGGTGTGGCAGAAATAAACACGTAAATAGCACAAGCCAAGTACACAGGCCTTCAGGAGCAAGCTGACTTGGGTCCTGAGTGTGCTGGTCCCTTAGCTCCCATGTACCCACATCATCAGGCCATCCCTCAGTATAGGGATAGGGTCATTCAAGGGCCACTGGAAGTGCAGAGCTGCCTTTCCATGAGATGGGACTCCACCGTGCCCCTGCAACCCTGCCCTCCCCATGTGGTCAGTCACAGCTCCCTCCAGCCTCCTCAAGTGCCTCTAAGTACTAAGGCTCACAACCGCTCTCTGCCCCTCCAAGCCTCCCCTTCCTTCTGGCTTCACTCTGGGTCCAGGAGAAAGAAGTCTGGCCTCTGGAGCAGGGGGACTTTGAGGGACTAAAGAGAGTGAATATTGTATATTTTGTACCTTTAACCTGGTCTCTGAATGGTATGGAATTTGATATTGGTGGAAGAAGAGTGGATAATGGTGTCACAACATCTGGAAAAGAAGTACAGGAAGCTCTTGTGAACTTTAGATGGTACACGCAGGCTGGGTCACTGAGCAAAGTCATCAATGGACAGAGTAAAATTAAGAGAAAAACATCTTCCTACCTATCCAAGGAAAATGATGAATTACAAGACATATACCCAAACTACTGCTGCACATGAAAGAAACCTTAAAATTGGAAATTCTCATTTCCATTTCCAAATCTCTTAAGACTTTAGCCTAGACTTTTCAAGAACATTTTACCATATTGCCACCTGTTTCTGCTTCTCGACTCACACCGTTTACTTTTCAGGAGAGAGGGAGCCTTGTCGCTTTCAAAGGCCTTCCCTTTGCTACTTGAAAACCATTTCAAATGAAGGATATACTTCTGATACACCTTGCAGAAAAGTGGTAATTTTCCTTACAGAGGTGGGAGAATGTCGAAATTGGTGCCTGGGGCATTTGGCCTCATTAAAAGAACCACTTACAAAAATGACTGATACTGTCTACATTAAAGTCATGGGTCTGTAATAAACAACTGGGCCTACAACCACAAGTGTGAAAATGACCAGGCTGGCTTCCCTCAGAGTTAGTCATGTGATGAAGAGACCAATAAAAGAATCTATTGTTTCACACTGAAACTGCCACCACAAACCATCATACTCTGTACTCTGGCCCAGGAAGAGCCTCACATAGGCTCCAGGGCACTTGACAAGACTGAACCACACCACAATCCCAGAAAAAGCCAAGGCCACACAAATGGGCCATGCAAAAGCCCCTCACTCAGACAATTACCTTTCATGAAGAATCGGCAGGTGGGACGAGGCCTCACCTTCCTGTCACTGGGGTCCTTTACTTCACCCTCTTCCAGATCATCATCCTGAAACAGAGGACAATGTGAATGCAGAGGGAATCATCTTAACAAGAGGGAAGAGGCAGGAGGGCCATCTACCAGCAGGCATAGCTTTCACCAAACCAGAAAGGATATGGTCACAAGATCCATGTCTGGGCCGCTCACCAATCCATGTCATTTTCCAAACCTCAGGCTCCTCATCCTCACAATGGGTAATTTCAAAGCATACCTATAATATGACTGAGGAATTCCATGAAAGAACAGAGTGAAAACATTGTAAAGCATGTAATGCAAGGGACAAACCTGGGTTTCATTATATTATTTCTCTTAATTAGCAATTCTGGGCAGGAAATGGTTACATTTAAAGTGTTTACTATTTTGTACATTTAAAACAAAATATTTTACGTTCTTAAAATTCAGCATTAACTTCCTGTAATTTTAAAGTCTGGGGGCAGGAACCTAGCCTGTGTGGCTCAGTTGCGCATCATCCTGCAAACCATAAGGTCGCAGGATTGATTCCCAGTCGGGGCACATGCCTGGGTTGTGGGTTCCATCTTCAGTCACAGCACATACAAGAGGCAACCAGTCAACGTTTCTCTCTTTCTACCTCTCTTCCCTTCTATGATCAATAAAAGAAAAAAAATTTCTGGGGGTGGGGAGGAGGGAAGTTAGGTGCCGAAAGTCGTGATGCTGCCTGGCCCATATATGGACCCACCTCTTATGTTAGATCCAGGCCTTTTTTTCATTCTTATTCCACAGTTCCAATATCTTGCCTGTCTAAACTTGGAACAACATGGGAACTTTAAGAAGACTAAAGCCCAGGGATTCCAAAGAGCAGCCACAACCTGGACCAGTCTGGTGCCCTCCCCAGCTGCTACTGTCCCAGGGCCTCAGTCACCACTGACCCGCAGACTCCCATTTGCTCTCCTTGGTCACCACTGACCTGCAGATTCCCTCTCACCTGTGCCTCTTAGATGAGACCTCCCCTCCTGCAGGATCACCCCCAGCCCAAGAAGGCATCTCTGCTGACATCTGTTGGTCTGTCCAGGACGAAACTCCTCATTGCCTTATGTCCCAGAGTACTCTAGTGCAGTTAATCCAAAAGGTCCCTCAGGGCAGAGGCCTGAAGTCACCGGACCTCTTTCTTCCCACCTCCTATAGCCCCACCATCTTCCAGACTATGGCTCAGTCTAACCTAGCCAGGGGAAGCACTCCCTAACTGGTGTCCCCCAACCTCTCTGGAACTCGCCCACACACTCCCAACACGGTGACCTTTTCAAACCCCAGCCAGACCATATCCTTCCCTTTCCTCTTCCGTCGTCACTTATCTCAGACTGCAGCTTGAGTCCCCTCCTCAGAGCATCCCATCTCCTTTCACAATGGGTCTCCACAGCCCTCTCTTCTGTGGCACTGATCATGGCCACCACAGCCTGCCCCACGGAACTGGAGGCTCCAACAGGCAGGACTGTGTTTGTGTGTTCACCACATGTTGCCAGTCTAAGCACAGTGCTGAACTTGCACTAAATGGAAACTATATGTTGAATGCAGAACTGCTGAAGTCAAACCCTGGATTTAGGATGACTTACTTTTAAAGCTCAAATAACAGTTATGTAATTTCTGCCTTGAAAATCTGAGATATTAAAAAGCATCTTGTAACAAAAAGAACAGATGCCTGAGAGTTATATCCCTTAAGAGAGACAACAAAATGATTTTTTGAGAGATTAAATAACATTCAAGTTCATTTTTCAAGGATCCCTAGAATTCACTGAAAGTTTGTACGCTCTGAACATTTTCCCATCTTCCCTTACCCCCAACTATTTCTTTATATCTTAGTGAAAATGTGCTTATTTTATGCTAAGTGATAGAACACCTCTCTCCCCTGGTCTATTTACTACTCTTCTCATAGTAATGATCACTACACTAAAGCCTTAATGTGGTCCTTTATATGAGCTCAAATCTAAGTTTAGAGCAGATTTTCTCTTTGTTCTCATTAAAAAAAAAAAGAAAGAAAACAAACCCAAAACAAACTCTTTTGAAAGGTCAGAACCCATTCAGATTGTACTGCTTCAGTCAGAAATTCATGCACAGGAGTGAAATAATGAGTACAGAATAATAGTTTTTCAGAAGTAAGGATTCATAGTAATGCACTAGATCAAATTTAAAGAGGTGTGTGTTTCTGCAAGGTGTTCCTTTCAATATTCGCAAAAACAAAAAGAAGAACCATCTATCATCATAACATTGGTAAGCAGTCACATGAATCATACGAAGGAGTATATGCAGCTTCTAAAAACGATCAGTAAATTGCCCTGGCTGGTGTGGCTCAGTGGACTGAGCGCTGGCCTGTGAACCGAAGGGTCACCGGTTTAATTCCCAGTCAGGGCACATGCCTGGGTTGCAGGCCAGGCCCTCAGTGGAGGGTGCACAAGAGGCAACCACACATTGATGTTTCTGTTCCTTTCTTTCTCCCTCCCTTCCCCTCTCTCTAAAAATAAATAAATAAAAATCTTTAAAAACGATCAGTAAATAGACCTAGAAATGCACAGTAAAGCACATAATATAATGTCAAACCAATGAGCACAAAACAGCATCTAGATGACAGTAACACTGTCATCTAGTCCCCACACCTGCCAGGATAGAGACAGAGGGCTGACACACTATTGGTGTGCTGGGTTTATGGCCTCTCCTTTAATTAAAAAACAAAACAACAACATAAAAACACAAGCAAAAACAATCACTCAGCAATATAATATCCTGAATTTTCAACCAACCATTCATTTAACCTGAGTTTTCAAGTTATAGATGATTAAAACAAGTTCTTAAACCTGTATTACAGAGTTTCATGCAAATAAAACCCAAGAAAGGGATCTCTACGGCCGAACTCACAACGCTTAGTTTTTGAGGGCTGTTCCACCAAGTGTGTAATGTATGGGAATTCTTTCAGACCTCCTGCTCATGTGACCCAGAGCACAGGCCGCAGACAGCAGAGGACAAGGAGAGGCCCTAGTAGTCAGGCCAGAAGCAAACTGGTAGGTCTGTGAGAAGGATAGCATCTGTGAAGCTCTCAGCAAATATCATCCTGAATGGCTAAAAATAGTACAGATAAGCTAACTTGGGGCAGTGTGCAAGGCCCCCTACAGTTCACAAATCGAAGGAACAGCTATGGCTCATTGGCATACCTCTATCAGCACTTCCTCAGGGTCAATATGCACAGAGCACACCCAACTTCAATGCTTTTATAAAATATGTATGACCGGACAAAAGCCCCGAGTTCAAATCCTGATGGTGTGACTACAGACACATCCCTCCACATTGAATTTTGGTTTCTTCTAGCAGAACAGGGCAACATTCAGAGTGCTCATGTAGTGCCTCACATAAAACATGAGCAGCAAGCCCTGGCAGGTGTGGCTCAGCAGCTGGGCATTGGCCTGCAAACCTAAAGGTGACTGGTTTGATTCCCAGTCAGACCACAAGTCTGGGTTGTGGGTTTGGTTCTGGGTTGGGTGTGTGTAAAAAACAAACAAACAAACAAACAAAAACCCACAAAAACCCACGAGCAGAGGGCACTTAATGAGTTATCACTAATGGAAAAATACCTCAGAGGCAACATGCTGGGATACAATTATCTCTGAGCACTGGTAGCATAAGTGATTTTTACTTTCTTCTTTGAGCATGTTTTTATTTTCCTTACAAATTGCACGTATATTAATCATACAAGAAGTTGTCTCCAACTCCATAGCTCCCACAGCCAATAGCAGATAAGGAGATGGTCACCATGTGGTGTTGCCGCGCATGAAACAGATGCAACATATGAACACACACACCACAGTAGAGGCCTAAGGCACCACCCCGACACTGCCACCTGGGTCAACCACAACCTCCTTAAGCCCTGGATCCTGCATCTATAAAATGGGTTAACGGTACAGGTCTACAATCCCTTACCCCAAACCCTTGCAGCCAGAAGATGTTTTGGGAATTCAGAAATGTTTTGGTTTTAGACAGGTGATATAGTGGGGTCTGAAGCAGCACCCTGTAACAGTCACAGTAATCTTTCTGTGGGGATATGTATCATATACAGGACCACAAACAGCCTATTGTCAGTTGTGAAAAAACCTTTCCCATTCTCAGAGGTTCTAGGCTTTCTGAGCCCTCCTGACCAAGAGTAAGGACTGTGGCCTATGCTTACTCATGTGGCTGTGTTGACCAGTCGTTCAGGCGGCAGATAAGGCATGGGCTCTCTCAAATGCGGCACCAGCTTCCTATGCTTCGATGAGGGGATGAATGCCATCCCTCACCTAAGTGACTTGGAGGAGAGTAAACACAGGGAATGGACCGCTCCTGAAAGGAGCGGGCCTTGCAGACAATAAACCCTCAGCCATGAGGGTTTGCTGAAGAGAACCTTTTTGTAAAGATAGTATACATCCACACATAAAAAGAACATCTGTATTTGAATAGAATATAAAATACCACCTGCAAAGAAAATGCTTCAAAGTATTTTTGTATGCAGGTGGGCTGAGAGCTACCACTTCTGAACAAGAAATCACATGGACTGTCCACTTAGGATGTGTCCTGATGTGTGAGAGGCCACTCTACCAGTGTGAGAATCACAGATAAGAAGAATGGAATAAAACACATACCCCAAAAGGGTGACAGGTGGTCCAAGTTCTGTTAACTGAATTATAAGATATAAAAACAGAACCAAGTAGCCCTGACTGGTGTGGCTCAGTGGATTGAGTGCTGGACTGTGAACCGAAAGGTTGCCGGTTTGATTCCTAGTCAGGGCACATGCCTGGTCCCCAGTGGGCGGTGTGCAAGAGGCAACTGATCTATAAAGGGGAATCAAAGATCCATGATGGTTGTTCCATCTGCTCATCAAACACAAATATTTCTGGTAATACTAACTAGAGGCTCAGGAGAAAGAAAGATACTCCTACAGTTGGAGTTGATTACTACAGCTCAATTTACTCTTCTGAGAGATGCCTAGGTAGAAACAAAACCACAAATGCATCTGATTTTCTTAAATGTGGCTTCCTAAATAGGTAATAGACTAATGATTAAATAAAGCTCATACTAGGTTCAGTTGTTAGGGACCCTCTGATCCCACTCCACATAACCAGGGTGCTAGAAACCGGCCCCAACCCTGTGTGCAAAATCCACCCCTACCATAGCACTTCCAGAAAGGCACTTATATCTCAAAGCTGCCAGGCAGCACACTAAAAACATTATAAAGGTAATTCAAGACCTTAGTCACAGATTGGGTGGTTCAGATAAAAGAATGTCAAGAGTTTATGATACAAATTGACATCACTATCAAGAATGCTTCTGAGAGGAAAAGTTGGGGAGGGTGGGAGGGGGTGGATGACTCTCCCTCAAATCAGTTCACCTGTCCCAGTGACCCAAAATATAAAGGAAAAAGCAAGATGATGCACCTGACAGAAAAGAAGAGCTCCTCAGGTACAGGACATGTCACATGGCAATCTAGATTCTTCGACCCAACTGTTCCCAGCTACACAGGGCCAGACACTGAGGGAGGGTTGGAGTAACCCACGTGTGCGGGAGGGGCCCTCTGAACCATAAGTTCACAGCCGGGCTGGCAGGACACCTGCTGGACATGGAACCACTCAGGGGCCTCACTGAATACACATTTCCTCCCCATAAAAATATCCCTGTGGTTCACCCTGATACCAGAGCTGCACTTGAAAGCCACAGGGAAAAAGCCCTCTGTGATATATAATTTCCATTAGAACCAGAAGCTGCTTTGCAAGGATTTAAGCTAAAAGAGACCAGACCAAAGGCCCACCGGAAACAGGCTGTTTGTAGACCCAAGTACCCACCTCTGGTTCCTGCTTCACCAGAGAAACGCAGCTGGGGACAGGGCATTTTGGGAAAGAAATAAACAAGAGCGTGAGCTTGGTGGGGACACAGGGTACACACTAGCAGAGACCTGACAGTAAACGAAGAGTTAGAGCTGGTACAGATAGAGCAGGAAAAATGAACCAAGAACAGTCATTCATGTACACATTGATATACGTCTCACCTTGGGTTCTTCCAATGGTGGTTAGGGCTGGTGCTGGTCACCCACAACCAGTGCCTAAATGCCCCTCTCTACGGGAATGGTTTCCCTGGTATAGACCTTCTGCCCACTGACACCCCACATCTCAATGGCACTCAAATTAAATGTGCTCCAAAGCAACTGGTTTCTCTATCTGGTCACAAGGCAGGTACTGGCTACCTACCATGTGCCAAGTATGGTGATACTAAGAGAGGCAGCCTAGTAGGTCCCAGTAGGGAACTTGTGTTCCTGGAGGTTAAGAAGAGGGTGGCAGGAAGTGATGGGAACAAACATACTGACAATCCAAGTTAATTTAACTGTGGAAGTACAACAAAGGTGCCAAATACAACAGAGAGGCGGGGCAGGAGGTAGAGCCCGGGTAAATGTGACATTTACACCAACACTTAAAGCAGGGGTGTCAAACTCATTTTCACCGGGGGCCACGTCAGCCTTGCGGTTGCCTTCAAAGGGCCAAATGTAATTTCAACGCCTTAACAGTTAAGGAGTAGTTACATTTACATAGTTCTAAAATTATTTTGGCCCTTTGAAGGCAACCGCGAGGCTGACGTGGCCCCCGGTGAAAATGAGTTTGACGCCCCTGACTTAAAGGATGGGTAGGAAACCAGAAAGAAGGCAGGCAAACAGAGGAGCTCCTCAGGGAAGGTGTGCTCATGTGAGAGCCCAAGCCACCATTTACAGTGCCTCCCCAACGTGGTGAGGTCTGCCTGTCCCTCAGGTGGGGGCAGGCTCCACTCTACCCTGACACAATGTTGGGCCCTCCAGAGCTGTGTCCAAGAAAACAGACCTGCGGGGGTGGCTTCAGCAGGAGGCACAAGCTGTAGTGAGGGAAGGAAAACCCCTCCTGCAATTGAAACAAATTGTGCCCTCTAGGTTTCCTCAGCAGAGGGCTGTTTCCAAATGTGGGGCCCCTCATGAGACGGTGCCAAGCAGGGCAAAACAAGCCACAACCAACCAACTGTAGGATCTGAGTGGATAAGAAAATCGAACTGGATTATTTCACATATTGTTTCTACTGAAAACAAGCAAATCTCTAGAGGATGGGTGCTTTTCAGGGACAGCTCAATTCAACTCAATGTCCCATACCACCACATCTAAGTGCAGTGGAAAAGCCCACTGGTGAAATGACGCCAAGGTACTCCAGGACTGGCAGGGATATACTTGACATCACTATGACCATGGAGAGGCAGAAGAGAACATGAATTTCCTCTGAAGACTTATTCAACAGTTGAATCACAAAGGGTTTGTGCCCTGACTGGTATGGCTCAGTGGGTTGGGCGTCATCATCCCGAAAACTGAAAGGTCACCAATTTGATTCCTGGTCAGGGTACATGCCAGGGTTGTGGGCTAGGTGGCCGGTTGGGGATATGTGAGAGGCAACTGATCAATATATCTCTCACGCATCAGTGTTTCTCTCCCTCTCTTCCTCCCTCCCTTCCCCGCTTTCTAAAAGTAAATAAATAAAATCTTTAAAAATAAGGGTTTGCAACTGGTCCTCTCTTAACGAGAAATGAACCGTCTAGAATGCTTGGACCACAATCAGGACCCCCGCACCCTAATAATCCCTGCTGGCTGAAAAACCAAATTCACAGGCAATCTCAACCAATGACCGTTTTCTGCTCAAAATTTTACCTGAATTGATGAACTTGAGTGTCACAGCACCATTTTCCCCTTTGCCAACCCTGTGGTACACAGGGTTGTACTTTCCCAAAGTGGGAGGGAAGCACAGCTAGCAAAACTGAAGGGAACCTGCATGACAAGGTCCCAACAACACCCTTTCAAATAAAATAATATCAAATAAGGTTTGTTAACTCAAGAGATCATCTGCACCTAGTTACGAGAAGATATGGAAAAATCTAAAATTCTAACCACATATCCCCTAAAGTTGTTCTCATGAACCAAAGTTAGACAAACAATGTCTAAACTCCTACAAATTCACCGGGCACAGCAAGGCAACCACATGTTAGAATGCATTGAGAACATATGCACCAGCACACTATTACAGAAGTATGGTACTTACAATAAATCTGTGGTTAAGTATTTAACCAGCAACCTTTTCCCTCCCATCCCAAAACATTTCTGAAAGACTCTCACCTTCACTGTGGTGACTTTCAGATAAGCAGCATCTCCTTCCCTAGGGGACATTACAAAAACCCAGATAGTTCAATCTGCTCTCTTTCTCAACTCCTTTGAGTAAAAGCATCACTCAGTAGAACATCAGGCTCTTTGCCCCCAAAACCCAACTTACTAAGTATCATGATTAAAGTTCTTTCCAAAAGATTATCTGTAATAAAACCCCAAAACTACACATATCTAAGATGATATTACCAGTCTTACATTTTCCTCAACTGGAAGGCCAGATTATTTAAATAAATGATAAGAAAGTGTGATGGTCTGCTCAAAAGCTGAGGTATTCTGACGCACAACCCCATTTTATCCAGGCCTGAGGGTCTTATCTGGCCCAGCTGGGACCCTCTCCAGAGGACAGGCTGTGGGACGAAGATAAAAACGCCTAAAATAAAAACTGGAAGGAAGCCTCTTAAGTCTTTTCAGTCTCAAGAACCTGACAAGGAGTGAAGATCCACAATGGTTCTGGTTGAATGCCAACTCAAATAGGATTTAAGACAGCAAAGATACAAGGAGAAAGTTACCTCTTCACTTGTTAAAAAATAATCTGAAACTTAAAAAAAGGGAAAAAATTTGGGGCCAGACTGTCCAATACCAATAGCATCAACAGCATAAGACAGATGAATCAATAGCATCAGACAGATGAGTGAGGGTCCAAGGAAATTCTGCCAGCTACCAACTGGCAGACAGAAGTTTTCTGAATCTAGACTACTTAGCTTTGATTTTTAGCACTTCCTAATTACCATGGCGACTGCTCCCAGAACAATCATCTCATTTTCCTACATTCCACCATCCCACCTCCTTGTTCTGAGATGAGGCTAAATTAATCCTCCATACAGCCTGCCTCCTGACAGGAGGCTGGGTGTGGTTGGGCCCCATCTACATACACTTGCAGCTCAGGCATACTCACGTCGATCTCCCCATCATCAATCTCTCCATCATCATCCTCTTTTTTTTTCTCCTTGGTAGCCTCCAGGGGCTCCTTTTCTTCCACACTGTGGACACCTGCCTTTCCCTCCTCCCTGGGAGCTCCTTCTCCCTTCTCCTCATCGTCCTCGGCCCCAGCCTTCTCGGCTTCGTCATCCTGCCCAGTGGGGGCTGGCTCTTCGGGTACCTCCTCATCATAGTCTAACTCATGTTCGTCCAATTCCCTGGTGACTGAGGAGGCCTCATCCCTCAGGTCACTTGTGCGATCTTCTTCCCCCCCATCCCCTTCCTCTGCACGTGGGGGGCTCGTTGGGCCCCTGTTCAACTCCTGACGCTCGGAGTCCAGGTCCTGATCTTCCTCATCAGAGCGACTCTCCTCTTCCTCTTGGCTCAGTCCCAGGGCAGCATTTTCCTCATCCTCCAAATCAGAAGCCCTCCCCGCAGCTCTGTCCGCATCCTGATCAGATCCGCTTTCTCTCAGAATGTCATCGTCTGAGAGCCCCTGCTGCTCCTCCTCTTCATCCTCTGGAGAGCAAGGGTCCCGTTCAGGGCTCTCAGCCACATCCATCGGTACCTACAGTTCTGCAAAAGAATAAGAACATAGATTTATCAAAGAACATTTATCAAAATGGAAAGTGCATCCTGCCTTGGTTTTCCTGTCCTCACACTCACTCCTGACCCACAGGGGGGACCAGGATCTATATTTTGCTTGGTCCTGCACAGCTCCTCCAAACCCCAGTCCCCCTCCACAGACCACTACTGCTGGCTGTTCCACCATGGAGGATGGCAGACCATCCCTGCACAATTGCCTCCACAAGGATGGACTGTGCTTGCTGTGTGTTAAGTACTTCACATCTGCAGCAACCTGGTAGGAAGATAGCTGGTGCATCTCTTCTTTTCACTAGTGATACCCAAACGGTCAACAGAAGGTAGGTGGGATTGGACTGCTGATGAAATTCAAGAAATAAGGCAGCAACATTTGAAGGCATGTGTGTAACCATTTTTTCTGGAGTCATCCTGAAGGGCCTGGAACAGAAACTCAGCCTATCTTTAGGAGTCCCCACATTGTAGGCTGTCTCCTGTTCTTCAATGCACTTCTCCAAGTATGGCCCTGACTGCCTCATCAGATGCATCTGGCACGATCCTGGGCCTCACCACAGACTTGTATGTTGGAGCTGCCAATGGATCCAGAAGGCAGCATTCATGTACCCCGTGATTCTCACAGCAAAGCGAAGATCCACTGCTCTAATACAGGTATGTTGTGGCAAAGAATTCTGGCAGAAAGTTTGATATATTTAAGTACGGCTGACTGTTGAATAACACACCTTTCAACTGCATGGGTCCACTTATATGTGGGTTTCTTCAACTGGCCCAGGGAGTTCAAACCCACATTGTTCTAGGGCCAACTCTAGCCCCTAAAACATGAAAGGAATCCTATTATGCGAAGGGCTGACTGTAGTAATCCTTGGCTTTTAGACTGCTCAGGAGGCCAGCACCCCTACCCTCAGAGCTGTTCAAGGGTCAACTGTAGTTTCTTATGTAAAAAGACCAATATGTCAAGTTTAGATTTCATTTCTATTTTTATTAATCTAAATTTAATTATAAAGTGAGTATTTTTTGGTTTTCCCAACTCAGTGTGCAAAGACAGTACATTGTTCCATTTGCTTTAAGTAGATGCACAAGATGGGACAAGAGAATGAGTGCATGAAACCAGCACCAAACAGTCTATAAGGAAACACATTCACCAATGAAAGGTGCTGCAAGTCACCACCACCGAGTTAGTGTGAAATAATAGTAATAGTGAAGGTTCAATGGTCACTTGATTCTTCCAAATTTTTTATTCAAAATAAAGTATGTCACAGTCATGCTATTTGGCATCTCAGCAAGATATGGAAACATACACACATGTATTTACAAACCTTACATACATGTAATTATTTTAAGTATTTATAAAACTAAAATATGTATTTTTAAAATGTATGCTTTCAAAAAGAGAACCTGTGTTTAAAGATGCACATACCAAGAGCTGGTTCTGAACCTACAATAAAAAAACACTGTTTTGGCTGTTCATGAAATTATTATAATTGAGCACATATTAAGACAAATCACTTAAAATTCATCACTTTATAAATAAACTACATGACTAGCAGTAATTGAAGTTTATGAACCAATCAATTCATTCAACGTCATTTAAGTACAGAATTTTGAAGATGATTTAATTTTTGGTCTTTTAAACTACACTACCTAGAGGTAGAACTATTGGAAAGTATTAAAAAGTTAGTCCTAATATGGTGCACTCTGCTGTAAATGAAAATTCGAGGCTCCTCCCATGACTCTGAGGCTTCCCTGGACAGGCAGAGCCTATCACTGCACAGAGCACACTTCTATGGCCCAGGGCACTGTGCAAGGATGAGAAAACTACCAAGGACAGGGCTGGCTTTTTAAGGCCCCTTACACTCTTAACTATTCCAGACAGAGAATGGGGGCAATCAGCCAAGGGCCACTGGCAAACTCCCCTATGCTTAGTTAATGATATTGAAAAAACACCTAAGATTTTCCTTTGTGTATGATACCCTTCCTATCTCTGTACACTTTTTATTACATTGTATGTAAGAAATCTTCTCCATAGAGCGGCAGGGACTTTCATCTCCCTGGCTGCTTCACCTGGTACCTTGTCGGCAGTCACGTGGAACTGATTACTGAGCCTTACACATCACTACTTGAAACCAAACAAACTCTGATTTTCACATTTTATACTCTGATGGTGACCCTGACACAAAGCTACCTCTTAAATCATTCAACCACATTTGAATGTTCTCTCAAACTAGTTTAAAAATCACATAACTAATACCCTGTAGAACCTTCTACCCCCAGGCCTGTGATTGGCCTTGCAACATACTATCCTACTCACAGCCACAAACTCTTACAACCTGTAACAGTCCTTTCCCAGAGCTCAGGTGCAAACTGGTTTCTGCTTTGGTTTCATTGTTTGCTCAGATCCAACCAAATTGCTTTTTATATTTAGGTAAACTTAGAATTAAATCTTAGAATAAGAAATGGAAAAAAAAGTGTCAAACTTCAAATAATGCAAGCAGTGGGATGTTCACCTCTTGGTATGCTGCACCTTTATGGTTACGTGGGCTAGTGCAAACAATATGGGCTTCTGAGGTATAACCTGAACTTCCCACTCTACTGCTTCCTAGTCTGAAGATCTTAGGGAAATTAAGTAAACTTGCCAGACCTCAGTTTCTTCATCTGAAATATGGGGACAACAATGTCTACTGTACAAGGTTGTTGCAACAACTAGATGAGCCTGATAATGTGCTTTTTTTTTTTTTTTTTTTTTTTTTAAATTATGAGTTTATTTGAGCCAAACTGATGAATTATGCCCAGGAGCAAGATCTCAAATGCTCCCTGGCACACATAATGTAAAGATGAGTAAAGGTAATCCTCAACTTCCAAAAACAATACTCCTTTCACCCATAAGGTTCAGTTTGATTCTCTTGGTGCATTCAGGAGTGATTCATTCAGTGTTTCATTCAGCAAATACCTGATAATCTACTTAATGCAAAACTGTATTATTAAAACAACTTCTGCAAAAATTCAACAGCTACCACCAGCCAATGTGAGACCACCACTCTGAGTCAGGCACTTGACCAATTTCCTCAAATCAACTTTCCAAATAAGTGATGGTCCCCTTCATAGATAAGGAAACCAGTGGCCATGTGAACTTGGGGCTGCACTTCAAGTGCTCAGTCCCAGAGCCCTGGACCATGCAGGGAATGAGCTTCTGCTCCCGGTTGAGGAACTAACCCCTATCTTTTGCCACTGTTACTGTATGAATATGGAACCCGAGTTCCAAACTAATTTTATAATTCCTTTTTGGAACGCAACCCACACGTAAATTGGGGACTTCTATTGCATCAGTAGGTTTTGCCTGTTTTTCTTTTCTCCCTTCTAAAGTTTTGTGTTAATCCAGCTATCCTCCTATCTTAGCTCTTCTAGAACCAAAAACATACCTTTTTGTATAAATGGAAAAGTTAATGTATTTACACAGACTACTAGTTAAAAAATAGTGATGACCATATGGAGATTCAACTTGTGACACCATTTATTTTATGATTTTAAACTTGTCCGAAGTTTCAATCTTACTTAAAATTTGATAGGAATGTCCTGCACAGTTTGAATTATGGAAATTAGTTCAACATTCTAAAGATGCAAAGGTAACTTCCTGACTCTCAAAGGTGGTTCTCAGCACTGACCAGAGGTGGAGAAGCCAAAGGTCCTAAGTGTACCTGCTATGGGGGCAGCTCAGGGCTCTCTGTCAGCAGAGCTTAGCCTTTGGGAGTAAGGACTGCTTTGAGGATAAGATGAAGGGTTGGCTTCCCTCTCTAGAAAAATCTGAACACACACAATTTATCTTCTACATTATTTTATTATGTATCCATACTTAACACACTGTACTGAGACTATTTGTTTACAATGTCTCTCATGCACCCCAGCAAAGTGATTGAGGACTCAGATTCACCTCTGTATGTTCTCTAGGCTCAGCAAACAAACATCTGGCACTTAGTAGCAGAGCTTTCATATAATTCACTGTCTAAAGTAGGACATGTTTGACACTGAGACCGGAAGGAAGCACTGTTAACAATTAACAACAAGCATGAATAAGGGCTGTCCAAGGCATACGGGGATATCCAGTCACTCTAGGAGGCCCTGTGAGATCACCTGGGAACTCATAATCTGAGGCTGCTTCCATCTTGCAGATGGAAATATGCAAAAGGACTCCCTGTTAAAATCATGTGGCCTGTTAAGTGTAGCCAATGAAATGCAGGGTCCTCTGGTTACATCTGCACCAACTGCCAGGTGCACAGGTTTTACTCAGTTTGTTCTCACACAATCACCCTGTAATTGAGGATTCTTGGCAAAGTTTAGAACTAATTCTTTAATACTTCTATCCATAAAATGGTGAACTTGCTAAGAGAACAGAATGATAAATATTCCTCACTGTGCTTCCACTACCTAGTGCATTTGGCAGATGGTAATTAATGCTTGTTGAATGAAAGAATGACAAAGTCTCTTTACCTGATAAACCACCTGCTGCATACCAGGAGTAAATCTGAAATAGGTGCCTAACTTTTAGAGGACTGTACCAGAACTCAAGCATAGTGGCTACTATCTCATGTTCTGGCAATCACCCTGGAAGGCTGCACACTGATTTCAACTGCACTGCTAAAGCACAGAACAATTTGGGAATGTCTCCTTTGATTGACCTTTAGAACCTGCAGAACACTCTCTCAGTGCTTTCAGTGGAAGCAAATCTTCCTCCTTTCAAGGTGAGTTGCTTTGAGAAATGGCAGGAAGACATTCTGAGCTTGGTCTGGTAAGTGAAGTGAGGTGAGTTACAAAGCCAGGCAAGACAATTGGGGTCAAACATAGGGTGTAACTATTCAGTAAGACAGATTTTCTCAAATGTCTTATGTATTTAACTACCAAAACAGGAATTCTCAAGTTTTGAATCATAACCTCTCATGTTAACAATTTTAAATAGAGCAGTCCCTATCTGAATGCCTAAGTTTTGGTACATCTGGTTAAAATTCTCATTCATAACTTCATATACTTACAAAATCCAAAGAAAGGACAGCATGGTTGGTGAAAGACAATACCCCCAACTAAGTCTGATCACCAAAAAAAAACTCAGAGGGAAGCACTCACCTTGAAATGATCTGTAGCTGTTGGAAAAGTTTTTTAAAAAAAGTTTTAAACATGAGCAAGGCCACAGCTTACCTGTTTGCTCTCTGCAATGATTCCACAAAGCTTTCTTACAGGATCTGAGCTTTTCCCACCCAAAACTGGAGAGGAGTTCCAGCCTTAGGGACACATTTGATTGGTTTCCAGAGCTGGCTGAGCTCCACACATCTCAGGCTGTAAAATTATCAGGCAAAGACTCCCTTCCCAGGACTTGGAAATGGGAATCAGCCTTTGTCCAGGTTCACACTGATAATCCCAACCTCTGCTCTGGGCAAGAACCACTCCACAGGATATACAATGAAGGTGAATCTCCAGGAAGAAACGATGAGACCCCTTTCTATGCCCCTAAACAGTACTTCACATGTCAAGTGAAGTACTGTTGTCAAGTACCCTCTTCCATTCTCCCCAAATGGATCTGAAGACTGACCAACTCTTGCAATTGAGTTTGCTGGTATTTAAAATGATCAACGACTTTAACCCGCAAACTCGGCTGTCATCAAGTATTTTGAAAAACTTAAGTTTTAGCAGAAGCAAGACTGGAAGTAGGTTCTTCAAGCATCGTAGCTGCAGTGAGTTTAAACTAAGGACAGACATTCTTTGGGCTCCTAACCAAAGGGGCAAGAAAGTTACATATTTCTAAGAGTGGGGTGCGTCTTGGAGCACAGCCAATACATACAACCTGTTCACAGTGGGAAGCTGAGAGAGCAAGCTCCAGGAGGCTCCAGAGAGCTCAAAGTTCCCAAAGAGCCCATCTCCAGTCCGAGCTGGCTGCCTCCGGAGAGCGAATCTGCGTGTCTCCCCACAAACACCTATGTGGACTGCAAACATGTGCCACGCGAATGTCCCGGAAGAGAAATGACAGCTCTAGGAGAATCAACTCCACCGCGGAGCGCGGAGGCAGCCAGGGGGAGTTCGGTCTCTTAAGAAGTTCCAGGGTCCCCGGACCGGCTCGGCACGGACGGAATGTGGGATCTTGCTACCTCAGCATCCTCTACTCCGGGTCCAAGAGCCACGCCTCGGTCCGGGGCGGTGAGCAGCCCGGAGGCGGCGGCAACGAGCTCCCGGGCCTGGGCTCCCCGCCGCCACCACGCTCCCCGCCTAGGCCTCCTCCCCGCCGGCCAAGCCACCCCGCCGCCTACCTCAGCGCGAGGGCGGGGAGGGGGCCACGGTTCCGCTGGGGTCGGGGCGGCGCGGGGAAGACGTCCCTCGGCCCTTCCGCTCCGTACAGGATCCGGCTGGAGGCGCGACGCGGGCGGAACAAACGGGCTCCACTACCCGCGGGGGCCGGCCATTGTGCTACGTCATCAGGCCGCGACGGTCGTACTGCTGGACGGCGGGCTTCCCTCTCTTGCCCCGCCCTCCCTCCTCTTCCTTCCGGCCTCCGCGCCGGCGCTCCGCGGCTCTCCGCCCCCGCGCGGCGCGCCCCCCAAGCCCTTCACGGCGCAAGCGCCGCAAAAGGCCCCGCCGCGGGGCCGGATCTGAGCCCTTTCGCGGCTAGCCACAGGAGGAAGTTTGCCGGGAGGGCTTACGGCGTCGCGTGGTCACGTGACGTATCGAGTTCCCGCCTCGCGTACTTGCTTTCGGGTTGGAGAGGTTTCTCCTTCGCAGAGGTGGGAAATTTTGCTATGGGGGTTACAATTTTAATTGCTTCTGTCGGAGTAGGGAGCTCCCGTTCTGTTAAACTCAAGCACCAAACAAGAAATTAATCATTTTTGAGGTACTGGCTTAGTGGATTGAGCGCGGACCTGCGATCTGAATGCGCTCTGGTTCAATTCCCTGTCAGGGTAATATGCCTGGGTTGCAAGCCAAGTTGCCAGTTGGGGACATTGGGAAAGGCAACCAGTCAATGTTTCGCACATCGGTGTTTCTCTCCCGCTCTTTCTTGCTCCCTTCCCCTCTCTCTGGAAATAAATAAAAATCAAAATCCTTAAAAAAGATACTGAGTTCTGGCTGGATAGTTCAGTTGGTTAGAGCGTTGTCCTGATTTGTCACGGTAGCAGGTTCGCTCCCCGGTCATGACTCTATAAATAACTGGAACTACATATGGATGGTTCTCTTCTCCCTCTTACTTCCTCTTGCTCTCTGAAATCAATAAAAAAATTTAAAAATAAAAAAGATATTGAGTCTAAATATCAAAGCCTCAACATTTTCAACTGTTTCCGTGGGGCCCAATAGCTCCTGCTCTGTCAATCAGTTCAACACATTGTTTTTGAGATACTGAGTTTAAATTTAAAAACTTAAAAATTTTAACTGTCCCTGCTTTCTTAAAAGTAATCAGCTGGGAGCCCTTCTACACTACTGGTAGAAATGTGAATTGGTTCAGCTACTGTGAAAACTAGTATGGAGATTCCCCCCCCCCCCCAAATTAAGATTAGAACTACCATATGATCCAGCAAGTCCAAATCTTGGACTTACCTAAGGAATTCAAAAACACTAATTTAAAAAGATATCTGCATTCCCATGTTCTTGCAACATTATTTACAGTATTGAAGATACAGGAGAAACCTAAGTGTCCGTGGATAGATGAATGGATAAAGAACAAATGGAATATGTATTCAATTCAGCCATAAAAGAGAAATCCTGCCACTTTCAACAACATGGATGGACTTTTAGGGTATTACACTAAGTGAAGTAGGTTAAGTCAGACAAAGACAAATACCAGGTGATTTCACTCACATATAATGTAACACAAAAACAAAAGCAAACACGTACAGGCAGGCAACAGATTGGTGGTTATCAGAGGGGAGGGGGTGTGGAGGGAGGGCAAAATAGATAAAGAGGTCAATTATATGGTAGCAGAAGGAAACTGGACTTTTGGTGGTGAGCAGGATGTAGTTATGTATAGATGTCAAATTATAACGTAACACACCTGAAACTTCTGTATTGTTATAAACCAATGCTACGCCAATAAAATAATCTGCTCAAAAAGTCAGTTTTGAGATACTGAATTTAAATATCAAAGACTAAACATTTAAAGCTATTTCCACCATGCTAGATGCTTTCACTCTATTAAATATAATCACTCTAACACAAAATTAATCATTTTTGAGATATGGAGTTAAATATGAAAGCTTAAAATTTTTAAACTCTCCCTGGCTGGTGTACTCAGTGGATTGAGTGCTGGCCTGTGAACCGAGGGATCGAGGTTCGATTCCTAGTCAGGGCACATGCCTGGGTTGCGGGCCAGTTCCCAGCAGGGGACACATGAGAAGCAATCATTCATTGATGTTTCTCTCCCTCTCTCCCTCTCTCCTTCCCTTCCCCTCTAAAGATAAATAAATAAAATGTTTAAAAAAATTTTTAAAACTATTTCTGTCAGACTAAATAGCACTGTCTTTTAAATGGGATCAGCTTAGCCCTGGCCATTGTGGTTCAGTTGGTTGGACCAAAGGGTCACGGGCTGATTCCTAGTTAGGGCATGTACCCAAGTTGTGGGTTCAATCCCCAGTCAGGGTGTGAATGAGAGGACAGCTGATTCTCTCTCAAAACAATGAAAAAATCTCCTTAGGTAAGGATGAAAAAAATTAAAGTGTGATCAGCTTAACTCTGTAAATTTTCATAATCAGAAGGGCATCATGTCAATTTGAAGTATTTTTACCGTTTGCCAACCACCTTCAGAGGCCCACAGTGGAAACCACGCAGGCAGCCTGCAGGAAAACAAACAAGTGTGCTCTTCACTTTGAGACAACTGCGCTTAGAAGGGAACTGGGCTTGACTGAATTCCCTGTTGTGCCCACCTTAAAAATCTAATTTTTTTTTTTTGCTCCTAAGTTTTTATTAGTGTGACAAACATCCATACCAATGTGGGAGGTGAGAGTGGGAGAAGAGGGGAGGGGAGGGCAAGGCAGAGGAAAGGATAAAGCTCCAGGTTCTCCCCATCATGGATATCATAGTCCAACAGAGGAATGTGGTCCTTAAAAATCATGTACCACTTCTTTAGTACGATCTTTTTTTAAAAAAAATATTTTTCCAGTGTTTCTGTAGATAATTTTTTTAAAGATTTTATTTATTTATTTTTAGAGAGAGGGGAAGAGAGGGAGAGAAGCATTGATTGGTTGCCTCTTGCACGCCCCCAACTGGGGACCTGGCCAACAGCCCAGGTGTGGGCCCTAACTGGGAATCAAACCAGTGGCCTTTCGGTTTGTGGCTGACATTCAATCCACTGAGCCACCCAGCCAGGGAAATATCGTTTCCTAATGGGTACCAGTTTGGACTAATTATCTTTTGAAGGTCCCTGGTGGTGTCATCAGTATTGCTCTTCACATTGACCTTCTTCCACAGACAGTAGTAAATAGCCTTCATCATCCTGTCTGGAGCTACACAGAGCAGTAGTTGGGAGGCGGCAGAGGCAGGACATCAAGTTTGCCAGGCCCCAAGACCTTGGCTGAGACTTTTCAGTTCCTAACCTCCCAGACCAGAGGCCTCCAGGGCCCCAGGTTCTCAGGACTGTGAACCCCAGGCAGTCAGGTTTCCCACCTTTGGGTAGCTTCTCATGGACTGTGGACCATAGGTGGCTGGGTTCTATCAGCTTTCTCCCACTCCAAACCAATCCACCTAGCCCCTCATGTCAAATTGCCTAGAACCTCCCCACCTTAAAATTCTTAAAAAAAAAAAAAAGACTATTTTTTTTTTTAGAGAGAAGGGAAGGGAGGGAGAAAGAGAGGGAGAGAAACTTTGATTGGTTGCCTCTTGCACACCCCCAACCAGGGTCCTGGCCAGCAACCCAGGCATATACCCTGACCAGGAATCGAACCGGTGTCCTTTGGGTTTGGGGGACAATGCCCAACCTTCCGAGACACACCTGTCAGGGCCCCACCTTAAAATTCTTAATCATTTTGGGACAAGGGGCCCAGGTTTTCATTTTGCTCTGAACCCTGCAAATTATGTAGCTGGTCTTGGGGGTAATTACGGGTTTGGAGGGATGGTAAGCAGACAGGCCTTTCTTCACACCATGTTCCTCCTCCAGGAAGACTTTTCCTTGGTGCGGTGCACCACCATTCTACCCACAATATGAGTGTCTGGCCCACAGTAAAACTGAATGAACTCAGATGTTTCCCCTAAGTTATCTGAATGAATGGGTGAGGAAGGGAAGAAATGCGGGTATTAACAGAGTTACCATATAATCCAGCAATGCCACATCTAGGTAGCTAACCCAAGAGAAATGAAATATGTGCACACAAAAACTCCTACACAGTTGACCATAGCATTATTCACAGTAGCTCAAAAGTGGAAACAACCTAGCTGTCTATCAACTGATGATGGGTAAATATATAAAATATGATCTGTGCATATACATGGAATATTACTCAGCGGTACAAAGAAATGAAGTCTCTATAAGAAGAGATATTGAAGAGAGACCCTTCTCCCTCTCTCTCTCACGCCCCACCCCCATCATGTGAGGACACAAGAAGCTGTAGTCTGCACGCCAAGAAGGAGATTCTGACCAGACCCCTGTCATATCATCATCCTGATCTTGGACTTCCAGGTCCCAGAACTGTGAGAAAATAAATTTCTGTTGTGTAAGGCCCCCCAGTCTATGGTACTTTGTCATGGCAGACTGAGCTGACTAACATGCCATTTACATGAACTCTCCAGAAGAGGCAAATCCATAGTCAAAAAATAGATTAGTGGTTACCAGGGGTTGGAGGATGCTGAGTCTCCTCCAGCGGCTCCCCCTGCCCCCAGATGAAACCAAAATACTGGAGCCTGATGCACCTGCACTTTATAATCCAGCCCCACCAACCCTTGGGCTCTCTCCCTTGCCTTTGACTTGCTCTGCACTTTTCTTTGCTCCCATGTCTTTGCACATGCACTCCTGCTGCCTGGAGCACTGTTCCCAATTTTCCCTTTCATCTAGCTAGCTTTTAATCGTTCTTCAGGTCTCCCTTGGATGCACCTCCTCCCAGAACCCTTGTCTGTCTTCACAGGTGGGCACAAGCTCCTAGGAGGAAGAACTGTGATCACCCTGTAAGCCCTGGGTCAGGCCCCAGGTCAGACACTGAGTTACTCATCACAGTATTTGCAACATCTGGAGTGTGTATGTAGTGGTGGTGGTGGTGGTAGGGGACATTTAGAAAGACAGAAAATGGCTGATGTGGGTTTAGATTCCAGGTCTCTCCAAATCTAAACACCATGGACTTGAACCTCTGCTCTTTGAGCCAGAGGCCCTGGGTGTGACGGTGCAAGCAGCATCCCTCTAAGACTCAGTTTCCCTGTTCTGTAAGTGGGGCTATTTACACCTGCTGCCTCCCTTTCTGGAGGGAATGAAAAGATGATACGGTGACAGTCACAAACTTGGTTTCTGGAGCTCTTTGCTCAGGGCAGGCCTTATGCTGGGATTTTCATGAACAAAGCCCCTCACTTTACTCCATTTCGTAGTGGGGGGAATAGAAGGTGCAAAGCCGCAGAGCTTTGATTTCACCCCAGGTGGTTAGACCACAAAACCCAAGCCCTTTGTGACATAACGGATGATGCTCTCTCCAGATTACGTTACTCTGGCTGTGGCTGTCATGCAAGAGAAACATAAACATCTGCTTTGTCATTTGGGATCACTGTCACTAGCAGTCACTTTGACACTGATGGGTGCGGTGCGGACAGCATTCTGAGTGCGGACAGGCATGCTAGCACCCTGAAAAAGGCCTCCTGGTCAGTCAAGAACAATGGCCTGAATTCACATTACGTACCAAGTAAAATAGCTGCCGCTGCTGAGCTGTGACAGACTGTGGAACACTGAATCTGAGTTTAAGAAGGATGGTGCGTTTCATTGGGCCACAGCGTGTTGGAGAACAATGTGGCATTATTGAAAGCAGTAGACAGGTGTTCTCAAGGTGGGGTCCTGGGAGCAGCAGCAGCAACAGCACCTGGGGATTTGTTAAAACACATTCTCAGGCCTGCACCACAGCTACTGCATCAGAAGCTCTGCCAGTGGGGCCAGCAGGCTGCCGGTTAAAAGGGCCCAGGTTCTGCTTCTGCATGGACTGGTGCCTTTCTGGTGCATGGGCACCAGGAGACATGAACAAGGATATTTGTAGAAGATCTTTCAGTAATAACTGAAAGGGAAAAAAACAAAAATGACCAAAATGTTTATAGGTGATTATAATAATGTACAATATTGTAATTGTTAATAATCGCAATACATGAATCTCAAGTGTATATGTATATCTACAGATTGGTGAAGCTGTTTTTTTTTTTCCACTGCGAGAAGCTGCTTCCAGAGAGGGTATTGACCTTGACCACTCCTGTGGAGAGCAATTGGAGTCCACAGTAGACTCTTGAGCAGGAGAGTGACATGAAGAAAGTGGCACGTTGTTGATTTTAAAGCCCCTATCTTATAGCTCCTACATTTGAATCACCGTGCGCCTGTTGCTTTTCCTCTTTTTTTTTAGTGCTCTGGTCTCTTTTTATAGCATGACTTCCATTCCTTTTTTTAAAGAGAGAGAGGAGAAGGGAAGGAGAAAGAGAGAGCAACATCAATGTATGTGCTAGAGAAACCTCAACCAGCATCCCCAGCCAGGAACCTGGCCTGCAGCGCAGGCATGTACCCTGACTGGGAATCAAACCAGTGACCTTTCAATTCACAGACTGATGCTCAATCCACTGAGCCACCCCAGTCAGGGCGACTTGTGCATTTTTGATGTTGAACATTGTGGATAAATTATCATGGGGGTACTGAGATAGAGTTATGTATTCCTAAAGAGGGTGAGGCTTTCTTATAGGCAGATACCTGGGCCCTGGTTAAGGCTTGCTTCTAGGCCTCATAAGAACTGCTCTGTTTCCAAGAGCATGGTCTTCCTGGGAAGCATAACTTCTGCACTCTCAGAGGAAAGCCTACACTGTCTGTTTGGGCCCCACCTCTGCAGGTACAATCTACAACCTATTCTCCCAGTGCTACATGGGACTGCTGAATGTGTGCTCGCTCCTCACCTTCTGGGTGATCTTTTCTGCTTGGGCACCTATGCAGGGTTTCCTCTCAAGTCCCAGCTGTCTGCTCAGCTCAGCAGGCCTGCACTTGCTGCCTTTACACCAGCGAGGAGAGCCTGCAGGCTGCAGGGTGAAGGGGGTATGTATCATTTTTGTTGTTTCCCTTCCCTCAAGGGTCAGAGCTCCCATGTTCTGAGGATTGGCTGTCCTCCACATGCCTGCATGTCTTTATGTTGTCAGCTTTTATGTTGTCATTACAGGGGGTGGGGGAGTTCAATATAAGGATCTGTCTGAAAGCAGCATTTCATTTGTTTACTTTGTTTATTTTTAGAGAGAGAGGAAGGGAGAAAGAAACATGGATTTGTTGTTCCACGTATTTATTCATTTATTGGTTCATTCTTTTATTGGTTGATTTTTGTATGTGCCCTGACAGAGGATTGAAACCAAAACCTTGGTGTATCCACTCTAACCGGCCAAGTACCCAGCCAAGGCCTGAAAGCAGCTTTTTAGAAAGGCGAATCCGATGGACGAAACAGCTGGGAAGAGGGCACCAGAGACCACCTCCCTTCTCTAGGTTTGCCCATGGGTGTAGGGGGTGGTGCCTGTACTGTTTTGCTGAGGGATGAGGGCGGTGGTCTGGGGGTGGCAGCAGCAGATGGCGAGAGGCGGAGAAAACTGCCATCCCCTGCACACAGCGGAGCCTTCCACGCGACTCTTGCCTGTGGAGTCTCATCCTCCCCAGCTATTCCAGGTAGCCCCAGTGGGGAGCTGGGTGCTGTGTTTGGGGGGGAACTAGGGGCCACAGCCTGCCACCCTTTTCTCTTCCCATGGGCTCTTTCTCCTCTCCACCCATCTCTGTTCAGCCAGGTCCTGGAAATCACTTTTTGGGATCAAACTAATGAAAATACCACTGAGCTGGAACTCCTGCACAGAAGTCCATCGACAGTCTACACCGCACAAACATTTGCAGCCAAGTCCTGTGACGAAATATTACCCAGCCATGGAAGTAGGTGGACTGCAGTCACACTCAGAGGGAATGAATGTCTCAGAGTGATGATGGGAGTGGAATTAGCAGGAGACAAGCAACTATCAGTGCATGTGGTCCTGGTTATAGAGAGCACACACACAGGCAGGATAAAGGATGCTATTTGTGGGCGTGAGTCTGCGAAGTGGCAACCTCCTTGGAGGAAGGGCAGAGGCTGGGAGGGCAGGGGTTTTGTTTACTCATGTGCTCACTTTATTCATTCAACCATTAATTTATCTTTTTTGTGTACCTTCTCTATGATATTACACTTTGCAATTAAAATGTAAAGAAAGAGAAAGACACTAGTGGTCATTGGACTTTCTGGGGGAGTAGGCTATTACAACCTCTATTCAGACAGTAACCAGAGGGGAAGGGGAGGGAGATAATGGGGGAAAGAAGGGAAGGGGTCTTCAAGGAACATGTATAAAGGACGCATGGAGAAAGCCAAAGACAGGTAGGATTGAGGGTGGGTGGGGGAGAGTGATGGTGGGAAAATGGAGGCAACTGTATTCGAACAACAATTAAAAAATGATTAAAAAAATAAAACCTATATTCAGACGAAATCGGGTGCGTTCAGGGTGATATGGCCATAGACTAAAACCTATATTCAAAGGCACTGTTCCCAGATACTTGATGTGGAGGCCCAGGAATCTGCTTTCTAACTGGGTCCTCCTGGGTTCTGAGGAGGAGCTCTGGCTCAGAATCTGTATTCTAAATACCTGGGAAGAGCCAGGCACCTGGCTATTGAGGGGAAAGAGCCTGGGATTCCTGCTTTCTGAGCCAGCTGAAAGGCCCCTTTGAGGTTTCTTCCCAAGAGAAGGGGTGCCAACCTTGTCCCTCATGGGTGCACAGCAGTGAGCCCCAGCCTCAGCAGGAAGGATCTGGGGCACCCTTGCCCCCCAGAGCCTCCAACACTGTGCCCCACTCCCACTCTTTTGCCTGCGCCAGCCACTCCTCCTTCTGAGTCTGTTTCCCTTCTGGTACTTGCTATACAGGAGATGCTCAGCAAGGTGTTCTTTCCTTCCCAGATCACTGTGAAGGGCTCTGGGGTGGGGGGATTGGAGGCCTCCACACCAGGGTCACCTTCAGATTCCAGACAGCTGAGCACCACCAGTTAATTCCATCCTGGCCTCTCATGGAGAAGGGGACTTGTCCCTGCCCCCCACCAGCTCCCTGGGTCTCTGCTTCCTCTTGTCAGGCCAACTATCAAAGACTCGGCCTGATGAATCCCTGGGGAGACCCACCCCAGGCCTGGGAGAGGAGGGTCCTGGGTTTTCTTCTCACAGGTCTCCCTGCTGGGTAGGCTGCATCAACTGACATGGGGTTGGCACATTCTGCCATGCAGGGGGCAGGTGAAGGGCTCAAGGGAGTAGGGAGAAGTTGGCCAGCCCCTGTGTCCGTGCATACGTGTGTGGCATTGCAGCCTGCAGGACGAGGAGCCTTCATCCGTGGACAGACTGAGGTGCAGGATTGGTTTCCCTCTCTGTCTCCCCTGGAAAAGGAGGAAGAAGACGCTGAGTTTCTTCACAGGGTAAGTTCTCAGAGCTTGCAAGTTTCTCCTGGGGACTGGGCTGGGAGGCAGTGGTCCCAGCAGCCCACCTGGTGGAATGTTCTGTGGAGAAAGACATGTGGTCAGGAGGGAGGGGGTAAGGCGGGAGGGGCGTTCGCTGGGGTGCTGAGGCAGCAGTGGGCAGCACTTGCACATCTGGAGGGGCTGCTGTGAGAACTCTGATTTAGTTCTCCAGGCTGCCAGCCTTTTCAGCTGGCAGGGGCGTGAGACCTTTGAGGGTTGCAGTGGCACACTGGGATCCTGGGGTGGTCATCTCCTCACCTAAACAGAAAGGGAGGCTCATTTTCAGGAGAGTGATGGGCTTGGGGCTCGTGTGGATCCATGTATGCAGCTATGCAGGGACCTGTGAGTACAGGAGTGTGGTGTGTGTTCTGTGTAATTGTGCATGTGGGTGTGTGAGAGTGGATGGTGTATGTTTGTGTTTACAGCACATACACCTGTGTTATGGGGTGTGCGAGAGCTTATGTTGTGTATTTACATATGCATGTGTATAATTGGGTCCCTGGGTTTTGGTTATAGGGCGTGTGCAGGTGAGTGCAAGTGTGTCCATAATGAAGTGTGTGCTACACATGTGTGTGTTGAGGTCTGATGTACTTGTATGTGTTGAGTAAGCTGTGAAGGGGAGTTTTGGTTCATGAGTAATTTTGTATGTATGTGTGTGCATGCCTGTGTATGGGTGTACATGGGAAGAATTATGGGCTATGTGTGTGGCATGTGTTTGTGAACATATGACTGTGAGTCACGTGTGTGCATGCATGCATGCTTGGATGTGTGTGCAGGTGTATGTTGGGTGTATATTGTGTGCATGTGCGCACACAGGTATGTTACATGCACTGGCGTTCCACATGTGTGAATATAGCATGTGTGTTATGGGTGTGTGTCATGCATGCATTGCATGTGCGTAAGGTGTTACATGTATGTGGTGTGTGGGTGCAGGTGCCTGGACAGCTAGGGACCATCACATCTCTCCCAGCCCTGCTCTAATTCTGTGCCCTGGTACCTCTGGAGGCCATTGGCCCCTAGGGCTTGGCAGGAGTGGGCGGAGCACCTGGTCTGGCAACCAGCTCTGGGTGGTGGTCAGTCACAGCTTCATCTTCACAGAGGGGCATCTGCCACTCACTCTAGGTCACTGTGGGGGTCAACCTGGTTAGGGAGGAGGTGGAGCAGGGCTGCCATGGGCCAGCTCTGCACACACCCAGCTTCTCAAATCAACCTGGGGCTTTGAGGGGAGGTGACATGTGGCCCTTTAGGCCAATGACACTAACAAGATTAAAGGATAGTAGTGTGTGTGTGGTGTGTATGTGTGTTGTGTGACTGTTATGTGTATTATGTATATGCACTTGTGTTGTATGTGGCACATGCATTTTGTGTGATGTGTATGTACATGTGCTGCATGTGTATGTTGCATGAGGGTGTTGTATGGTGTGTGTATGCATGTGTGTGATATGCACTACACAATATGTATACATGTGTGTGGCAGACATCACCTGTGGCATCTGTATGCATATTGCATGTGCTGCGTGCACACATATGTTGTATATTGTGTTTTACACACATGTGACATGGATGTGGTATGGGTATGTGTATGTGTGCACGTGTGTGTGTGTCCTGTGCCCTCACTTGTTTGCCCAAGTCCCAGCTTTGACTTCACTCATTGAGCAGATGACTTTGTGGCTCTATCAGCTTGTAACAAATTTCCTTTTGTTGTCATCCCCAGAAGCATAAAAAGGGAGGGGACATCTCTGAACAATGAGAGGTGGAAGGGGGTCTGGCTGACTCCAGGTCCCTTTCCAGAGTAAGACAGAGCAAGAGTCCACTGTGGCCAAGGCCTGGGGGCCTCCTGGGCAAGAGTTGGTCATCAGCTTCCAGCTGTGCTCCTGGGAAGCTGAGCCTGGGCACTTACAGAACTGTGGGAGTTATTATCTTTACTGACAGATGGGGAAACTGAGGCTCATGGAGATTAAAGCCTCAATATTAACATTAAATAATGGACACTGAACCTTCACCAGGCTCTCAGCCCAGAACTTTCCATGCCTCACCATTTCACAAAAATCACCAGGATCCTTTATTCTCCCCATTTCACAGATGAGCTTGTTCAGGCCTAGAGATGCTGTGTGACTTCCTAATGACAGAGGGCAGCTGACAGTGAGCACTCATGTTGTGCCAGCCAAGGGCTCAAAGTGCGTGTTGCCTGGTTCAATCTCTGCTCAATCTTATGCGTTAGGTATGATTGTTATCTGTATTTACACACCAGGAAACTGAGCCTTGCAGAGAATGTGACTCACTAGTTATATTAATGGCAGAGACTAGAATGTGCATTCCCTCTTCTATTTTCTCACCTGGCTGAGCAGATAACTTTGTAAGTGTGGGTCTCTGCATGTCTCTGGGGGCCTGGCTCATAGGAGAAGTAGGTGTACATCGGGCTCTGCAGTTGCCCCCCAGGGATGGATACCTCCTGAAGATCCCTCCTTGTGCCCTCTCCAGCACCTGGTCAGCCACCATGGAGAATGGGAGCAAGCTAGACAACCCCAGTAATGTGTTGCTGGTGCAAGGTACCACCATCCTGGACCCAATTGAGTACAGGATGGTCTCAGTCTCCTGGTGCTCCTAGTGTGCATGGTGGGCATAGTGGGCAATGCCATGGTGGTCCTGGTGGTGCTGACCACATGGGACATGCATACGCCCAACAACTGCTACCTGGTCAGTTTGGCCCTGGCTGACCTCACCGTGTTGGTGGCCACAGGGTTGCCAAACAACTCTGAAAGCCTGGCTGGGCAGTAGGTCTATGGGCACATCAGCTGCCTGGGCATCACCTACTTGCAGTATCTGGGCATCAATGTCTCCTCCTGCTCCATCCTGGCATTCACCATGGAGAGGAAGATGCTCTTAGCCTTCCACCTGCATGACATTTTCTTTACCAAAAAGCAATACAGCCAGGACATCCTGGCTGGGATCCTTGGTAAAGTGAGGCTCACCTGAGCAGAGAGGGAGCTTGGGTGGGACCTGGAAGAACCTGGCATCAGGGGGCAAGCTTTAGGAAGTGTAGTTCTCATCTTGGCTCTGCTGCTAACTCTCTGTAGGACACCAAGTCCACCACTGCAGTCCTCTGGGTCTCAGTTCCCCATCTGGAAAGTGGGAATTTAGACTGGATGATCTCTTGGGTCTCTTCCAGTTCTGATTTTAGCACCCGAGAGGCATTCTAGCCTCATAGTGAACTGTGCAGACTCTGAAGCTTGCTGACTGGCTTGAAACCCAACTCTTTCTCTTCCTAGATGCTAGGCCTTGGACAAGTTGGCCCAGAGGCTAGGTGGTGTGTCCAGGGCCACATAGTGTTAGGACATAACTGAAGCCTTCTGAGATCCAGCTGTTGTCCTGGTCCTAGGTCTCCCTGGCTATGTGCTTCTGGAGTCCAGTGGCCTCTATCTCCTTGCCATGTGTATTGACCTGGCGGCCTGGGTGTTACAGGATAGGGGAACCCAGGTCTAGGCTGTGAACAATGTCTTTGGCTGCCTCAGTCAGTGACCTTTGGAAGTAGGCAACAGAAAACCCACTGGGACTGGTGCAAGGTCAAAGCACTATGAAGGGACCTGGGGTCCCTGGGCTGTAGCAGATGTGGCAGTAGCTGGTGGGCCTCAGGGACAAGGTCCTTGAGGGGAGTTCCCACTTCCTCTCCCCTCTCAACACTGGCTCTCTTTGCTCTGACAGTCTCCCCGGCTGCTTCAGGATGGCCACTTGGCTCCCCAAATCTTCATGGCCTTCAAATTCTCCCATTGAAGGACCAGTTCAACCATTGTATCCCCATTCCAGTTTCCCCAGATGGAGAATATGATTGGCTAAGCTGGGTTAGGTGTCTCCACTTTGGTCTAATCACACACCGATGGGTGAGTCTCGTGACCCTGCTGGCCCGAGGGCAACTAGCTATCTTTGGCTGCAGATACCTCGCCCTCTTCCACCCAGCATGGGCACAGACTGTGTGCACAGTGGTCTGGGCCAGGTGGATCATCGCTGGTGTCTGGGCGTATGTCTATCTACTGCCTGCTTTGATTCTTTCTGGTGGACCTTAACATCAGTGGGAGCCACGGCCTGTAGTGTGGCTACAAGGTGTCCTGTAGCCTCTACCCGTCCATCTACCTTCTGGACTTCTATGTCTTCTTTGTCACACCCCCGCTGGTGGCCACCATCCTCTACGGGCTCATTGGGACAATCTTGTCCTAGAGCTCCCTGTCCCATCTGCCCCACCACAGGGACAATAAGGCCTGGCCAGAGGCAGGAACCGAGGAGGGGCCACCCCATGGGTCAGGTCAGGGCATGGTGGGCAGCTGCCCCAGGCCCAAAGGCTTCTCTTCTTCCAGGAAGCAGGCAATCAAGGTCTCTTCCGGCATTGGCTGTGGCTGGTAGGTGGGTGAGGCTGGTGAAGGGTGGGAGGAATTAGCACCAGAGAGAGGTAGGGAGATACAGAAAGACATAAATGATGTAGAGAAAGGATGTAAGCTCAACATTTGTTCATTCATTCAACAATTGTCTACCAAGCACCTACTAAGTGCCATACATGGTATTGCATGCTGGGTCATGGGAGAACATGATAAGCTGCACATCCTGCCCTGCTGGGGCTCATGGCAGGTGGAAACACACCGTGAGCACCACAAGCACACAAAAAAAGAAAGGAAATAAAGAAAGACTCAAAGCAGGGAGGAGAGGGAGTTTAGGAGAGCATTTGGAAAGGCTTCATTGAGAGGTGACAATGGAATAAAGATCTGAAATTGGCAAAGGAGCACACTGAGCAGATATCTAGGCCAAGCATTCCAGGTGGGGAAAGAAGGCAGCACAAAGCCTGAGGCAGGAGGTGCCTGGCTCTGAGGATCAGCAAGGAGCAGAGGTGAGGAATGGTCCTGTGGGCTAGAAGCTCTTGGTTTTGACTAGAGGGAGCAGGGGCAAATGTCTAGAAAATCCTGAGTGGAGGGACAGAATCTGTCTCAGGTTTCAGCAGGATCCCCACATGTTTGGAGGCCAAGACAGAAGTGTACAGGTTCCCATGTATAACCATGATGGGAACTCAGAGAGACTGTGGCAGGGAGAAAATTGAGCAGAGAGGGTACCTGTGAATGAACAAAAGATGTTAGTGGAGAGAGGGAGAAAGGGCAACAGGAGAGAGAGACAGAGACAAAGTGAGACGGACTGGGAGAAAGAGGGTGATTGAAAGAGAGGGGGGGCGGGAGGAGAAATAGATATACAGAGGTAGAGAGAAAGACAGACAGAGAGACAGGGAGAAGGGAGAGAAAAACACAGAGTGGGAGACAGAGACAGAGAACAGAGTCAGGTGCGTTTGGAGCAGCAAAGGCCTGTGCTCACACTTGGGGTGTAACATGGCCCCAGACACAAAGCTGTGGACACACAGAAAGTCAAAGTTCCTGGGGCGAAGAGAGTGATGATGACTTCACGGGTGCCCCTCTTCCTCACCAGAATTCATGAGGAGACTGCTATTCCCTGATGCTACAAGTGGAAAAGAGTCTCAGAGAGGTTAGGTGCGCTGCCCAGGGCTCACAGCTAGGAAGCAGGGCACAGTGGTCTAATTTGTGCTTGCCTGCTCCAGCACCCTCACTCTCACCTGCTGACTCTGCACCCTGGAGGAGGCAGCAGGGAGGCACCAGGACTGGAGCAGATGAGGGGATTCCTGGTGCTGCTTTCAGTTGGTCTAATTGGGAGCAGTACTTGTTGGAATTAATTGTTTGGTTTTCCAGAAGGTACTCAGAGTAGAGGACTCCTTTCCAATCCCACCATACACACAGCATCACCTTCTTCAGATGAAGACCAGCCTTTGGTGTGGTTGGTGGTGGTTCACTTCACGTGCCCCATCTCTTCCATTCCACGTTATTGTAAAGTATCCACTTTTCATCGCCCACCACAATTTGTTTTAAAAACTGAATGTTTTCATTATATTTAAGCAGAGAATCACATGCAGAAATATGGTCAAGAAGGTTTTTTTTTCCCACCTAACTAATGTAGAACCCAAACATCAAAGCAATTAATATAATGATCGTCAATGCTTGATTTGAATATTTTGAGTATGTCAGCTATCTCCCACATGGTATAACACTGACTGTCCTCAATTAATGTCTCGATTTGATCTCTGTCAACTTCAATGGGTCTACCAGACCACAGAACATTGTCCAGAGAGAAACCTCCAGCACAAACCTTCACAAACCACCTTTGACACATTTGATCAGTCACAGCACCTTTTCCCTACACTGCACAAATCTTTTTGCATTTTTACCTTTCTTGAAATAATAAAGCATGATATGCCAAAAGTGTTGCTTATTTTCTTCCATCTTCAATATTGAAATGGGTATGCAAAAATTCACCAGTTTTGGTGAGTTTTTAAAAAATCTATGCTGTTACGATGTGTGTCACAATACAATCTAACAAAATAGTTTTGAAAGAAGTTAAAGACAACTAAGTGCTACTAGAGCCATCTTATGGAAAAAAAAAAAAAAACCTAAACAAACTTTTTTGGCCAGCCCACTATTTCATAATCTTATCAATCAGCACAGCTTTGAATGTCAGCCCTGGGTGGCTGCACAGGAAGTGTTCGACACAGTGCCCAGAGGATAGGCAGCAATAATTTATTATTTTAGTAACATTCTCGTCACTTACTTAGGAAGCACTTCCTGAGGCAGGCGCAATGGCTGCACCTTTCTGTGGCATTTGCTTGGCCACCAGCCATGAAGCGAGCCAGACTCCAGAGGTTTCCCCTCCCCCACCCTCCCACAGGTCCCTGAGAAGCTGGGGGTGATCGTGCTGCTCTTTGCTGCCCTGTGGATGCCTGACCTCACACTCATGCTGCTTGGCTCCTCATGGCCCAGCCTTTCCGGGACCCCTTGGTCCTTTTCTTCCACAACATCCGTGTCTACACCAACATCGCTGTCAACCCCATCATCTACAGCTTCATGTCCCCAAAGTTCCAGGTGGCCTTCCAGTGGCTGTGCACATGCAGGGCTGAGAGGCCACAGAGGTGCACAGCCCACCTCGCCCACTGCAATGTGGTTTGAGAGGCCCCCCAGAAGATTCGGACTGGCAGGAGTGAGGTTATAGGCCCTCAAACAGCTGTGCACCTGTCCCAGCGCAGGAGCATTAATTCAGCATGGTCTGAGGGCTGCCCTGCCACTGCCCAGCCTGTCTCCTTCACCCCTTCTGCCTTCATCCCTTCTGTCTGCTCAATTCTGGGTCCTGCAGGTGTCTGTCCATCTACCGTGGCTGGCAGGGCCAGGAGAGGGGCAGGCACCCCTGTTGCCAATGGTTCTTAGCTTCAGGTCCTTAGTGAGTTCCTCTATGAAAAAGGACATTAGAGTCTCTTGGGTCAGAGGGTTGGAACTCAAGGGTCAGCTCCATTTGGGTAGCTCTCTCACCTCCTCTGGAAGTGGGGGGGGGTGAGAAATAGTAAGAAGCAGAAGATGCTGGAAGAACCCCAGTCTTCATCAGTGTGAAATTATGACCTTCCATTGTTACTTCTGTTGTAAGTACTGTGTTATAAGGGGAAAGTCCTGGGGGGTATTAAAGGAATACACTTCTAGTCTCTGGTAATATCCATCCATCAGTCTAGCTGTGGACAGTGCCACCTGGTGCCACGTCGAAAGGGTACCCAACTTCCACTGGCTGACACCCAAAGACACTTCATGCTGCCCCATCATCTGCACAGAGGCCATTTCCACTTGGGCACTCACATGTGCTGAGGATGACCAGGTGCATAGGAATCCTGCTTCCCTCCTTTTTGACTTCTGTCCCTGGGCCAGGATACCCACGTGGGGCTATCTCTGGGTTATACACAGAGTAGAGTGCTTGACTGAGCCAGAAACAGGAAGCCATTTCTGAGCTCCCTCACTCCCAGATGTGCAAGCTGAGTCTTGTGAGGTGCACGTTGATCTCCAGGCATAGCCACCTGTTCCCCTGTAGGTGAGCCAAGGAGCCCCTGACCCCAGAGCTGGACATGACAAAGGCGTGGCACCCTTGATCCCAACCCTATCCTTCCGGGGGTTATTTTCCTCTGGGGCCCCTGCCCTGGTCATTGAAAGCATATTTTTGGTGGAGCTTTGGGAGGAGGTCTGAGTTTTGTGGAGATGACCAGAGTGCAACCTGGCAGTGGGGCACCTGTGTTGGATGGAAGGAGGGTCAGAAAGGGTAGAAAGGTGTCGTGAAAGCTGGGTCAACCCAGTGGATGGTGCAGGCAGTGGTGGGGCAGCGTTGCCAGCAGTGCCCGAGGGATGGACGGGGAGGACGAGAAGGTTAGGGGCCTCCGTGGAGGAAGGGCACCTGCACTTGCACTCTTGGAACTGAGCCCAGTGGACACAGGCATGGCCTTGGACCTGCCAGTGTTGAGGTCCAGGCATTGGCATTGAGGCCAGTCCTGTGTCAGTCTTGCTGTCTAAACTGTTCCTTTACTATTTATTTTATTTTAATTTTTGCAAAGGAACATCTAATTGATAGGGCGCTTAGCATTTTATTGCCCCTTTCCAGGACATAGATGAAAATCAGGAAGTTAATTTGTGCATCCCCCATACCGCTGCAAATGAAAACGGAACTTCTGTAAGTGCAGGAGGTCACCGAGCAGATGCAGTGCCACCCAGGAGTGGCCCAGTGTCTCTTTGCCTTCATTTGACATACGGTTCTTGAGGGTCCACAAACCTGATTGTGCATCAGCCCCTCTCCCTGTTTCCACTGTGCTCCTCCAGAGTGAAGCCTCTTACTCTATCTGATTTCCATGTCCATTTTTCACTGCTTGCTATGGACCAGAATGGTGATTTCCACATATTGATCCTGTGGGCCCAGGCTGGAAGCCTGGGGGTGTATGGTATCAGGGTCAGGAGCTGCTCAGTAGAAGCAGTGAGAAGTGACAACTGTGGCAAAGTAGGCTATGAAAACCATGACAACAGTCTCATGGGGAGGATGGGAACACCTGATCAGAGAGCCCTAGCCCTCTGGCTGGGCCACCCCCACCCACATTAATCATGACAGGGCCTGGCAGCAGGTAACACCCTGTTTCAGGTGACAGATACCATACATTATGCTCTGGATATATTTCCCACCCCAGTGGCTAAAAGCGAAAGCTTTGGTGTGTGAAGGCATACACCAGTGGTTCTCAGCTGTGTCATGAAATCCACACAGATGAGTATTGAGTTCTGATTTCAGCATGAGATTCTGCCACAGCTAGGATTCATGCTCTCCTGGTATCGATCATCAGCGGAACTTCAGCTGTGTATAAGTGGGCACAGCAGTCGGTGAAAGCCAGCCATAGCAAGGGCCTGTGTTTCCTAGGAATGGGCTCAGAAAATGACAGTGGCACTGAGAACCACTGGAGTGTGACACCTGAGGAGCTCTCAGGTATTGAGACACATTGGCATTGTAACAGTGCTAACTAACTAAGTGTCACCAGAGCTCACCACCACCACTTCTGCTCTCTGATGAGTGTTTTTGGCTTCCACGTGGGGCTGAGGCCTCGGGCTAAATGCCCTGAGTGGTGTGGCTGGTGAGGGGACAGGGCCTGGTGTTGGCACAGGCAGACCTATAAATCCTGGCAGGGGCTCTATCTCCTCCCACAAGGAGACAACTGTGAGGACCAAGGGAAAGATGCGGGGCTGGGCGCTTTCTGCCACAAAGTTGGAGCTCAAGACTAGGAAGGCCCCCTCAACAAAATGGCTGGACCAGCTGGAGAACTGCTGTGTGTGGTCCCCTCTGAGCCTTCTTAGGACAATGTTGGACTTTACCTTAGCCTGTGCTCCCAGAAAACAGGGGCAGGGAAGAAGCCCCACAACCCTTTTGCTCTCCTGTTATCCCGGGAGATGGTTTGCTGCAGAGAACCCCTTCCCCAAATGACCAGAATGGGTCCCCATTCTAATCTTTCTCATGACCCCGGTAAGACCCACAGATGCCCCCCTGTTACCTGAGACCAGGCCAGACCCTGACCCTCTAATTCCCTGTTCTTTATTTCATGGTTGATTACCCAAGATTGATTGGAGCTGTTTGTCCTCCTGATGGACACAGAGGATTTCTCACTCAGCTGACCCTGACTCCCCCAACTGCAAAACAAATCCACCCATAGACCTCCCACCTGTCACCTGCAGACCACCTGCCACTGATCTACACCTCATGGAGCCCAGAGGAAAGTCACCTGCCAGGACATGTGGTTCGTCTTCAGACCCCACGGAGCCCTCCCTACTGCAAAGGCCTGAACGAAACTGAGGGTCTTCCTATGGTTTTGTCTTTGGCATCATCCCCAGTGGTGCTTCCTGACTCAGAGTTTGGGTGGGGGCAGAGGCTGGGAAGGTGGAGGGAAGTGGGAGTTAGGGAGCCATGCCCCAGGAAGGGACTAGCTCTGGGCCCGCCCCAGGATCCCTCTCTCATTTTCCACTTGGGTGGATCCTCATGGTGGTCCTGAGGATGAAGGAGCATGAAATGCACCTGGTAAATCGTGACATGTTCCTGGCGTGTGGGGGTCACTGATGCAGTGGGTCATCATTTGGTAGGCTACTGGCAGCTATCTAGGTGGCTTAGGCATCCGAAGGCCCCAGCTAGCTGGCTGGCAGAGGCCATTTCCTGTTGCAGGGGCCCCAGGCCCCAGGAGATAACCTGGGGAGGGTTGGAGGTGCAGGGAGCAGTGCTGGACCTGTGTAGGTTGAGTGCTCTAGGCCTGGGATGCACCCTGCCTGGCCCAGGGCTGGGGGTGGTGTTGGTGCCCAGGCTCCAGCCGTCAGCATGTGGAGAAGGTAGGGACTTGAAGGGCACTGGGTTGTACCTTGCCTGGCTGTGTGTCTAGCTAGATACCACATTAACGCCACTGAACCTCCAGTTTCTTCTTCAGCAAAACAGAGAACTCACCCCCATGACTTGGGGTGGGGCTGGTGAATACTTAATCTAGCAGTTCTCAAAGTGTGGTCATTAGAACCCTCAAGGTCTGTGCCATCAAAACCACTTAGATGTCACTTGCCTTTTTCAAAGGTTGACTTTCTCAATGACAAGGCAGAAGCAGTGTTACGAACCTGCTGATGTCTGAGCTGGACAGAGGCTGAGCCCCCAGCTGTGCTCATCATGGTCACTGAGGCCTTCAGGCTCACACAGCAGTCAAAGAGACACTGCTCTCCTGAGGCTGGCCTTGAGGGAGCTACAAGTATTAATAGTATTCAGTCTCAGGGATTGAACCTGCAAATTTTTGGCGTACAGGACAATGCTCCAACCAACTGAGCCACACTCATGAGGGCTCTTGTTAGTTTTAAATAAAATAAGTATTTAAAAAATTCTCAAGTTTAACATCTAATACAGTAAATAGCTATAGCTCTGCCCACATAAATCAAAACTCTTTGGGGTTCTCAGTAATTTTTAAGTGTAAACTGGATGCAGAGACTAAAAGGTTATGAACCACTTAATAAAAAAATCAAATATGTGTGAATTAATTTGCATAGTACCTGCCAAAGACTGTTCTTATAAACAATCATCTTTCTTCCCTTTGGCTTACTTTCAGGGAAACTGAAGTTTAGAAAGAGAGAATTACCTATGGGTACAGGCAGATCCAGGCCACTGCCAGACTCCCAGCCAGTGATGCCTGCTCTGTTTGCTCTGCTCACCTCGTTTCTCCACCCTCTTCCTCCTACCTGCCTTCCCCCAGGCCCACCTGCGGCTTCTGAGTAAGGGCATCTTGGCATAGTGTTTCCCTGGGTAGCTTGGAGCCCTCGTGCCATTCACTCGGAACCCACTCCTCCTCCTTAGAGGCCACCAGCATCTGGAAACACCTCAAGAGGGTGGATCACTGGGAGGGCTTCAGAGGTAGAAAAACCCAGTGCCTGCCTTTGAGGAGCCTACATTCATGCCTCTAGTCATAACAAATTCACTGCCAGTTTTTAGCTGTAAACAATACACGAGCTCCTTCATAGATTCATCCAATATGTTACACCACAGAGCACAGTTGGCTCTTGAACATCTGGGAGGTTAGGGGTGTTGATGTCCCACGCAGCCAAAAACTCATGAATAACCACGAGTGGCTCTCCACACACTTGGATTCTCAAGGGCAGAGTGGAGCCTTGAGCAATGTGGGGTTGAACTGTTCAGGTCAATTGAAAAACATCTGTCTATAAGTGGAGGTGTGCAATCCAAACTCGTCTTGTTTAAGGGTCAACTGTGATTCAAGTCTATCATCTCCTGTGAATTTTTCTCCAGGCCAATGAGGTGGCTACCAGTGCTGTCTTGTGACAGCTGAGGAGGTGTAGGGGGCTGGTCATGGTTGGAAGTGTCCCGCTGAGTCCAGACCCAGGCTTTGCCCTCACCTGCATCAGCTGTTGGGGACATACGATTAAAATAAAATCTGCCCACCCAGAAAACCTGTCCACAAGGGTGGAAGAGAAAGAAGATGGTTTGATTACCAAATAAGCATGATCCCAGGATGTCATGTGGGTCACATCCACTAGGTCATCAAAGATAGGGGAGCCCGCCCTTTCCTTTAGCAGAGATGCAGCTCATGACATATGTGTTTTCAAAATAGAAGTAGTTCACGCTGCATCCACCCGGTAATTGGAGGGCCATCTGTGTCAGCTAATTGCCTTTATCTAAAGGAATAATAACACTTCTATCTCTGACAGGGGCCAGGCTTGCAGCTGGGAGCTTGGAGCCTCCTAAGATAGGCTCCTGCCCTCTGTGGAGACTGGGAGATAGGGTGCCCTTTCTTTGTTTTGTTTTTTTTTTATACTTACCTGAGGGTATGTTTTGTTGATTTTTTTATAGAGAGAGGAAGGAGGGGAAGCAAAAGAGAGAGAGAAAAGAAACATTGATCAGTTGCCTCCCATTCGTGCCCTGACTGGGGATTGAACCCACAACCTAGGTGTGTGCCCTGACCCGGGATTGAACCTGCAACCTTTGGTGTAAGGAACAATGTTCCAACCAGCTGAGCCACTCAGCCAGGGCAGGGTGCTCCTTAATGATCACATTCAAGGAGGAGGCTCCCAGGTCCTGAGGAGAGATGGTCCTGGGTTATAACACAGCAAGGGGCTCATAGAGTTAAAATGTTACGTATGTTTCGAAAGAGGCAGAGCAAGAATTTACAAGTTTTTAACAATAAATGCTCTAAGGAGAGTAGGTGGCTCTATTCTCTTTTTGTACGTGGAGAATTAAAAATTTCCCCTATTTTGATGTGTATTTGCTCTTGCCCAGCCCACCAGCATGTCCTGAGGGGGTTGGAGGTACCTGCCAGTTTGCACCTGGAGCAGGGAGGGTCTGCACAGACACATAGGCCAATAAAAGATGTTAGTGCAGCCCTGACTGGTGTGGCTTGGTTGACTGGGTATCCTCCTGCAAAGCAAAAGGTTGCTGGTTTGATTCCTGATTGGGATGCATGCCTGGGTTGCAGGTGCCGTCCCTGGTTGGGATGTGTATGAGAAGTAACCGATCGATATTTCTCTCCCTCTCTTTCTCCCTCCTTTTCCCGCTCTCCAAAAATAAATAAATGGAAAAAGATGTTAGTTCAGGAGCACTAAACCTGTGAGGAACTGGCAGGGGATGCCAGCGAGTTCTGAAGACGCTGGCTCTCCTTGTCTGGGGAATTGTGAGCCTAGAGCCACAGGCCACAAGAGTGTCCCCTGGAGAAGTCCAAGCCAATCAAATCCTTCTGAAACACAGATTCCAGGATCCACTCAGTTCTGTTTCTGGACAATAGCTCCCTGTGTTGTTGGGGAATAACAGTCTTAAAACGTGCACACAACTCAGCTAATATTCCCATGGAGCCTGGGCTTACTGTGTCTCATCTGCCCCTCCCACAACCCTGGAGCCAGACCATCCCTGCATTGCTGAGGAGAGAAAAATGAATCTGGTGAGTTTCCACGCCTGGCTCAGCATTACGCCGCTAGAACACAGAGGAGGCGGGACCTACCCCCAGTTTTAGCTCTAAATCCTTATCCTCTTCAGCCTGGTCCGAAGCCCCCTTGGTTTTTCTTGACCTCTCCTGTGTAGGAAGAAGAGTTGCTCTGAAGTTGGTGACACTTATTGCATATCTTCTGTAAGCAGGTCAAGTGCAGGTGCAGATGCAGATGTGTGAGAAACGGGCTCTGCCACTGTGCAAGTGTGACCCTTGGTCATCAACCCAGGCATCTGTGCCCATGGGTTGAGAGCCACTTAAGCCAGAACAGAGCTCAAATTTTACACTTGGGGAACCTGAGGCTCTATGAGGAGAAGGGACTTGCCCAACGTTACTTAATGATTATAACTCTTTTTTCCTGGTGCTTCTGGGCCTGGAGTCCATCACAGCAAGGTCTCCCGCAAACCAGACTTCTCTGCTTGGCTTGCTTGCATTGTCCTGTCTCTGTAGCAACCAAGAGCCATCTGAGATGGGTTTTGTTTCTTGATGGGTTTTGAGTATAACCAGGACTCCTTGTCCTCTCACAATAGGAAGAGGATAGCTCTGATACCTGCCTCTCATCCCTGTCTGGCCCTGGAGCCTGGCTCCAACCAAGGCCAGGGTGGGAAAGGGACACAGCCCTGTCAAAGTGCAGAATTTCTGGCTACTGTTTAGAGAGTTTCCAACAAAATCAGATTCCAAACAGGCCCTGCTGGGCAGCTTGTCCTTTCTGCTGTCTCGATTCAATACAACTAAAATCAGAGTGTTTCTTTTAGGTAAGAATATATGTGAATGTCTCAGTGTCTCAGGGCTGCTGTGACAAAATACAAACTAGGGAATTTGAAACAATTTATAATCTCACAGTTCTGGAGGCCAGAGTCTGAAATCAGCAGCACCGGGTCGGACTTGGGGTATCTGTGGGGATGTGTTCCCCCTGAAGCCTCTGGGGGAGGACTCTTCCTGCCTCAGTCAGGACCTGGGTTCCCTAGGTGTCCTTGGCTTGTGGCCACATCACTCTAGTCCCTACCTTCATGGTTCCATGACTTTCTCTGCTTCTGAGTGTGGCATAGCTCCCCCTTATAAGGATCTGCAAGATGACACTGGGTCTGTCCAGATAACTCAAGAAAATCGCCCCCTCTCAAGAGCCTTAATTTAATCACATCTGCAAAACCCTTCTCCAAATAAAGTCACATTTATAGGTCCTGGGAATGAGGACCTGGTCTATTTCAGGGGCCATAGGTGGCCAACCACATTGAGGACGAACCACCAGACTTAATTCTGATCTTGAATCAGTGGTTGGATGTCATGAGGTGACAGGGAGGACAAGAAATAGTGGCTCCTGAGCATGTGCTCAGGTGACTCTAGGTGTGTCTGTTTGCTCTAATTTCTTACTTTCTTACTTTAATGGAGGGACTAGCTCAGGCTTTGGGTTGGACAGATCTGGATTGCTGCCTTGGCTCTCCACTCGTGAGCCGGGTGGCAAGTTAGCTGAACCAGCTGAGCTTTATGGTCCTTACTCGTAAACAGGGCTGGAAGCAGAAGGTCACCCAGGTTCTCCTAATAAGATGCTATATGCAAAGTGCTTGACAGCAGCCTGGCCTCGTGAGAAGACCCCCAAATGGGTAGCTTTTAATATAAAACAGGAGTTTTTACTGAAGCAGTAATGGCCCTGTCATTTTATTGAAGCCACCCTCCCACCAGGTGAGGGAGAGTGGGGGAATCAGCTCTGGAGAGCCAGCAGGAGCCCTGGAGCTGCCCTTCCCAGGTGTGGCATTCCCTCCCAGCTCTGTAAGCTGGGCCCTTCCAGATGGGACCCCACTCCATGGAACCCTGACCTGGGCTGCCGTCTTCTTCCCTGGATCCTCTAAACAGGGTTAGATCCTCTGCTCAGCACATTTCATTCCACACAAATTTTCTTTTAATTGAAATTTTATAAACACTTTAATCTTGCATATTGTAGCTGAAATTAATGCATGTTCATGCAGCCTTATTGAATAAGGAATCTGTTACCTCCCAGATGCCCATTGAACTTGCCTTTTGTGGCAGGTTTGAGAGAGGGCAGTAACAGCATTTCACTCGCAATGCCGACGAACTGTGCAAACTGTGGCTTTAAGAAAAAGCATAGAAGAAATGATGATGACTCTGGGGAGCGCTAGCCTTTGAGGGCCTTGGCAAAATGTTTCCTTGTTTGTCCTCATCTGCGGAGCAAGATCCATAAGGGGCTTCAGTGACTGTCTCCCCACTGTCGCCATGGGCCTCACCTGTCATCCTCCAGCCATTGTTAAGTGCCAGGTGCAACAGTAGTAAGTGCGGGCTTTGTCTTTAAGGAAACTTCTGTTTGGTGCAGGAGGTAAAATCTGCACCTAAATCACAGCGATTCATGGGTGAAGTTATAAAGTCCCTGTGTGAGTGTCCTGCTGTAACAAAGTACCACACAGCTGGGTAGCTTAAAAGAACAGAAATCTATTCTCTCACGGTTCTGGGGGCCAGAAGCCTGAGACCAAGGCTTTGGCAGGGCTTGGCTCTCTCTCTCTGGAGGCTCCAGGGGAGGGTCCTTCCTGCCTCTTCCAGCTTCTGTGGTTACTGGCAGTCCTTGGTGTTACTTGGCTTGTGGCCACATGGCTCCAATCTCTGCATCTGTCATCACATGGAGTCCTCCCCATGTCCTCTTCTTACAAGGACACCAGTGGGCATGTGGAGGAGGGGGTGGGGCTCAGGAGCAGGCAGGGCACGTGTGGCCCAGGGGAGCCACAGGAGGAACTGGGCCTAAGGGGACACTGCTGGCCAGATGTCATGTGATAGAACCTCTGTACAAGGTTGCTGCCTCCCAGAGAGATGACGCAGCTGGGTCTCCTGTCCTTGGGGAGGATGATGGGAAGCTGAGAGAGGCCACATGGGGCTCAGTTCTACCAACCTTACAACTCAGACCTGTCCCTGCCAGTGCCCATGAGCATGTTTAAAATACAGGATGGACGCTCGTTCTAAGAGGTGGAGCAACAAAAGGAGGCCTGTCACTATACCGTGCATGAGCCTTGGAAATGCTCTACATGAGAAAAGCCGGTTGCAGAAGGGCCCGTGTTGTATGATGCTATCCAATGCACCATCTAGAAAAGGCAAAACCACAGAGGCAGAAGCAAATGAGTGGTTGCAGTGGGCTGGGGGCTTGGGGGAGGTGGGGAGTGAGTGCATATAAGTGGACACAGACTTTCTTTCGGAGTTAAACATGCTGGAGACAGACAGAGGTGGTGGGTGGAGACCATGGTGACTATGCTGAACATCACTGAATTGTGCACGTAAAGAAGGTGCCATGTGAATTTTACCTAAAAAAAAAAAAAAAAGGTAGTGGGGAGAGGAGAGTGTGATGGGGAGTGAGCCAGGTGGGGAGCCTGGTCCCCACACTGTCCTGGTAGGACCCAAACCCTCCTGTGATCCTGGGTACTTCCCAAATGGGGTATTCAGCTGGCTGATTCCAAATCGTCATAAGGTAGATAAATGGCTTAGAAAAGTCAGCAGTGTAATGATCATTTCCTTTTCTTGTTTTTTTAGAGAGAGAGAAGAAGGGGGAGGGAGTGAGAGAGAGCGAGAGCGAAACATTGTTTGATTGCCTTCTCGCGTGCATCCTGACAGGGATCAAACCTGCAACCTGGGTGTGTGCCCTGAATAGGAATTGAACCCATGATCTTTTGGTCAAAAGGATGACCCCCAACCAACTGAACCACACCGGCCAGGGCTGTAATGGTCATTTTAAAAGAGTCTTTCTCATCCTATATGGGGAAATGGTCAAGCGCACAGCTCTCTGCAGGTCGTTACTTGGTTAGCCTCTCTCAGCTCAGCTCAGCCCTTGACTCCCTTTTCCTGGGAGCCTTGGGCAGGTGAGGAAGGCCACGGGGTGGCCTGCAGTGGGAATCGGCTGGCTCCCTGCTTCCTGTGAAGTCAGGACCTGGGGTAGGATGCTTGTGTTCCTGGGCTCTGAGATTTTCCTGGCCTGAAGTTTGATGCTAGGCTGTGCAGGAGACAGGCAGAGGAGAGAGATGTGTGTCCTCAAGCCCACCTTCTGACCATGGGAAACATTCCCCAGCTGTTTCCTCTTCAAGAGACCATTGAGCTTTTGCCCTTCACCCTGGGGACTCCCACCTGCCTCAGGTAACCATCCTCATCCAATGCTACAGAAAGGAGGAGCCCCTGCCTGCCTGGGGTTGGAGTCACTCTGGGCATCCCTGTCCCTGGGTGATACATGTCTTGTTCAGGCAGGTCAGGGTCCTGGACCTCTCTGGGTCCATCAGAGCTGGCTATGCTTATGCAGTGGCTCCTTTGGAGGCAGAGTGGACTTCAGTGGGTGATAGACCCTGTGGTGTAGAGGGAATAAGGGAGAGTCAACACCCCTGAGGCACTCACGGTGCTGGGGGGTGGGAGACAGAGAAACACAGAAAGTTCCTTTTATTTGAGTAGAGTTTGGGTTTGGGTGGGGGACACCCTCTCCCATAACATTCCACATCTGACCTGGCCTTGAAAGAGTGGGAAGGTGTGGGAGGTATTCCAGAAGGTCGTTTGTGGATGAGGAGCTGATTGCCGCAAGTGTTTTGGGAGGAGGGCGGGAATAGTCAGGGCTTGGTGAGGGAGAGACCCCTCTGTCTTCTCTGATAGGGGTTCCTATCAGGGGCCCCAGAGTGGACTGCAGACCTGGGAGAAGATTGTCCAGAGGGAGTGCGGGTTCAGGCTGCTTGGTTGCACCCCAAATCTTGATCGAAGCCTCCTCCACCTCCATTGGGTGCCTCAGCTGGAGGACAGTCCAAAACACCTCTATCCCTCCCCAGATATTAGACTGATTCCAGAAGTTCTTATTGCTGTTAAAATGAGGATTCGCCTGGAAGCTAAATTACAGACAATCTGACACAGATTGGAAGTGACCTGCCACTTTTTCATTTCTTTTCTCTCTTTTTTTGAATTCTCACCTGAGGGCATTTTTTTTTTTCATTGCTTTCAAAGAGAGAGGAAGGGAGAGAGAGAAACATCAACTTGGTTGCCTTCTTGTATGCACCCCGATCAGGGGCTGAACCTGCAACCTGGGTATGTGACTTGAAGGGGAGTGGAACCTGTGACCTTTTGGTCCATGGGATGATGCCCAACTAAGTAAGCCACACAGGCCAGGGCCCACTTTTACATTTCTTGGACTGAGTAGTTGAAAAAAATCAAAATCAGAGTATTCTAGACATTACAGTTAAAATAAGACAGTCCAATGTCTCTTGTGAAATTGAGTCTGATGAAGGATCTATTTTTAGATTCAGGACTCAACTAACTTTATTCTGCTTTAATTTTTCCCATGTTGAAACCCAATCTCCCTCTCCTTTTGCCATGTGAGTTTTGCATGGAGTCCGGCCAAGGGCGACTGGATTAGGGCTTGCAGCAGTTAGAGCACGGAGGCAGAGGCGATGTGGCCAGCGAGCTGCTGCTGAAGGGCTATTTAACCTTTTGGACCCTCTGTCTCCTCTTCTGTAAAACAAAGTGGGGTGAGGAGGGGTTTGGCTGGGAACAGAGCTTCTGAAACCCTGATCCATGAACCTATGCTTCTGCTGCAACATTTCTATTGGTCTGCAGTGAAATGAAAAAAATAAAAGTCAGGGGTTTCAAGAAATCAAATTTATTTCATGCAAAAGCTGTCTTTTGTTCTGAGAGTATATTGTTCTAACATTTTTGATGCTGAAATGTGTTTTTACGAAATGTTGAGATGATAAAATAGTGGTTAAAAAAATTAACGTCAGTGTCTGGGGGGGTGGGGAAGGAAAGATTAGATCCACTTGACCCCTAGAGTGGTTGTTGGCAGTTTTCTGGCTTGTAAATTTCCACAGTCTGAGGACCCTGCTCCGCGGGTGTGACCTTTCCAGCCTTCAGCTCATATCCCATCGCTGATCCTCTTGGATGGACCAGCCGTGCGCCAAGCCAGAGGCTTTGGGAGGGAACTTCTGGCTGAGCTGTCGGTCCAGCTAGATTGGAGAGGGCCGTCTGAAGGTAGGGCAGCAACGATTCAGTCTGGGCCACTGAGAGGTCAGGCAACAAGCAGTCCTGCCCGGAGCTTGAGGTGGAATCAAGGAGGGTCCCTAGGTTCCATGCTGACACTGTCACCAGAAAGGGACTGGACCTGGAGTGGGTCTGCTTTGGACTGGCCTGTAGTGCATGTGTTCTTGACTTCGTGCAGGAAGGATTTCACAATACATGTCCAGGTGATTTTGAGAGGACATTTATTAAAGCTGGGGACAGTGAAACCAGGAAGGGCCTAGGACAGGAGAGAGCCTGGGCGGTGCTCTCCTCTGGATCTTGAGAAATGTAGGAAAGAAGTTCACCAAGGCAGGGCTGCAGTCAGCTCACTGGAGAGTCAGAGAAAAGGGGGCCTTGGAGATAGGCTCAGGGGGTCAGCTGGGGGTGAGCTGACCCTGCTCGCTGCTTCCTAGGAGAGAAAAGTAAAGATGCATGCCAGAGGAGAAGAAAGGCACGGGTGTGCTCCAGAGAGAGCCCCGGCTGGGCAGGCATCCTTTGTCGTGGGGGCTTTTTTATCTGGTGGGAATCCTAACTGGAGGTCTCAGGGAAAGATCTCAACAGAGTATCCATTAGTTTTCCAGGTGTGTCCTTCATTATGGTGATTCATCAAAATGAGTGTGTAGGGGAGTTTGGGATTATTCTCCGGTCAGCTTCACTGCTTTATTTTTTATCTTGGGTTTGTCTGGTTCTAATCAGGTTTTTTGCTATTTGTTCCCCTGACTGCATCCATCCTTGGGCTTGGATGGCACAGATGGCACTGATTGGGTCTCTGTTACCTATCTCCCCGACCAGGGTGATTTAAGTTGGTTAGGGAGGCAAGGTATAAACCATCTGCTCTTGCGAGTCCTTGGTTATGGAAGATAAGGTCTTGCAATTCACTAGCTGGCTACAAATTGGTCAATTGTATGGCCCTGTTTAATGGTCTTTTCTCAGTTTCCCCATTCCACTTGCCAAGGAATTTTCTTAGCTTTTTACTGTCCTGCCTCAATGCCACATGAGAGCAAGGAGCCCAGACCATGGGGCAGGAAGAGCTGGGATGGTCCCACCACATGACTCTGGTCCCAGCCTGCCAGGGTTGGGCTAGGGGCTTGGAAGTGCTTTGTGACTCCCGGGGAATGAATGGGATGCTCTCCTGGGGGATGGGCTTCGATGATAACAACATGTCTATCACTGATATGAAAGGATGAAATCTTGGTGGCGATGCCTGTGGGGTCAGCAGGACACTCCCATTTTACCGGTGAGGAGGGGAGGACAAGCAGCTGAATGGCTCCACCGTCGTGGGTAGTGCTGGAATGTACACCCTGTGCTATGGGGGCTCCACCAAAGGTCATCGGTCTGGCTGTGGTATCTTCCTGCTTTGATCCCACCCACAATCTGTTCTTTCAGAAGAAGCATGCCCCCAGCTCTGCTCCTGTCCCCTTGAGGAAAAGGGTATTCATCCTTGCCTCAGCTCGGTGCTGAAAGGTCTCCACCTGCTGGCTTTAGGCACCTGACTTCTCCTCTGCCCACAGATGTGCGGCAAGGTCACTCCTGTGTTACCCATTGGACTGGTGAGGACACTGAGGGTCCTGGAGGTGACCTGCCCAAAGTCAAGTGGCCAGGAAGGGCCAAGATAGGATTGAGCTGGGGTGTCTGAAGCCAGAGACCATTCTTATAATTTTTAGACTTGGATGATAATCAGCTCCTGCTTTTTCACTTCAAAATGAACATCAATGTTGTAGGGATGGGTGAAGGATCTGAAAGGACTTTTCTTCAAAGACATATGAATGGCCAACAGGTACATGAAAAGATGATCAACATTACTAGCCATTGGGGAAACACAAATCAAAACCACAGAGAGACCTCATCCCCATATGACAGCAAGAAAAAAAAGTCAGACGATAACAAGGGCTGGTGAGGATGTGGAAAAATCTGACCCCAATACATGGCTGGTAGGGATGCGACATGGTGCAGCCACTGTGGGAAACAGTCTGGTGGTTCCTCAAGAGGTTAAACATAGGGTGTTCACGTGACCCAGACATTCCACAGAAACACCTGTACATGGGTAGTCATAGCAGCATTATTCATAACAGTTAGAGGGAAAACCATCTACATGCCTATTTGCACTGAAGGAACAAAACATGTTGCATCCATACAATGGAATATTTGGCCATCAAAAGGAATGAAGCACCAACATGTGCTATGGCCTGGATGAACCTTAAAAATATTATGCTGAGAGAAGCCAGGCACAAAAGGCTATGACTTGTATGATTCCATTTATGGAAATGTCCAGAACAGGTAAATCTGTAGAGACAGGGAGTCAGTCAGTGGTGCAGGACTGGCAGCAGGCTGCCTGGGAGATTCGCACACAGGCTGGGAGTGTCATTAAATGTGCGGTGGGGAGGGGAAGAGGTTGCCAGTTTGCCCCGTGTGGGTGGGGGGATGGGAGTATAAATAGAGCCCTAGGTTATGGCTGTTATCAGTTCTAACTATGTGACACCCCCTCTGTCATCAATCCCAGTTTTCTTTGCCTCTGTCACTATCTGTGTCACTCAATTTCTTTCCATTTCTCTGTGGCTCTTTCTGTTTATCCCTCTCCACTGTGCTCTATTTTTTCTGTCTCTGAACTGGGAGATGAGGATGCAACGTGTCAAAAGGTTAATTCTAAAGGAGAGACTTGCCAGCTAAGGAAACGGGTGCTCAGTCTCCCCCCTGAGCATGGGGTGCAGCTGATGCCAAGGTTGCTGCTATGAAGTGTAACTGAATGCAGGTCCAGCTGTCTGCTCGCCAACACTCGAGAGGCAGGTGCTGATATAAAGGAAAGTGGTTTGTTTGTAGCCATCTGGAAGATGGGGGACTCATGTCTCAAAACCCATCTCCACCTCTCATTGGAGGCGCAGGCTTTTATAATGAGGGAGAAGGGAACAGAACAGAGATTAAGGGAGCAGGTTGAAAAGTTCTCTACGTGCAGAAGAGCACAGCCCATTCCGATAAGGCAAGTGATGGTCCAGTGTGCAGCATCCTGGATTCATGTCATCCTGGATCCATGGATTAAGTTCTGCAAATCTCCTGGAGTTGGGGAGTTGGGGTGCTTGAAGGTCGGGACCTGCATCTTTTGAAATTAATTCCTAGCATTCTTATACAAACGTGCTGTTCATCTATGAGCCACATCTCAGTCAGAGTCAGCACTTGCAGAAACACTGTCAAAAGAAGGTGGGGTGGGTTACAGTGTTTCACTATTGCAGAAGAGGTGGCAGCCTTTCAAGCCAGGATGCCCAGATACATACACACAAGGGAATCAGAGTCTACAGTCATTTGCTTGTGGCCACTTCAGCTCTGATGGGACCCATGCTGAAGGGCAGCCAGGATGACATGGTAACATCTGCTTATGAACAGGCCTCATGAAATGTAGTGACTGCTGTCCTCTGCACCTGACATTAGCCAGCAAACAGCTTGGTCCAGTCTTCACCTCATAATACTTTCCTTAAGTGAAACCATGCGAAGCCCTGTGTAGGAAGTGGATTAAATAGAGCTGTTCTTGTCCATTAGTGGTGAGTTACCTGGAGCTGCTTCCCCTAACCCCAGCAGCTTCTAACATGCCTCCACAGACCCCATGGATCCTGGGAGCACAGTCTGGAAACCACCAGTGCAGTGGGAAGTCTAGGGCCTGCTCCTGAGTTCCTACCACTGTAACATGGCTGTGTCCACAGTAATCCAGTTCTCCAGGGTGAGGGCTAGCCAGCGTTCATGCCCCGGACTGTGGAGCTGGGCCTGGATGTAGCATGCAGGCACTCCAGCAGGTTGTTGACAGAAGGGGCTCCGAGTGACTGTCCTGCTTACAGCCTGGACAGGCATTGGGATCAGGGCAGGCTGCAGGCTGTCCATTGGCAAAGGAGGTGGCAGTCCTGACACTCCAGAAGCTTCCTGGTCAGCACAGAAGACTGCTCCTCCCTCTGAACCTTAAGGAGTATCAGGTTGAAAGATGTTCTTCTGGCCCCGGCTGGTGTGGTTCAGTTGATTGAATGCCAAACTGTGAACCAAAGGGTCACCAGTTCAATTCCCTAGGCACATGCCTAGGTTGCGGGCCAGAGCCCCAGGAGGGGGTGTGCAAGAGGCAACCACACATTGATGTTTCTCTTCTTCCCTTTCTCCCTCCCTTTCCCTCTGTTTAAAAATAAATAAAATCTTTTTTTAAAAAAGAAAAAGGCAGCCCTGGCTGGTATAGCTCAGTGGATTGACAGTGGGCCTGCGAACCAAAGGTCACCGGTTTGATTCCCAGTCCGGGTACATGCCTGGGTTTCGGGCCAGGTTCCCGGTGGGTGGTATGCAAGAGGCAACCACACATTGATGTTTCTCTCTCTCTCTCTTTCTCCCTCCCTTCCCCTTTCTCTAAAAATAAATAAATAAAATCTTTTAAAAAAGTAAAAGTAAAAAAAGAAAAAGATATTCCCCCAAATCCATCTGGAGTTCTGAATGTGTCCTTATTTGGAATAGGGGTCTTTCTTTGCAGATGTAACTAGGGTGAAGATCACAATGAGATCCTCCCTTATTAGGGTAGACCCTAAATGCAATAAAAGTGTCCCAAAAGTGACAGAAAAGGAAGACATGTAAAGGGACACAGAAAACAATACCACTTGAAGAGACACCCAGCCAAAGGGTGGAGTGATGCTCCTGCAAGGCTGGACGGACACCACCAGCATCGGGCTGAGAGGCCTAGGCCTGAAGCGGCTGCTCGCCTAGAGTGTCGGGGGAGGGGGTAGCCCTGCCCACACCTTGATTTCTGACTTCTGGTTTCCAGAACTTGGAGAGAACCCTTCTGTTGTTTTAAGCGCCCCCACCCTGTCTGTGGTCGTTTGCTCTGGCAGCCCCAGGATACTTATCCAAGGGTAAGGGACTTGAGTGGAGAGGCATTTGGAAGAGGGTGAAGGCAGGATCCGTCCCCCGGGGCTGACTTCCTCTGGTCCTGCATCAACTCCCTCCAGCATCTCCATGCTCCCTGAAAAGTCAGGGAGTTCAGATGGCAACTCAACCCCCAGAGCTGGTGAGTTTCCAGCATATGCCCTATCACTGGGCTGTGAGAATATAGAGTTAGACGGCTCCTTCTTCTAGAGCCTTTCTGTGGCTCAGTCCTTGAGGCCTTCTGCTTGTACATTCCTCTACAGCCACCCCTGTCCCAGGGGCACAGAGTGCCCAGTGAGCCATCAATGTTCAAGACAGCCCCTTTGTTGCCCTTTGCCCTCCTGTGTTCTGGCCCCTCTGACCTCCTATGTCCTGATTGGGAATATAGGAGTCCAGCAGTTTTCTCAGATGCCTGTCAATACCTCAAGGCTCCCACGACTCAGTGATTTAGGCAATTATGCAAACATGGTCTGGTTTTCTCTTCACAGAGCAATTTGCTGACTGGTTATGTGGTGTGTTCCTCTGCTACCAGTGGGCCAGTGGTCTCTACCAACAAGTCCTTTCTCTTGTCACATTAGCACCAGCATTCCTTTGAGGGGGGAATATTTATTTTCCTCCAGGTGAGTAACTTAGGAGCAGGTATCCCAGCGTTCGGAAGACTATGAGCTCATGTAGCTGTTATGTAGATGTTTTACTGCCTCGAGCCGCAGTCTCCTGTCTACGTACGAAATGAGAAGCGCACCTGGGAGGAGGGGCAGGCGACATCTGCTCTGATTCTGCTCTTACACTTGAAGGGCACTTGTTGCTGGATGTAGAATTCTGGGTGGACAGTGTAATTTTCCTTTTAGCCCCTCAAAAATTTTATTTTGCTGTCTTCTGGATACCATTATTTTCTGACAAGAATTCAGCTGTCATTCTCATTTCCTGCATTTTAGCGTCTTTTTTCTCTGGGTGAGTGAATCTGACCCATTTGTGGTTCTGTGACATCCTGCATTGTCACGTGGCAGACACTGGCTTACTGAGTCATGCAGAACCTCCAGAGTGATGTCATCTTTCTTACAACATTAAAAAAATTCACATTCATTATTATCGCCACCAATCTCAGCAGGAAAAAGTATTTAACTATTGAGAAGCTGTTGAGCAGACGGTGATGGGTACAAGATTCCCAAAATTCTAACTTTCTCTTGAAAGCTCCAATGCTAACAGTGGCAAGAAATACTGTCACCTATTTTCCTCAAAGGGACAGACAGATTCACTGGTCATTTTCTAGGAAGGGTGTGCCCAATATCCAACTCTGAATAGTCACAGTCTTTTTATTATTCATTTTTCAAATCAGAAAAAGATGTTCCCTGAGAAAATCAGGGAGTTCAGGTGGCAACTCAACCCCCTGTTGTTGTTCCTCCAGGCAGCCCCTCCATAGCTCCGGTTCCTCCTAGGGTATTCAAAAGGGTGTGCTTGATGGTGGGGATTTAATACAGTTAATAATTTTTACAGCCTCACCGAGGACATTCTTAATCAAAGTGTGAGTGGAGAGGGGTCATTGCCACAATCTGGTGCAGCTGCCTTATTTGTGTTAAGGTCCCCTTGTCATACCCATCTTGGCTTTTGCACCATTCATGCAAATATGGATCAAAACAGGGTCTTGTAGACCCTCTGCAAGGGTCTTGGGGCTCCCTAGGGTCCTTGAAAAACACTCTGAGAACTGCTGATATGAAATCACATAGAGGGGTGTGTGTGTGTGTGTCCTTTTCCTTTCCACCCGGTCCTCTGTTGAGCAGCTGGAGTGTCCGGCTGCTCGGCAAGGCCTTGTGGATGTGGCCTTGCTTCGGGGAAGCTGCAGCTCTAGGCTTCCAGCTGGGTTCTGAGTTCAAGCACACAGCATCTTGGGGAGCTTCTCTGCTTCTCAGCCCCTCCCCACCTCCGTCCTGTCTGCCCAGCCTTTGCAGATCTGCTACCTTTGATCTTACTAGGAGCTGAGTTGGGGTGAAGGTTGGGTGCAGCTCTGGTTACACCTCATTTCCTTGAGCCTCAAAGGTCTGGAGGGTGAGCTCAGGGCACTCTCCCAAGGAGGCCCTAGGACTGAACTCTGTCTGCTGCAGGACTTGAGACATCTTTCTTCCAACTAGTTCTCCCTTAGGGAGCCCTCAGGGGAACAGACTGAGTCTGGCTTTCAGGTTCAGATACATGCACTACCCATGGATGGCGAAAAGTACATCTGGCTTCTTCTCATGCCCCTCCGAGCCCTACTCTCTGGGAGGCCCACTCCTCTCTCTGACCAGACAGTCTGTCTGGGCCCTGCTGGACCTTGCATGTGCTAGTCCCTCTGGAATCTCTCTGTCTCAAGGTCATCTTGTTGGCAACCTCAATCCCCCTGTTCCATGTTAGGAAACATATTCACACGTTCTGTGCTGTGTAAGGAAACATATTCATACATGCTTAGGATGAGGACAGCTTTGGGGCTGTTATTCTGCCAATCACACCATCCCTTAAAGCTTTTTATATCCCTGCTCCCTGCGTTTGAATCCACAGTAATGTCTGTGCCTTGGTGCACTTGCATTTTCCCCCTCAGCATTGGGTCAGGCTTGGCGAGGAATGCACCCACAGCCTAGCACCACTGGGGAATTCCCCCGTGGGGCATTAATGGGCAGAAACAAATTTGTGGCTCCTCAAACCAGCTCTCATGAACAGTGCACTGTGGCTGGGAGGACTCTGGTTGTTTCTTCTCAAGTTTCTAATATGGGATGGGAAGAGCGGAGGTACTCTGCACAGGGTGTCCTTCCATGTTTGGGGCTGGAACTGTCACTCCTGGCTATTCTGGGCCCTGGTGTAGTACAGTTTTAGCAGGGCCAGGGCTCAAAGGCTCATCTGCATCATGGAGGAAGGGTGGAAAGGTAACAGGGAGAGTGTCCAGGACATTGGGGTGGTCAACCACACACCCTGTGAAGGGGAAGCAGCGGTCTCGTCATCACCCCAGGTTGCAAGAGCCTGGGATATTAATCCAGCTTCCTTCCTGCTCATCCCTGCCCCAGCTGACAAAGGTCCTCTCAGCATGGCTGTATCCGCACCTGCAAGGCTCTTAAGAAAGATGCAAACGGTCTATGCTCTTATCCTGTGGGTATTTCTCAAACTTGTTAGAGAAGAATCTGCTGGAAGCTCATTAAATGCAGGTTCTCAGGCCCCGACCTGCTTCATGCCCTGTGTGAGGTCCCAGAATGTGGATTCCCCACTGGCTCAGATAATGCTGATGGGAGAAGAGGGCTCTTGGGAACTGCGGCCAACTGCATCCCAGAGGACCTCTCTCCTAAGTTGTCCGCAGTGGTGAGGCGGCTGGAGATGAAGGGAGAGAGGCCTGATTTGGCCAGGCAGGAAGGATGTGCAGGCCAACCCCTCTAAGCTACCACCACTGAGAGCCCCGGTGAGGGCAGGGCTGTGAGCCAGGCTGGGGCCCTGGTTGCAGCCAGGAGGCAGCCGATGAGCAGGAGGCCGTGTGTCAGAGCAGTCTGGGGCCATGTGTGCAGTTTGTTTCAGCGCTTCCAGCAGTCCTCATGGTTTTGGGGCAAGTTACTGTGGCAAGTTGCACCCCTTCTGGGCCTGCTGCCCATTCCATAAGAATGGCAACAGCAGGGCCCTGGCCAGGGAACTCAGTTGGTTAGAACAGACCCCCCCCAATACACCAAGGTTGTGGGTTTGATCCCCTGTCAAGGGCACATACCAGAATAAACCAATAAATGCATAAGTGATGAAAAATAAATTGATGTTTCTCTCTGTCTCACTCTCTCCCCCTTCCTTTCTCTCTAAAAAAAAAAAAAAAAGCGGCAACAGGAAGACAAGCCATACTGTGGGCACTGTGCAAGCAGTTTGATTATGGCCTGGCACCTGCTGGGACTCTGCCTGGGGATCCCCTGTCCTCTCTGAGTTTCCTTGCCCTGAGGCCAACCCCAGTCCAGGCCCCTTCATCACTGACTGGTCATCTTTGCTGCTCCTTCCCCTCCTGTGGAGATGGACTGTTTTCCAAACTGCGAGGTAGATCTCTGTGTCCTCTTGAGGCTCATTCTTTGTTGTGATGGGCTACCTCCCATTCCTCTTTGCCCCCTTGCACCCCTTTCCTTCTGTCTCAGGGGATAAAGGGCCTACAGACTTGGTGAGCCTGGAGTGTGATAGGGCAAGCTCCCAGCACCTGGCCTGCTGGCCCACATAAATGAGTTGCTGCTGACCCCTGGTGGCAGGAATGTCCACTTGCCTTGATTCCCAGAGCCAGGCTGTCCCTGGGGGGTGTGTGAGTGCACAGGGGCTGTGGATGGCAATGACCTGGGAGTAGGCTGATCATTTAGTACCCTCACAGGACTCTGGCTGGATGGCCTGGTTAGGAGGAGATGGGGTTGAACGGTGTCCTTGAACAGAGGCCACATGTGCAAGGAGATGTCCCTGGTCAGAGTTGGCTCCAGGGAGGCGCGATTGGTATAGTGGAAGGATGGGATCCGGGAATAAGCCCAGGGGTGCACAGGAGGGGCTCGCTTTGGGGATGGGCTGTAGATGGGCCATCAGGGTGTGGGGGAGGGGGACTCGCTCATTTGTCTTCTGGTCCTTTCATTTCTTTGTGACTTCAGTGACTGCATGCCCCTCCCTGGTGTAAGGCCACAGGCCAGGTGCCCGGCAGGCAGTAGTTAAGCAGATGACGCCCTTGGGGAGGGACAAGTAGGTGGCAAAATAAAGCCAGATTTCTATAGTGCCACTCCTATGGGGAAAATAAACAGGGTGCTGAGTAAGGCAGGTCAGGGATGGTCCTTAGACTGACAGCAGTGTGACAAGAAAGGCAGCCCTTTTGGGGGAGCAGACCAGGCTGAAGTATTGACACGAGCAGGGTGAACAGGACCACAGGGTGTGGTGTCGTGAAAAGGGCCTGGAGGCCCCCTCTGTGGGGCAGGAACCCCCAAAGGCTTGAGTAGGGCTGGGAAGGAGAGTAGTGGTGGCCAGGGCTGGTGGCCAGTGCATTGGATCTGGTGTAGCTGAGGGCACAGGCGAAGCAGCAGTAGTCTTGAGAGGTAGGGCCAAGCAGACTGGCTGATAGGTTTGAAAGTGGCGATTAAGAGAGAATCCAGCCCTGGCTGGTATGGCTCAATGGGTTGAATGCCAGCCTGTGAATCAAAGGGTTGCCAGTTCGATTCCCAGTTAGGGCACATGCCTGGTCACGCCGGGTCCGCAGTGTGGGGCACATGCGAGGCAACCACACGTTGATGTTTCTCTCCCTCTCTTCTCCTCTCTAAAGATAAATAAATAAAATCTTAAAAAAGAGAGAGAGAGAGAGAGAGAATCCAGGTGAAGTCACAGACCTGGAAGCTAGATGGTGGGAGAGGCAGGTTTGGCCAAATCAAGAGTTGCTGTGACAATGAGGTGTGGTGCCCTATCAGGGTGGATGGCAACTTCTGCACAGAGGCAGGGAGAAGACGCAGGTTCCTGGGGCACAGTCTCAAACATTCAGGGCCCTCGAGGGACATCAGGGTGACTCCAGCACAGTGGGCAGATAGATCTGGTGCTCACAAGAGGCATGGCTGGGCTAGAGAGAGATTTAGGGGTGTGGGAATCCATGTGCACACTGGGGAGGCTGGGGAGTGGGGGTTGTGCGGCTCTGCGAGTGGTGCTCTCCTCATTTAGAAAAGTAGCAGGCTAGGGGGGTGAGGGGGTGGTTGGGAGGCAGAAGCTTTGGGTTTCCTGAAGAGAATTGGGAAGGAGGCCTCGGTGGCATCCCTGGGCTGTAGCTGGAACAATGGCTGCAGTGAAGGGATCTGTAGGGTGTGGGAAACCCGGATCTGATCTGAGGAAGGAGGCAGTGGAGATGGGCTCTGGACTGTGGCTGGGTGCAGTAGGGTGCTTGGCACTACCTTGAGAGGCGGGGAGCAGTGGGGGAACCCAGGACCCAGTTGTAGGACCCTTATTGCATGGTGCTGCCCTGGAGACTTCAGCCAAGCCACCATGGGGCCCTCCCCAGGCTGGGGTGAGGGCAGTCGGCTACAGGGCCTGGGACCTCCCTGGTGACAGGGCCAGTAGTTCAGGCCTGGAGCAGGGGTCAGGGCCAGCTCTGTCTGCTGAACTGAGCTCTCACAAGAGGCCGCAGGACCATCGAGTGCAGCCCTGCACACATTTACAGGCGTGGGAACTGAGGCTATTTTCTGCACAGCACTGTCTTCCACTCACATCTGCCCTCTTGATTCACTTGTCACTTTGTGTGGGGATGGGGTGTGGCTCTCGAGGGGAGGTGAGGATATGGACGCTGGTCTCCCTCATCTGTGAGTGATGCACTTTTCCCCCTTTGAGCATCTGTTCCTCATAAGAAGCCATATCCCTGATGTTCACCAGCATCTTTCTTTAAAAAAATTATTTTAAAATTTATACACAGTAAAACTCAACTGTTAGCTTTACTTTTTTTGAAGCATAGTGTGAGGACTTCAGAGTGCCTTTCATTCAGTGGTCTGGCTCAGAGGTGGAGCTTCCTGAACTCTCCATGCAAATGAATGCAGAATGTTTCAAATAAGGAGCAGGGTAGAGGGTCGGTGCACTTCTCCCACCCCACTCCAAGAGGGTGGAGGCCAGGTTGGTCTTTTGGAGGACAGGCATCTGCAAGAAAGGGAGCTTGGCTCCCATGGGACACTCCCCCAACCCTTCCCCGAGGGTGTGGGAACCCTGACTGTCCAGCGGCTTTGGCCAATTGACTTTGCCTGATCAAGTCCTGGTACTCAGGACTAGCTCAGAGAAAGTTCTTGCCTGTGGATGATGTCATGGAGACTGAGTCTAGGTGGGTGGCAGGAAGCACCTCTCAAGTCAGACAAAGGTCAAAGGTCAGAGCTGCTGTGTGAAACTGTGTTTGCTACTTCAAACAAAGTTGGAAAGGACTGATGGTGCATTTTCAAGCAGGGATACCAGGCTGGAGGGCTCTCAGTTACCCAGCTGCTGAATGGCAGGACCACAGCTAGACTCTTTGCTAGGTTTTGGCCTGGCATCGTCCAGTTCACCCATGGCACGAGCATCCCTCGCAGCACCAGTAGAGCAGACTGGGGGTGCTGTGCTCCTGTCCCTCACCCGCCTCGCAGCCACTATAGGTGCCATACTACACCCAGTTCAGGATTTGTCCCCCTTGGTCCCACGGGCCACTGTGGGCCTTGGTACCCTCTCCCTTGTGCACCTTCTTCCTTGGTGTCTGTTAACTGCCCCTCCTCTCCCAGCAGCCGTGGCAACAACAGGGCTTCATCCTTCCCAAGATGCTCCCATCCCTGGAACCTTGGTAGCCTGTGACTGGACGGCTGACATCCAGGCCCCAGAACCAAGTCGGGTGGGAAGACTGTCTGCTGGGTAGGATGATGCCCTCTGTTTTGTTATCTGGTGGCCAAATCGGAGCTTCTAGTTGGATTCAGGGGGCAGCAACAGTGGGCCTAAAAGGGCAGTACCTGTTCCCCCCGTGCCTCAAGTGGGTACAGAACAGCGGCAGCTCTCAGTTGTGTGTGGTAGCATCAGACTAACCTGGGGCTCGGTCCAGCTCTTAGGGCCACTAACTGTGTTACTCTGCCAGGGACCTGGTCATTCCAGACTGCAGTGGCCTGTGTGTATGCTGGAGGTGGCAGTAGTGGCCTCTAAGTGCTTGGCACACAGATTGCCCAAGATGCTGGCCAACATGTACCCCCACCCTTTGCTCAGAGAACGTTGCTCAGAGAGCTAGGCTGCTCCACCACTCTACTCAGCAAACTGAACTTCTTTATTAAGTGCCAAGGGTCCAGGTGGGCGCTGCCATCAGCAGCCTCCTCTGCTGAGGCCTGTGCTTGGTGTTTCCTAGGAGCTAGAGTCACCAACTGCCGGGTTCTTGGGGGTGATTTTGTCTTTATGAGCGTTAGGCTGGTAGGTCCTGGCTCCTGGAGACCAGCGGGACGTATGAAGCGGTCTCCTGTCTGTAGTGTGGCCTCCAGTCATTTCACGTGCTCGGCGGCATGCGAGGAGCAGTAATACTTCTTGTGGGCAATGAAAGTGGACAGGCTGCTGAACTTGATGTTGCACAAGCGGCAATACCTGTGGTTGCCATTGGGCAGAGGGGCCGGTGTCCCCTTACTGGGGGTCTGGACGCCCTTGTCCGAGTGGGAAGGAGGGGTTGATGGGGCCGTGGGCGGGCCGGGCCGGGGACTGCTGTCTGGAGGGCCAGTGGGTGGCTCCTGGCCATTAAGGCCATCACGGGGGGTGGCGGGCGAGGGTGTCCGGGCCTCTGCACTGGGGCTGGTCAGGGGTTTGCCCAACAGCAGGCCGTGTGCCAGGCGCAAGTGCTCAACGAGGTCCCCACGAACCAGGCCATTCAGGGGACAGTAGGGGCACAGGACGGCGGGATCCTCTGGGGCGCGAGGGTGGCGCGGTGCAGCGGGGCATGAAAACTTCTTGTGCGCTAGGTAGGCCTCGAGGCTGTGGAAGCTCACGCGGCAGGCCGTGCATTCGTGGTAGTCTGCCAGGGCCGGCAGCACTGGCGTGGGGCCAGGCAAAGGAGCGGCAGAGGACTGGCGCCGCGGCTTTTTGCTCAAATCGATGGGGCCCTCAGGCTGCTCCGGCCCATTTCCGCTTCCAGGACGTGGCGACAGCGAAGCTGGTGGCTCGAGGCCGTGAGATTGCGCAGGTGGGGCAGGGCCCGACGCTGCGGGGGCGGGACTGACCGCTTGCAACTCGTAGAGCTTGCGGCGCCTGCGCGTGCGCACGGGTGGCGGTGCTGGAGCGGGGATGCCGGGGAGCCCAGGGGTTCCTGGGGGTGCAGCGGAAGCCGGCCGGCGTGGCGGTGGGTCGTGGCGCGAAGCGCAGTAGTAGCGCTTGTGCACCGTGTAGGTCTCGTGGCGGCTGAAGCGGATGTTGCAGGCTTCGCACAGCGTCCGACGGGGGTCGTCTTCCTCGTCTGCCCCGCTGCACGGGCTCAGGCTTCCCTCACTGCCCCGGCCACCCGTCTCGGCCTCGGGCGTGGTTGTGTCCCCAGCCTGGTCCTCGCGCATTCCAGGTCCGGGCGAAGAGCTTGGCGCGTCGGCTTCAGCAGGGGGCGGGGCAGGGGGCGCGCGAGCAGGGGTGGGGGGCCCCTTGGGCCTGCGAGCTGGAGGTGCGTCATCTGGCGCGCGGCGGCCGGAGCAGTAGAGGCGTTTGTGTACGTAGAAGTTGCTGACGTTGTTGAAGGTGATGTCACACTCGAAGCATGTAGCACCCTTGGGGGCCCCCGCGAGTAGGCCTGCGGGCGCCCCGGCACCCACCCCTACCTGCAGCCGGCTATGCACCAGCTCGGACATCTTGGCCAGAATCTCCGAGGCGGGGGGCGCAGCGGGGAATTGTGGCAGGAACAGTGCGCCGGGGCCCGGGCTGGAGCCGGGCGTGGGGCTGGGCAGCTCAGCCTTGACCCCAGCGGGCACAGGGCTGGGCGGGGAGGGCGTCCGCGATGCAGGGGCTAGGGGCCCTGGCTCAACCTCGGGCTCCTCGGCCGCCTCCACCTTGATGCTTCTGGGCGCTGCTGGGGGCTCACCGCTGCCCCCGTTCTGGGGGGCCGCTCTGGCCTCTCCATTGGTGGCCTCGGCCAGGGCTTTCCTGTCCAGTCCTGGTGATGGGGTGGACCCCAGGCCCAGGTCAGAGGAGGCCAAGGGGCCATGCTGCTGGAAGCCGGCCAGACTGTCTGCAGGAAGACCCCAAGGGTCACACTTCAGGGCTGGAGCAGGACCTGCCTGGGCCAGACCTGAGGAGGGGGCAGGGTGGGAAGGGAGAGCTGGGCTGGGTAGAGGTGATGGAGGGCCAAGGCTAAACTGACCCCCGGCTGTCTCATGGACTAGACCCCTCCCCTGTCCTCAGAGGGGCGCCCTGGGACTCACCTGGGGGGAGCTTGGATGAGGGGTGCCCAGCTCCTGGTGAGTAGATCTCAGCCTTGGAGCCTGGCTGGCAGACCATGTGGCTGGTTACCAGGTGGCTGTAGAGGATGTCCCTTGTGGTAGAGATGAAGCCACAACTGTGGCAGACACCTGCAGATGGGCTGTGGTGTCAGGGCCCTGGAGCTGGTGGGCTCCACAAATACCCCCTGACCTGGCCCTGCTCCCTTCCCAGCCCGCTTACCGCTCAGTGTGTCTGTGTGCACCTTGAGGTGCCGCTCGCAGTTGGCCTTGGTGGTGAAGGCCGACAGGCAGATGAGACACACGAAGGGGCGCTCGCCTGGAACACAGGGCCCAGTGAGGGGCCATGATACGGGCCATGTGTGGAGGGCTCTTCAAGCCTCCCAGGACCCTGGCATGGGGTCAGCGTGGAGCTGACCATCGAGGCAGCCATAGCTGGGCTTTGTGGCCTGGGAGCTTTGGGAGGCTATGTGGTATGGTGGGAAGACCACACAGGCCTATCTGTTGCCTGGGCGTAGTGGGCACGCATGCGCTATCATGAAGCAGGCTGGGGTCCTGGGGGGGCGTGGAGCCTCACCACTGTGGCTGCGCATGTGGATCTCCAGGGAGCTGGCACTGGGGCAGCTTTTTCGGCACTGGGGGAAGGGGCAGATACGCTCGTTGGGGTACGGCTCCTTGGTCTTCTCGTCAGGGGTGGCTGAGGCAGGAGAGCTGGCATTCTGGCGGCTAGCGCAGTAATATAGGAGGTGAGCTTGCAGGTTCCGCTCACTGCGGTACCAGATGCCACAGTCCTTGCAGGGGAAGACATCTTCTGTGGGGCAAGAGGTGGGTGACACCTGAGGGACATTCCAGAAGCAGAGGGGGGCTGCATGCAACCCAGGGTGAGGCAGTGTACTCTCTGCAAAGTGAGGGCTCTGCCCTGGCTGTCTCCTACGTCCTTCTGCTTTGAGCAGTGAAGTTTGTGACCTAGCCTTCCCTTCCCATTACTGCTGCCGTTCTTTTACAACCCGGGGTGCCCTCTCTATGGATTTCCAGGATGCTGTGGGGCCCTGTGGATGGGGGCTCTGAGTACTGCCCAGGATGCTCTCCATGCTGCCTTCCAACAGTGAGCCCATAAGGAGATGCCATGGCCTCATGGGGTGCTCATGGGAGGAGCATGGACACATTAGGGGACACCTGCAGGAGTGGGACTCTGGTGGGGGATGTGGTTATGTCACTTATTTGGTGGCAGTGGTCATGTACAGGGGAAGAAGGTGGCAAGTGTGTGCAGGTGCATGTGTGCAGGTGCATGTTTGCTGGCAGGGGGGCTGTGAAAGGAGGACCTGGGTGCTGGTGGAGGATGAAACAGGCATGTGCACATCAACAGGTGCGTGAGTGGCCAGGTGCGTAGGGACCGGATGCATCAAAATCCCCAAGCACTTGGGCACGAGGTCAAGAGTTGAACATCGCTCTGGGTGGCTTCTGGGGTGAGGGTGGGCAGGAGGTGAGGCCAGGAGATGCAAGGAAGAAGAGTCCTTCCTGTTCCCTTGTTATCCCCCATATGATGTGGGTGGTTCCACATCAGTTACTGACTGAACAATCACATTAATGAATCCACTAACTTTACCCCAAGGAAGCTGCCTCTAATTTTTCAGTTTTTGGAGTTTGGATCGCAGGGCTGATTTTGCCAGTAGGTGAGGATTTTTCTGATGGATGCTTCACCATCCTCTGGTTCTGCGTGTCTGTATAGCAGAATTTAAAGGAATGCTCTGCATGTCTGTGCCCTGGTTTGTTTTTATATTTGCAAATGTAATGCTGGGGACTCTGCTGCTGCCCATGGTGTCAAGAAGACCAGAGCATCGGAGGTCCATTCAAGTCCTAGCCACTGTGACCCAGGGCTGACCGCAGGTGGGCTGACCACAGGTTAAGTCCTAGGTGGGTGCAGCCCAGGAAGCCTGCGCAAACACCTCAAGGCTGGTATTACCATTACCCCAAATTCACAGGTGAGAAAAACAGGCCGAGGGTGGTGGAATGTTGAGAATTAAACACCAGAGTCCTTGGCAGACTTTCCCCCACCCCGCACTAGTGTCTGAAGGCCCTGTCTCTTCCTGGGGGTCTCACACTGCCCCAGAGCTTGTGGAGCTCTGACTACCCTGAGCCCCAGCTCATGCCTTTGGGTCAGGATGCTCAGAAGGGCTCTCCTCTGACCCCTCACCAGCAATGGTGTTGACTAACATCTACCTGGACGGCCACGCCGAAGTGCCTGGCCTCTTGCTCGCTGCTGCCTCCTCACCCAGCCCAGCCGTAGACAGCTGGTTCATATGGGCTCCAGTGTCATGTCTGGCTCTGTCTGAGCTGCACCCACTTGCATCAAGCCATCATCACCTTTGACTTAAAGTTTTGCAACCCCACAGTTGCTACCCAGCAGCTAGGGTGATTTTAAAGCCAAGCTGGAACACACCCTCTGCTGCTTAAAGCCTCTAGTGAGGCCTCATTGCTCTGAGAAGAAATTGGTTCTTTCTTGGAACCACCCTCAGATAGATTGGCCACCTGCATGCCTGCCACACTGCCAGGTTCCAGCCTCAGTGACCACCTGGGCCGCAGTGGGTGACCGACTACTCAGCTGCTCTTTCCTGGCATGCAGGTCCAAACCCGAGTGTTCTTGTCTGAGCAGCTTTCCTGAACACCTCAATTAAAGGAGTCCCACCACTGCCTGACCATGTCATTGCTTTCCTTCCTGGATGCACCCTCCCCTGCAGCCACGGCCACCACTCACAGTGGACCAGCACCCCATCTTGGTGTCCTTGGTGCCTCCACTGTTTGGTTCAGTGTGGATGTTAAACAAGTATTTGTGGAAAGAGTGGATCCTATTTCACTGTCATAACTCTTTGAGGCTTAGTGTGTGCTGAGAAGTTGGGGCAGTTCCAGCATTTAGTGGGAGAGCCAGGGGTGAGCCACATGTTGGGAGGGGCTGAGAGACAAAGAAACCTGCTCTGCCTCAAAGGGGGAGGAGGCATGGGCTCAGGTGTGTGCTTGCTTGCTGCGCCTTTCCTAGTGCAAGACCTGAGTCCTGGGGACCTTGTTGCCTCTCTGCCCACACTGTGCCTCCCTGCAGCCTGCTCAGGGTTGCCCCCTCACCATCCCTGAGCCAGCCATGTCACTCATGCTCTAGCAGTAGCCTGGAGCCCCACCCCAAACCCCCTTCCTGGGGCCCTACTTTCAAGTTCTGTGTGTATGCCCACTGCAGCCCACTTCCTTCTCTGGTCACATCCCAGTGGACAGATATTTGTGCTCCTGAGCACTGAGCACTACCTATAGCCCTGTGCCTGGGGACTGGTCAGGCCCTGCTAAAAGGTGGGGCATGAGGGTGGTACTCACTGTTGATGACCGCTGTGGCCAGGATGGATGCCATGCCGGCTTGCTGGGGCAGGAGCTGGATGTCAGTATGTGAGGGGGCCAAGCACTCAGGCTCCACTGGCTCCTTCTTCACAGGGTGGCTGGGGGTGCTGTGGGGCTCTGCTACAAGGAGTGTGCTCAGCAGTCCCCCTGCTGGCACTGGCTTGGTGAGCCTACACCAGAGGGCTTCATCTGTAAGGGTAAGGACACCCTTGATGGAGGGCCAGCAGCCCCAGGCCTGCCACACCAGCTCTGCAGACTCCCCCGCATATTCTCCTGAAGGCCTCCTCTTAGATACCCAAGTTTTGAAGCCAGAGGTGGGGGGTGGAGCCAAGGCCATGGTCAGGGAGTGGTCATGCCTGGTTTACAGCTGTGGCTGGTTGGTTTCCACAAGTGGTCCTGCCTCTCTAGGATAACTGGGTGGTGGTCTGCCCAAGCCTTAGGCTTCCTTGCCCTGAGCCCATGGAGTTGGAGGGCCCCAAGTGTGGCCAGCAGAACTGCCCTGTTTTCCAGGAGAGGGATGGCATGTGGGACAGGTGGCAGAGTGCCTGGGCAGGACCTGGTAGCCACTGGACCTGCCTACCTGCTTTATTCAACTCTGCTGGTGCACTTTTCCCAACATGGCCTGCAGGGGGCAGCCTTGGCCAACAGGACCCCAGTGAGCTACCCAAGTGTCCACTTCCCACTGTTCAGCACAAGGCCATTTCGCTAGCTGCAAGGAGCCTGGTCCTGTGTGGGCCGACACAGGTGGCTGGAGCCCTGCTGACCAGACTAGAAGGAAGGGTGAGCTAGGCAGCACTAACTGGCCTATACCCTGGCTTGATGTATAATATCATGGATGACTACTTGCTTTCAATACCCAGCCCTCCAGCTTCTTTCTGGGTCCTTAGAGTACCCCTTGATAGGGAGGGACCAGGGTTCTCACCCCCTGTGGGTGGGAAAACTGAGGTACACAGGATGAAGCATTGGGCCAAGGTGCATGGGGCTGGCAGGGCAGGATGGAAAGCCCAGGTCCTCACGTGCTGAGTCCAGCACCTGTCCGTACCATGGTCAAGCCCTGGCAACCCCCAGGTGGGGAGGGGCCGGGCTGAGGAGCTGGTCACAAGGCTGCTGTTACCAATGGCCTTTAGTTCTGTCTGGAAACCAGAGCCACCCTCAGCATGGAGCATTGCTTCCACTGGGGTGTTCAGCCAAATGTGCCGTGTGCTCAGGCAGTGGTGAGAGTGAGGCCTCCCAGAATGTTTTAGCAAAGCAGAGCTCCCTTGCAGGGGAGTGGGGTGGGTTTCCTGTGGTCAGCAGGCCCACAGCCTTCCTGGGTGGCTATGTGGGAAAGGGCCCTGCTTGTCTGTAGAAGCTGTCACGTGTCTGTCTCCACATCCTCCCCTTATTTGTACTGGGGGAGGGGGTTTACACAACATCTTGACACTCTTACAGTGGAAAGGCCATGCTGTACTTTCCTTAGGAATAAGACCACCCAGGGCAGGCAGGGCCATGGTGATGGGGATGGAAGCCCATATATCTGAGTGGCCTGAACTCTGAAGTGAGGTGAGGGGGGCAAGACCCCCATCTTGTTCTTCCTCTGACCCACCTAGGTCCTCCCTCCTGGACCCCTTTTCCAAAAGGGGCAGAGAGGCAGGAGTGGGCCAGAATGTATAGGCCCTGGCCTAGCTGGCAACTGTTGCTGGGCCTGGGCCTCTGGCCTCCCTGGCCTGGGTTCCTCCACTGCACTGGTGGTATCCCAGGGGCCTTGAGAGCAGTCCTGGCTTCCTGAGACCCTGCTCTCCCATCCCAGGCCAGACAAGTGCCCACCACCTCCAGATGGGTGCTAGGAGTGTGGTGGCCAGTCCCTTGGCCTGGTTCAAAACAGGCTGGTTTCCCTTTAAGAGCCAGCCCAGGGAGAGCCAAAGGACCTCCACCTTCCGGAAGGCTGAGAGGGAAGTGCCAGATACCAACCCTTCCTGTGGATCTCCACATTGGCCTCGGCCTCCGTCAGGGCCCGGGGCAGTGTTCTCAGCCAGCAGGCCTCATCCTCCAGTAGCAGCATCGGGGTGGGGCTCTGGGGGAGTCAGAAAGGAGGGGTCAGCAAGGACACAGCAGGGGGAAAGTCCATCGGGGGGTCCCTACAGGGACACCACCTGGTATATGGCACGCTGTGGGCCTGCTCCTTGTCAAATGCTGGGTTCTCTTAGGAACTGAGACCCAGAGGGATCATGCAACATAACCCAAGGTCACACAGCCAGCAGTGGCAGAGAGGGGACTCACATCTAGACCTGTGTTCTCTCTCTCCTTACTGCCCCCTGCCACCTTAGCAGGCCGCTGGGTGCTACAGTGGGTTCCTAGGGTGCCCATGGGGGCATAGGCTCCTCCCATGCAGGCTCCCAGGGCCTCTGTGGGCCAAGGCCAAGATTGGTCCTGAGGAGATGGCATGTCCAGACGAGAGGGGCTTCCATGTCTTCCCAGACAGTGGGGCTCCCCTCCCCCATTGCAGGGCAGGGCTGGCCCACTTTTGCTCAGACCAACCTGGGATCAGAAGGTGGTAGACATTTAAAGGACACCTGCCTGGGTCCAGCAGCTCACTGAGGTCCCCTGGCAGTGTCCCCATGCTGAGGCTGGCTCAGCACCTGGTCCCTTCCTCGTGGCTCCCAGAGACTACCCCGTCGTCCCCCAGGCTTTGGGCCAGTCTGGAGAGCAGGCAGTGTTCTCCCATCTCACAGGTGAGGAAACTGAGGCATGGGGAGGGGAGGAGGCGGAGGAGGGGCAGCTGGCACTGGCACCTTGCCCAGCAGTGTGCGTGGTCTCTCCCAGGTGGGTCTGGGAGCTGGCCTTCACAGCACCCGGAAGGAAGGCGTGCTCTGGTCAGGCCCTCAGAGAGGGGTAGCCTGATTTCCGGAGCCCTGCAGAGCGGAGGAAACACTCATCCTCTCTCCCAGCAGTCTGGTGCTTGGAGGTGGTTGGCTAGGGATGTGCCACTTGCAGCCCCACTCTGGCCTAGCTCCTGGTTATACTTGGGGTTGTGGTACAGATCTGCAGCTGACTGGTGGGCAGGGCAGAACTGTGGGCCTTTTTGCCCAAGTTCGAGGTGACCACCACTGCCCTTTGGGCCTCAGCCCCAGCACTGGACCCTGGTTCTAGGCTCCTCTGCCTGAAGGTCCCTAAACTCAGCAACTGAGTCCTGAGTGGAAAGGTATGGCGCACATCATTTGGTTGTTTTGTTTTATGCAAATAAATGCTCTTCACTTAGAAACTTGGTACATCAGGACCTTTAACTGAAGAACCAGTATCACTTGCTCTCACCAGGAAATGCTACCACTTATATGGGGGTGGTTTTGTGCACCCATAGGGTGCACATGGCAGTTGGTGGGGATGCTGCCATGTGGGACAGCTAGGGCTGGGGATGGTGTGTGGGGTGTCCTTTGATAGGTTCCAGACACCTCCCCACCAGGTCGGAGCCCAAGGCACTCTCCTGGGCTTTGGCTGTGAGGACGACAGGCTTCAGAGCTGGGCATCAGGGTCATGTCCAAGCTTGACGTCCATCACTGTGACCTTGGGCAAGGGATCACCCCTCAGCAGCCCCTTTGACCACCTCTGCATCTTGTCCCCATCCTGTGGCAGACTTGGGGATCAGGCCAGTGTGCTGGGCACTCCTGGTAACACTCCCAACCACATCAGGGCACCCTGGTCATTGAAGCAACTATGTGGCTCGGTCATGGAACAGGTGAGCAGAGTACAGCTGGTCAGTGGGTCAGGGAGAGCCCTACCCATCCCACCACACAGCCCTCCCTGGGCCTTGGCATCTCCCTGCAAACAAGTGACGGATGCCCTCCCTGGTCGGAGCTGTGGCCCGAGCCCGCGTGTTCGCTCTGCACCCATTCTTGTCCTGCCATGTGCTTGCAGGGCATATCTCATCTTTGGCTCTGTGACTCAGTTTCTCCTAGGACATTGGGAAGAAGCAGTCCATGTGAAGCCCTCCTGTGAACAGTGCCTGTCTGGTGTGCGAGCAGCACCTGACAAGCCCCTGCCACCAACACTCTTGCTTTTGCATTCCCTTTGGCCAGCAGGGCACACCAGGCAGGGGCTGTACCTTTGGGCCCAGGAGGCTGGTGTCCATGGGACACCAGGCCAGCAGTTGGTAAATGTCAACTGTGGGCATCTCTACCAAGGAGCCTCCTTTGGGGTAGGCAGCTCTCTGTTTTTAGTAGACACCTGGTGATGGTAACATTGTAGAGCAGGGGGTGGGAGCTGGGTGCCAGCTGGGGGTCCCTGCCAGCTGGGAGATCTACTGAGGCCATAGTGGTGGGTCAGGCCTGGGGCAAAGTGGAACTGGTGGGGAATGGCTGGTGCAGGGATGGGCGAACCAACGGGGCTAGCAGCAAGGCAGAGGCTGGGCCTCCTGAGTCTCTAATGAATATTAATGAGCAGAGAAGGGTGAAAAAAATTAATCTGCCTGATCCTCCGATTGGTGCTGCGGTAACGATATGAAATCTAATTATTCGTCCCAATATTTCTAAACCCTCAAACTGAGACTGACAGCCTCCCAGTCGGTTTAATGCTTATCACTCTCAGGAGTGCGTGTTCGCAGCATGATAAAAACCCGTGCTCTCAGCTTTGCTGACGCTGCAGAACCCCTCATTTTCCGTGTGCATTCTAAGCTGACAGAAGTCAGTGGCGCCATGTCCCTGGCCAACTCTGTGCCTTCTGCCTGGAGCAGCCCATCTCTGTGTCTTGATGAGTACTGAGCACCTGTGCTTGGTGGTTCCCCTGGCTGGGCTAGGTGACAGCCCCTGTCTGGGAGGGCAGGTGAGGAAGGAGGAGATACAGGGGCCTTAAGGGGGCCTTGTGTATACCCCACAGCTGATTTCCAGAAGGAAATGGATTAGGAGATCCATGACTTTATGACTTACTTTCAGCCCATATTCTCTCAGCCCTTAACTCTGGGGTGGGCTATCCCTGCCCCTTAGATGGGGAAGGCTGGAAAAGGGTGGGGCACAGCTGTCTGAATGGCAGCACATGCCTGCACTTGGCCTCTAGTGGTGCAGGGGCCACCATACCCTGGCTCCTGGGGAGTGTAGCTCAGCCTTGTCAAGCCTGCCGTACCCTGCCCCTACCCTGCCCCCCAGCCAGCCCTAAGCCAGCACCCCCATGTCTGCTGGCTGCAGGCTGAAGGCCACCTCTCTGCCCCCAGGGGCATGTCGAGCCCCAAAGACTAAGGACATCCCATGAGGAGGAGATTTCAATCTCTGCCTCCCCTGTGGAGGGGCTGGCACACCATGGGGTTGCCCCATGTTATTCTCTTTCTTTTTTCCCTACTACTTTCTCCCCAGTTCTGAGCAGCCCAGGGAACAGAAGCCCTTTTCTCTTGCGGTGAAGGTGCTGGGCCAAGGCAAGCCCCCTTCCTGGCCTGCCCTGCCTGTGGGCAGTGGGGTGCAAACTTGGGAGGGGATATTCATAACCCCCCACCTTGCCCTGGCCCTTCTGCCAAAACTAGCAGTCATGTGTGCCACCAGCTGCTCTCCCTCCTTAGGTGCCCCCCGGCTCGGTGCCCAGTCTGGGTCCAGTTCACTGGACAGGCCCAGTCAGGAGTAAGAGAGAAGCCCTGCCTGACCTGCCTACAGCCCCTCAGGGTTGTCCCGGTCCTTCCCCCTGGCTCCAGGCTGGCCCCACCTAGCCCCAGGATAACGGGTGGCCACTTTAAATTCTCTGGGTGCATCTGAGAATGCTCCTTGTTTCCCAACAAAGAGGTCAGTGTCTGGATTCTCTGCCCGCTGATAACCATCGGAAACCCTATCTCCACCGCATCCGCTGTGACAACTTTATCTGAGGCTGTTCCCAAACCTCATGGTGCTTCTCATGAAGCCACATGGAAGGAGAGGTGGGGGCCCTCTTCTGGGGGAGGGTGGCCTGGCACAGGGAGCAGATGGCTCTGCAGAAGGTCAGCAGGGCCAAAGGGCCTCCCCTAGGTTACTACAGGCAGGTTCGTGGGAGGGCAGGTCTAGGGCAGGCCCAGATGGGCTCTGACTGGGCCCCCAACCTCTGTTTTTCAGCCCATCCTGCAAAGCCCCACCCATTTCCTCCTACCTTCACCCCTATGCTCACCTTGCCAGAGGCTCCTCAGGCCCCTCTTATCTCCCCACACCCTGTGAAGAACCCATTTCACAGGAGAGGAGACTGAGGCCCACAGAGGTGAATGGCTTCCAAGACCACAGGATGTGGCTTTGTGTACACAGGACTGAACCCGGGTATGCATGATCTCCACTGAATCACTGCATCCTACTCATTCATTCACTCATTCATTCAAAAACAGTCCCAGAGGGCGTGCTTTGTGCCAGGTGCAGGAATGCTGTGAACATGTAGTCCCTGATGTCCCAGCATGGATGATGGAGCGGAGAGGCCAGCAAGAAACAAGCTGTGGAGGCTGCGGGGCGGGGAAAGTGCTGGAGAAACAGGAACAAGTTCGAGCTGAGCTGAGGCCTGGTGGGGGCAGGGGCTGGGTATGGGCAGCCATAGCCAAGGCAGTGGGGTGAGGCCTGGAGGGGTGAGTGGGGCACTGTGTGGGCATCAGTGGAAAGGGGACATGGTGGGGGTGGAGGAGACAATAGGGGAGGGAGCAATAGGGAGGAAGAGATGGCATGGGGAAGGACCCTGTGGCCCCGAGCTCTTTTCTTCAGGGTGGCCCTAGGGCTCAAGCAGGGAGCCAGTCGTTAGGGTGGGCCTGGTGCCCTGGCCCCAGGGGAGGGGTGGTCAGAGCTGAGGAGAGGGGTCTCTCCCAGCCCTCAGCATGGGTTTTTCTGGTGTGGTGGGAGAGGTCCTGAGTGCCTGACACTAGCTGAGTCCTCCTCCTGGGTCTCCAGGAGGCCAGTCTAGGTTGAGCCTGTAGCTACAGCCCCTTCATGTCGACAGCTCCTCCCTCACCCCGGGGCACTTGTCCAGCGCCTGCAACTGCAGGCAGGGAAAATGATGCATGGAGAGGAGGGGTGCCAGGGACCCAGGAAGGCCAGCAGCAGGTCTGCTGTCTGTGGCTTGTCCCCAGAAGGACACCTGCACTGTTCTGTTCCCTACTCTGGCACTCCAGCCAAGCCCAGACCTGGGCACCCTCAGGGGCTGTCCCACAGAGGGCCAGGGGCCCACCTGGCCCAGCCCTGGCTCTGCCAATTGCTAGCTCTGTGGAGCGGGCTGAATGTGGCCCCCAAAGATGTCCACCAGGAGCCTGAGCGTGACCTTGTTTGGGAAAAGGGTCTTTGCAAATATGGTTAAATTAAGGGTAGCCCAGATGAAACCATCTTGGATTAGCCAGGTGTGTCCTAAATCCAACGGCAAGGAGAGGAGGGAAGGCAGAGGTGGGACTAATGCATCTCCGAGCCAGGGACCCCCAGGATCACCAGCAGCCACCAGAAGCTGGGGAGAGGCCTGCAATGCACTCTCCTTCAGAGACCCCAGGAGAAACCAGCCCTGTCCACACCTGGCCTCCGAACTGGGAGGGAAGGAATTCTGCTTAAGACACCAGGTTGCAGCACTTTGTTACAGCAGCCAGAGGAAACCTACATTCTGGGGCCCTCTCTGAGCTTCAGTTTCCCCATCTGTACAACAGGATTAGTTGGAACAGCTGCCTCAAGACCAAGGTGAGTAAACAGCCTCAGGGTAAAGCTCTAGCCCAGGGCCTGCTGGGGAATAACCACCATGGTCCTAGTGACCTGTTGGCACCCCAGGGTCTGGGCCAGGCTGCATGTCACTGATGTGGGAGGGGGAGGGGAGCATAGCCTCAGGGCACTTCCTGCAGGGTCCCATGGGGCTGCTGGATCCACTGGACAGAGGACATCAGGCTGGGATGGTTGGAAGAGGCCCTTGGGAGCACCAGGGGCAAGGACAGCCCATGGGGCTGTTAAGTAAGGAGGCAATGCTGGGGCAGGGGCGTGGGGAGGCTCAGCTGGCAGGCCAGCTCCAGTGCTGCCTGGCTGAGCCCAGACCATAGTGGGTTGCAACCACATGCTGTGGGGGTGAGTCCACAACATGTCTCATGTCACTCTCACTTTCCAGGTAGGAACATGGAGGCTGGACAGCTGCAGCCAGCAGCACCTGGTGCTGTGGGGAAGAGGCTGCCCTGAAATGCTCAGAAACATTTCAGCAGGTGAGCAAAGCAAGACGTAGGGCAGCTTGCAGTGCATCCCCACTTGGGAAAGAACTTGCAGCACCCCACGCCTGGGCTGGGTGTCCCAGAAATCACAGGGAAAGCAGTGCAGTAATGGGCGGGGTGGGAGTATTGTTCTCTATTACGGACAAATGTAAATGAGAATCAAAGAAGGAGAGAGGGGCATCATCGGGAGTGTACCTGGGCATCCTGCCTCAGCTCCCCTCGCCCCACAAAAGGCTCCTGGCCAGGGCTGGCCCTACTGTGAGTTTTGCCTCTGGTGTGGCAGTGACCCCTGACACCAGCCTTCGAGGCTTCCTACATGGAGAGCTGCTCAGAGCTAAGGGCTCAGCCCTGTCTCCATCTCCAGGTGAAGGACCAAGGAGGCCGACCCTCCACACCGATTGCTGGGCACAGACTCACCTAGGGCCACACGGGAGGTCAAGTCCCAGGGGGTTTTGTTTCAACCTCTTAGGCAGGGTCTTTCCCCACTGAACCTGTTGCCCTGCTTGGCAGCCATGGGGTCCCTCCCAGTCTCACTGATGTCACGATGGCTTTAAGGTTAAAGCCATTGTGGGTGAGCCCTGGGGTACAAACGGACAGAAAGACGGGCCAAGCCAGTGTGGGCCAAGCTGGGGGTGAAAGCTTGTTCCTTCATTCACTCATTCACCCATCCATCCATCCATTCATTCATCAACCCATCCATCCATCTACTCTTCCATCCACCCATCTTCCATCCACTATCCATCCTGAACACTTTTTTGTGGCTGGGCCTCCAAGCCCTGTTTCCAACAGTGGAAGCTGCTACTGGATCAGGGAGGGACCTGCCCAAGTTAACACAGCAGGTTGGTGCCAGAACAATTTCTCAACCACTGTCAGGCTCTGTGACCTCTATGTCCTTCCTGAAGCTCCCACCCCCAGCATCCAGCCACCCTGTCCCTTCTTCGGCCTGCAAGAAGCTCCCCCCACCACCAGTAGGAAAGGGTCGCCACACCCCATCGGGTGCCCCCACTCTTGCCCCCTCCTCCTTCTCAAAGAGTGAAGACTGCCTGGCGGCTGATAGGATGATCTGGGGCAGGAGGCGCTTGGGGGAGAGAACTGGGACCCATCAGCTGAGCTCGATAAGAGGCCCGCTGAAATGTTAGCAAAAATATTTAGACAATAAACGAAGTATCAGAAAAGCGCGCCTATCTTTAAGAAATCAATCATCTTGGACGGTGCGTCTGGACACTCGGCGCCAAGGCAGAGATAGTGCCTGCTGGGGAGATAAGGGTTAATCAAGGATTTAATTCTGCAGGAGATAAAACTGCAGGGAAGAGCAGGCAGGCTCCTTCCTCCCCAGGCTCCTCTGCAAGAGCCTCAAAGGTTGTTGGCTTCTCTGGTGCTCGGTCCCTCGCTCCCCTCGGCATTATCTCTCTGCCTGGAGAGCGTTTCCAGCCTTGTGCCAAGTCTTTCCAGGCTGACCTGTGCCCCAGGCCCAAGGAGGACAAAACCCCCACGGGGGGAGGGGCCGGGGGGCCTGGGCTGGTGCCTGTGTCTCCGGCCCTTCAGCCTGTCCTTATGGAGGACAGGAGTCTTTGAGGTTGGGCAATTTTCCCTCTGCTACTTGATCTGGATGGCTTTGCAAAGTCACTTAACCTCAGTTTCCTCATCTGTAGAACAGGGGCAGCAGTCCCTGCCTCATAGGGTGGGATGAGGAAACGAGGGGCCCTGTGTAAGCACGAGCACACACGTGTACATCTTGGAAGGGGCCGATTATCTCCAGGAGGGAGCAGAGGAGAGACATGCAGACCCCACTTAGAACATGCTAAGACCCCACCCCTCAGCCACCCTGCCTTTGTCCTGTCACTGCTCACAGGTTTTCTTGACACTTGGAGAGTTTGGAAACCAGGGCCCCAGAGCTCCCAGCCCACCCTTTCCTCCTTCCAACTGTTAACTGCCCCTCGACAGCCTGCCCTTGGAGAAGTCAACTGCTACTTGAATGCCTTCAGTGACAGGAAGCTCACTGCCTCCAGAGACTGCCGTAAACAACACAGCCTCCATCCCACAGTGGAGCCAAAATCAGGCTCCTTCCACAAAGCCAAAATCCATCCTGGAGCTTCCACTATTTCCTCCCAGCTTGGGGCCACAGGACAAGAAGATCATCCCCACTGCAGGCCTGCTAGCCCCGATGCCTACTGAGCCCTGCCCTGTGGTAGGCACTGCTCGTGGGTCATCTCTCTTTTAACCTGCCTAGCTGCCCTGGGAGGCAGCTATGCTGCTGGCTTCTCCACTTTGCAGACAAGCTGTAGCTCCTCTGAGCAGAGGCTGGGGGTTCTGCAGGCTGAGTCCTCAAGGACCCTTCAGAGCTTCCTATGTCCCCCCCGAGGTCCCAAATGGTGAGGAAACAGAAGCTCAGAGAGGTCAGAGGCCTGTCTATGAGCACAAAACAAACAGCCATGAGGTAGGAGACCCTGGAATCTGGACCCTGTGCCACAAAGGTGGGTGCCCTTGGTCCTGCGCCAGCCTCCCACTGACTTGTTGGGTGGCCCGGGCAAGTGCCTGCCTCTCTGTGCCTGGCTGCTCAGCTGTGGCTGCCATTGTGGGCAGCCCTGGGGGACCTGCGCAGGGTTGCACATTTGGACCCTGGGAGACTTCTCCAGTCTCCTGAGGCCCAGACCCAAGCCCAGAGATTCTGACGCAGAGATTCTGGGCTGTGTGACCCACAGCCCAGGTTTTATGGTCCATGGCAGTGGGTAGGGGCTATAAATGCTGGTACAAGGGTCTGCAGCTGGGGATTCTGCCTGCAGCCCTATTGGCCCTCAACACTACTGCAGGCTGAGTTCCTGGGGCCCTGGTTTCCACAGCTGAGAAATGGGGGCTCTAACTGCCAGGTTGGAAGTAGTTAGAGCTATCAAGGCAGTATTTAACCTCTAGGTGCTGGTGGGGGTTGGGGTGGGGAGAAACCCACCCAACAAACCCACGGCTGCTTGATGACTACATGCAGGCTGATCGGAGGCTGACACCTGGGGTTGTAGGACCAGGAGACCCAGCACTACAGGGCACCCACCTGCTAGTATGTACCTTGGATCAAGCCATACCTGAATGCCACATCAGAAGTCAAAAAGGACCTATGCCATTGCTATGGCTGCACGGTTGGAGCACCTGAGCCTGGGCTTGAGAGGACCAATCTGGCGCACCACCCCACCGCCCAGGCAAGGGCCATCAGGACAAGGCGGTGTTTCCTGAACACTCATCATTCACCGGCCCCTCCCAGTTACCATGATACTACATGCTGCCCACTTGCTGTCCCATCCTTACTCATAATTGATGCCCTGTCTTAATTGAAATGTATTTTATAAAGAGCCTTTGTACTCCTTGCAAGAGGATGCCAGACCAACCTGCTATAAATAGGAGGGGGTAGTTTAGAAGTAACACCAAGACAATAATGACCTGGAGGTATTCTCATCTAGGGAAAAGGTGCTGCCTGGGTGGGGCTTCTTAGTCAAAGAGGGAGATTAGCAAGTGGTGAAGAGGTGCTGCTGACATAAGAGTCCTCTCCTTGTCCTCAGAAGGACCCACAGGGACAAAACCAGAACAAATCTCTTGCCTTCTGCTGCAGCTGTCTCCAAGTGCCCAGAAGACCACCTAGTTTACCACTGGAGGAGCCCTGTCCATAAAGTGCTGGAGGGCGTGGGGACATTCCGGACTTCCTCCTCAGATGCATGCAAGGTTCAGCCCCACACTTCAGCTCCTTATTACTTCCTCCCCTCGAAAGCGCTTCTTCTCTGCCTCACTAACATCTACTCATCTGTTAAGGGCCTGCTTAAAAAACCCTCCTCCAGCCCTGCGTTGGTTGGGCTTGTCTCGCAAATCAAAAGATCACTGGTTCAATTCCTGGCCAGGGCACATGCCTGAGCTGCAGGTTTGGTCCCCGGTTGGGTATGTATGAGAGGCAACTGATTGATGTTTCTCTCTCATATCGATGTTTCTTTTCCTTTCTTTCTCCCTCCCTTTCTCTCTCTTTAAAAATAAATCAATAAAATCTTTAAAAAAGCCCTCCTCAGGAAGTCCTCCCCATGTCACCCAAGGTCCCATAAACCCTGCATCACCTCCTGCAGGAAGCTCTCCTTGTGCTCCCAGGCAGTTAACCCTCCCTGCCCTAATACCCACCTGGCTCTGACACCCACATCTTCGGATGTGTTTCACATGTAGTGGTGGGGGCTCCTGAGCTGGAGTCTACCCCCGACCTGGCTCGGGAGGGTCAAAGGGGCCTGTGCCCTGGGTGGGAGGCTGCCCTGGCTGCTACCCTGCAACCGGTGGGTGGTCTAGCCATGGTTGGGGCTCCTTACCGGTTCTGTCTGCCTGGGGGATGAGGCTCTGCTCTGGATGCTTCCTCGGAATGGGCCCCAGGACAGGCCCTCAGCAAGGCTGTGTCGAGCCCGCACGCACCTCTGCCCATCCTGCAGGACTTCCTCCAGCTCGTCTGCGGGGAGAGACATCAGGGATGTGAGGAGCGCCCGCCATGGTGACCACCCAGCCCTGCTGCCTGCGCAGGTCTAGACTACCTCTGTGGCCCTAGTCCCCAGGAGCAGTCAGGTGGCTGCAGGGCAAAGGAGGCAGTGCCATCCTGTGGGCCTGGGCCTAAGGTACAGGGATGGTAGCTGGTGCCCAGGTCTGGGGGCCAGGCCAGTCCCTCTGGTGGATCTTTCCTGAAGACCAAGGGCTGCAGAGATAGGACAATGAGGGGCGCCTGCAGCTGGATTTGGGCAGGCAGGTGCATAGCTTGGGGCCCATAGCTGCGCTATCAAGGACGTATGGCCTGGGAACCATAGCCACTGTGCCAGTAACACACATGGCCTGGGGACAACAGCTGCCATGTCAGGGACATCTGTGACCCTCATGCAGCCTAGAGAAGCACTGGCAAAGTTGCTTGTGCCCAGGATGCACGCACGGATCTAGGTCACCCCTGCCACCTATGCTGGGATGAGTGGAGCAGAGGACGATGATGTTGACGAGACCCATCCCCTCCACACTGTCCTCCCAGCCCCTTCCCATTGGCGAGTCCCTGAATCTGCACAGCAGGCCTGTGAAGGCAGCTGTAGAAATGCTGAGCCTTGCTTTCTGCACCTATAAGATTGGATCCCCAATACTTCTGACTTCCTTGGGTGGTACGAGGATTGAATGAGTTCCCCACCTAGCATGCTTAGCACGGTGTTAGGTGGGGCAGCTGAGGTGCAGAGCTGAGCCCTCAGCAAGGCCAGAATCTCCACCTGGGTTGTTGGAGCTCAGCTCCATTTACTCTCTGAAGATCAGCGGGGACCCCAGAATGTTGTTGACCCCACATGGCCTTCAGGACCTCTGCTCCCTCTCTGGAAGGACTGGACCCTGACTCTTCCTCAGGTCTTGGGCCAACCATGGCCTCTCTGAGGGCCTGAGACTCCCTGTGCTATGGGCAGGGCCACACTCCCTAGGCTCTGCCCGCTTATGTGGCCTTGACCATGACTCCACAGCATGGCTAGAGTAATGGCATCCACTGTAGAGCCAGCATTCCACTCTGTTTACACAGACAGACGGGCCTCAGTGGTGAGCCCCTGTGATGGTCACCCTCATGGAGCAGGGCCTCAGGCTTGGGTAGGGTCTACAGTCAGGCTCCCAGGTTCAGCCGAGGCATGCCACATGATCCACATGACCTTGCATGGTGGGCTGAATGGCGGCCCCCAAGATATATGTCTACCCAGAACCTGGGATTATGCCCTTATTTGGAAAAAGGGTCCTTGCTGATGTTATCAAGTTAGGGTCTCCAGATGAGACCATCATTACCCAGTGGGCCCTAAGTCCAATGACAAAGGTTTTTGTAAGAAGAGACGCAGAGAGGAGAGACTCCAGGAAAAGGCTATGTGAAGACAGAGGCAGAGATGAAGTGGTGCGGCCAGGAGGAAGCTGCACCTGGGGCCCCCAGGAGTTGGGAGAGGCAGGGACGGCCCACCCCTGGAGCCTCCAGAGGGAGTGCAGCCCTGCTGACACCGGGATTTGGGACTTCTGGCTCCAGAACGGTGACAGAATACATTTCTGATGTTCTAAGGCACCGAGGTTGTACACACTTGTCAGGGCTGTCCTGGAAGAATCACACCTGAATCTTACCTCTCCTCCCCCGCCTCAGTGTCCTCTTTGGACAAGTGGAAGGTGGTAGCCATGTCCTCAGATGGCAGCACCTCCCTAGGCCACACAACCTCTGCTCAAGAAGGCCAGGCCACCTTATGCCTCAGGTGCCACCCAGGCTGCCTGGGCCCACAGAGGCCTCATGTGGCCTGGCCAGGTCCCTGAGCAAGCGCTTCTGTGGCGGCCCCACTTCCTGGAGCCCCGATTGGGCAGGCTGTGGCCTTAATGGGCCCGATTATCAGATAACTGCCGGCCTAATGGCAGAGATAACGTGTAAATATGCCAGGAGGCCCGGCTAAAACGTTCTAACTGGGTCCTTGTCTTCCCCAGGGCAGATAAGATGGCAGGAGACCAGGGTGAGGCTGAGGAGGCTGGTGCCCCTTTATCAGCCCCACAGAGAGGGGGGCAGTGGCCAGCTCTGTTGCTTTGCAGCCTACCCACAAGGGTCTGAGTCCTCTGCCAGCCCCCTAGGATGCCTGGGTCCCAGCCCATGGGCCACACCCTCCTCAGGCCCTCAGAAATTGGTGCCAAGGCCCAGCCACATGCGGTCATCCAACCCTGCCCAGGAAGCCCTATGAAGCTGGCCTTCTCCTTAAGCCCCGCTGTACAGATGAAGAAACTGAGGCCCTGAGGGGACACATAGCTGGCTGTGGGATGCCAGGATCTGAACCCAGGCCACCTGACTCCAGATGCTGACTGAGGGTCCTGGCCCCTTGTGTCCTGGGTCTCTGGTCCTCCACCTGGCCAGCCCTCAGGGGTAGGTATGTGTGAGGGAGAGATGGAGGACGAAGAGACTGTCTAGAGATGAGCTTGCTGGGCACTCATTTGTCTGTCCATGTGTTTGTCTGTCCAGCCACCTGATGGGTCCATGTGCTGCTTCTGAGGCTGGCAGGGAGCCAACCAAGGACTAAGCCTGTGGACTGCCCACTCAGGGCAGTAGATCAAGGGGGAAGCATCCAGAATCCTAACGCAATGGCTTACCCTACCCCGACAACTAAACATGCACTAAGCCACATGGGTTGGCCTGCACTTGGCCCTCTTAACTGGGTTGCCCATTTGCTCCTCTGGGCACTAGTTCTGCTGCTGAGGCCACAGACAGGACAGGCACAATGGCTGTGACGCCCTCAGTCTTCACATATTTTTTTTTTTCTGTGAGCAGAATGTTTGTGTAGGAGTTGCTCCTGGCCTTGCCGGTCACGGAGCCCCCATGAGGAGACAACACTTTCCATCTGAGGCTGGTGCCCACCTTCCTGTGGAAGGAGTTCAGAATTCAACTCAGTCTTTCCATGTGTGGGCTGGGACTCGGGGGCATGGAGGTGGAAGAAGGCAGCTGGTCCAGGTCACACCATGAATAACAGAAAGAGTGGGGTAGCCCCAGGCATCCCAGTCTGCCCTGCTTGTCATACCTGGGGAGCCTGTGGTCCCTTTCCTGGAGCCCTGGCTCTGGCTTGCCCCCCACCTGCCCACGTATGCACCCACAGGCAAACGGCCGTGCTTCCTAATCGGAACCCCATGGCTGGCGGGCTGAGCCTCCCAGATAACAGCATGGCTGGTGTTCCCCACAGCAGCCGCTCCATCTCCTGGGTATCACGCTTTACCAGATAGGCCTGGCTCCTGATAAAGGTGGCTGTTCTGCATGGCTGGGGACAGAACCCACCACTCTGGGCTTGCTGGAGGCTGGTGAAGACCCCGGAAAGGTGGGGTAGCTGGGAACTGAGGGACTTGGGCTGGGAAATGGCAATGGTGGCTCAGACAATCCACCTTTCAGGTCAGGGGGAAGCTGTTTTAGGCGCCCCCTGTGGGTGGATGTGGGGCCACAGCAAGTGCCTGGCTTGGTGAGGGGAACATGGCTCCAGCTCACCTAGTGCCCCCGTGCAGTGCCCAACCTGTGCAACTGTCCGTGGTAACCCTGGTGATGTTCAACACCTGTCTGCTCAGATGACCTATTTCCAGGTCCCTGTTCCTTCCCAAATCCTCCCGTGGCCAGAAGAGGGTCAAGCAGGCATTAAAGCGCAGTTAGTAGCTCACAGAGACCCAACCACAAGTAAAACTGCATTAGAAAAGTGGGGGTGGGTGGGACCACTTACTTCTGGCAGACTGGGTGTCTCATGAGGGTTCAGTTCAAGGCCAAGAATGAATGAAGGCAGAAATAAGCAAGGGCAAGGGGCTAAGAGGTAGGAGATCTGAGCCAGAGGTGACAGCTGACAGGGAGAGTGACAGTCAGGAAGATGCAGTTATTTTTAAATAGCCTCTGTAAGAGCCGGGGACCCAGACAGTGGTAGCTGTGCAGATGGCCACTTCCAACCACATCAACAGGAAACCTGGGGCCCAGAGAGGCTCAGGAGCACCCAAGCCACACCACGAGCTCAGGCTGAAGGTGTGACTGAAACCTAGGTCTCGGACTCATGGCTCAGCATTTGCCCATGTGGGTACCTGGGGAAAGGTCAAAGGAGGCACAGCGTCTGCCCCTGAGGAAATGCAGATGGTAACATCTCTAATGGTGGGCCAGTCAGGGTAGGCTTCCAGGTGGAGGTGTCCTCCTTCCCAGAAGCCTCCTGTGACCCATATCTCGTTTCCTCTTCCCCAGCTCCAGCCAGGTTCTGGCCAACTCTTCTCTATCTACCCTGGTCCCTAGCCCCTCAGCTGGAGAAGGAGGGCAATGCCATTTACCCCAAGAAGTCCCAATCTTCACATGGTTTCTGGCCATTTTTTGAGCCTTAGCCAAGGGCCTGGCACAATTTAGAGATTCCTCCTAGCCACACTGAAGTTATTCCCCAGTGTACAGAGTGGGAGACTGAGGCTCAGAGAGGTTAAGCACCCAGCTCAAGGTACACAGTAAGTAGGTGGGAGGTCATGGCCAGGGCCTCAACACCCTTTTCTGGGTCAAGGCAGGAGGTGATGGAGAAGACAGAGGACAGAGAGCCTGCTGAAGAGGAGGTGGGGTGGGGGTGGGTACTGCGGGCCAGCTCTGAGCTCTTCTGTCCCATGGCTGATTTCCTGCTGCCCTCAGTTTCCCCATTTGCAGACTGCTCCCTCTGGGGGTGGGATAGGCCCTGATGCCTTGGTGGACCCCCCACCCCCATGGGGATCAGCCCATCACTATAGGCACAGCATTGGGACAAAAACTAATTTATTCTGGCAAACAACCTCACACACATTAATTCCAGAGCAAACATGCAGCATGAGATTCAATTTCACCCCCAAGCATCTGTGAGTAACCAGATGAAAAAATTCAGTTTTTGCATATTTATATGATTTACATGTCTATTTAGGTCTCAAAACCCTCAATGGCATCCCATAGAAATGGTGAAGGGAGGCAGGGCTGAGTGTTGCCACCCAGGCTGGCTAGACCCACTCCTGGGAGCTTGGGTGGAGGGGTGGCTGGGTGAAAGAATTGGGGTCTGGCATCAATGGGCCGGGGTCGGGGCCTGCCTCTGCTTGCCTCTCACTGAGCCTCAGTTTACCTGCTGGGTTGGCAGTTGTTCAAGCAGAGGCCCAAGTGTGGGCAGATGTGGGCAGATGTGGCCAGCACTGCTGTCCTCCCTGGGCCCAGCCCAGGGCTGCCCCTGAGCTGCAGCCCTCAGCTTTGGCTCCAGCTCTGCCCCGCCCTGGAGCACGTGATATCCTTCCTCAGCAACCTGAACAGGCCAGTGAGGGGTTCCACTCCTCCCACTTCATTCCACAGAGTGGGGCCAGAGAGCTGGAGCAAATCCCTAAGGGCTGCACAGCAGGCACCTGCCCAGACCAGCCAGGCCTGAGCTCCTTTCTGACAGAAGACCCAGGGCTCCAACCAGGACCATCTGGCTCCAGAGCCCACTGTGCCTGGCTTCCTGGGCCTCAGTGTTCCCCCTAAGCAATGGCCCCAGCAGGCTGGCTTGCAACTCTGACTTGGGGCAGCTCGGTAGGTTTGCTGGAGCGTCCATGAGCTTAGGGGCTGCCTCCTGCACATTGCTGGTTGGCCCTTCCTTTATGCTAATGGACGATGGCCTCCAGAGCAGAGTCCAGCCACTGGGAAGTCCCTGCCCAGAATGGTGGGCTATGGGATCAGCATGTGGGCACTCACCCTGGGGTCACTGCCAGCACCCACTTATCTAATCAGCCTCATCATTCCACCCAGCCCCGCCCTGTGGCTCCTGTGGGCCAGCTGGCCCTGGCTTTGTGGGGAGTGGCCTATCTCAGGGATCATGCTGTTTGCCTTTGATAAAAGTCATAGAAAAGAGAGGGAAAAAGGAGTAAGGGAGAGAGGGAGGGAGAGGAGGAAAATCCCAGGATGAGCAGCACCCCCTTCCTCTCGGCAGGGTTTTAAAAGTTTCCCTGGGTTTGGGCCCACGTGGAGCTGGCTTGGAGACTGTGTGGGCCCTGAGAGAGTGTATTTCTAACACATCCTGTACCAGTGTAGAAACCAGGCACAGAGAGGGCAAGCGGCTCTGTTAAGGTCACACAGCAGATCATGGCTGGCCCCTCTATTCGCTGACACAAGCTCTCCTGCAATATCGTTCTCCAGACCTGTTTGCTCACACACCTGCTCGGCCCCTCTCACCACAGATGTACCTCACTGGACCCCACCATGATCTGGAGCACTGGGGACTATGCCCCTTTTACTGGGGGTGATGTAACATGGCTGAGGTCACCTGCTCTAAATAAAGTCCAGCCCTTTTCCAGTCCTCAGCTCCGCCCTCCTGACTGGGAAGGCCATGAGCTGGATGGCAGCTGAGCCCTAGAAGGACAGAAACAAGGAAAAAGGGAGGAGGAGGCTGAGTGTCTCCTCCTTCTGCCCCAGGTGGCCGCCACCATCCAGGGTCTGTCTTCTCTGCAGCTTTAGCAATTGTCCTTGGTTCTGGAACCTGTGTTTGTATCCTACTACTGATATCTCCCAGCAGGACAGGTCATTTCCCTCGCTTCGTTTCCACTTGTGTGAAATGGGATATAAGAGCACCTGCCTCCCAGGTCACTGCAAGGTGAAAAGACATAATAAATATGGTACATGAAGGACAGGGCCTGCACATAGTAAGTGCTCAATAAGCACTCAGAAGCACAGCCCGCAAGCAGATCTGGGTGTCCAGCTGGGCTAAGTGCAGTCTCTGAATGACTCTGGCCAGGCTCTCAGCCCCTCTGGTCTGGGGACCCATCTCTAAAAGAGATGACACCAGTGCCTGCTCTCAGCGAGGATGGGGCTGCCTGATGGCTCTGGTATGGCACAGCACGACCAGCAGTCCTCCCTTCCAAGTCCATGGTGGCCGCCATGGTAGTGGAACACAGCTGCAGCCACCACTACCTGCCTGCCTGGGCACCCCAGCCCTGGTGTGTTGGGGGACTTGGGAGCCACCCATGGGGGGTGCGCAGAGCCCTGGTCCTGTGGACATATAAACAGGGGTCGCAGGTAGGCACAGAAGGCCAGCTCCTGGATGGTTGTTGTGAGGTGCGAGTCGAGCCTTCTAGATGGGGTGGCACCACCTGAGGCCATGAAAGAGTCTGGGGCCCTTCTGCTCTGTGAGCACCTAAAGGGGAAGGTTTATTCCATGTGGATGCTGTGGCCCAGCTCACATGGGACCCTCCTGTGATCTGGCTGGAGGGGTCAAATCCAGGCCTGGGGAGAGATGGCTGGGGGAAGGAAAGTTCCCACCAGCTTCTTGGATCATCCCCACGTGCCCAGCCCCACCCGTTTGGCATCTGTTTTTTTTTTTTTTTTTCTTTTTTAATTTAATGGCGTTTATTTTAGGTAGTTTGGGGGAGATGGCTTGAAGATTGTGGGGGACGTGATTAAAGCCACCAAAGTCCTTGGCATGGCCTTTTGGGACTCAAAACACAGGACAGGACTGGTGGCCAAGGGGACAGACTATTATATTGAAAGCCCGTTAAAGAGGTTGGTCTTGTTCTGTGGGCCCCTGTTCTTGTTTCCATTTAAAGATGGGGCAACAAGGCCCAGAGGAAGGGCGCCTGGCTCAGGGTTCCTGTGTGGAAATGGCAGACCCTTGTCCTGGGACATGAGGACGGCTGTGGGGCTGTGTCTGGGTGAACTGGCAAGGTCACAGTGGACTGAGGACAGCCTGCTGTTTGTTCCCAGGAGGCCCACCCTTGCTGCCAGTTGTCCCCTAGGCCTGCCTGTCTGTGGGAGCTGTGCAGCTTTTCCCATCTGGGCTGCTTTCCCTGGGGTGTGGCAGTAGTGAGACTCCCAGCTGCACTGCTCACAGGCTTGGTGCCGACCTTCTTGTACCCTCCATGGCATGAAAAAGGCAGTCATGCCCTCGTAACCCAGGACCTCAGGACCTAAAGACCCAGAAATACAGGGCGCTGGTCAGCTTTGGGTATGTCCCCTGGATCAAGCCACACCTGAATGTCACACCAGGAAACAGGAGCAGCGTTTAAATTTAGCTGTGGCTCCATCACTAGAGGCCACCATACCTTTGGACAGATCTTTCCCCACCTCAAGCCTCTAGCTCTCATCTATGAATTATGGGGACTCAGTGTTGAGAGGACATGGCTTAAAAAGCTTTGGGGGAAAAAAACAGTATGGTCCCTTTCCTAGGCTCTCTGCCAATCCAGGGAAGCAAGGCTTGGAAAGGTTGAGGGGTTGTCCAAGGTCACATGGCCAGCAAGTGGCACAGAGAGCCTATCAAGCTCAGGTTCCTCTGACCCCAAATACATGACCCTAACCCAGGCCATGTGCTGTCTCTCACTGTGAATCTGGCCCAGTGCATGGCTGGCATGCTCCAGGCCATAGCACAGTCCTGGTCCCATTTCCCAGGTGGGAGCAACTGTGCCGACAGGGGAGTAAATGATTCTGATGCCCAGGCAGTATGCACAGGCTGCACCCCAGTACTGAGGCTGTCTCCCAGGCCCTGCCCCAGGACCCTGACCCCGTGGCAGTTGGCACGGCCAAGGTGGAAGGAACAGAATAATCTGGCACGTGCCGCTCTGGAGGGAGGCAGTGGTGACAGGAGTGAGGGAGCCTTGGAAGCAAAGTCACCTGAGCCTCAGCAGATCAGTGGCTCATGGCCCGGGTGAGGGTTTCCATCCCGCCTCTGGCCTGGGCATCCCCACAGAGGGCAGGGCCCCCATAGCAATGCCAGATAGTCTGGGAGTTGTGAGTTGAGGACATGAATAAAAATGGGGACCTGCTGTTGTCATTTAAAAATAAGGTTTCACATACAGTCTGGGAGGGAGATGGTAGATGCTGTGACAGAACCCGGCTCTGGTTCCTGAAGGCCAAGAACTGTGAGAGCCATGCCAGCTGCTACCCCTTGGATAGTGACCATATCCCTGGGTGGTGCCCCACCCTCTGCCACTATTCTGGCCACACTTTCATCAGATCACTTCTGCGTTATTTTATGATATTGAATGCCCAGCACTGGAGCTGTGGATGTGACTGTAACCAACCCAGTATCCTTTTCACTGATGGGGAAAGTCAGAGAAAATTCCTGGGGATCTCCCAACCCCCTGTGCAGGGCCTCCTGGGTGTCCTGGTCCCACTACCGCCTGGGGACGTCTCTGGCTTCTCTGTCCTTATCCTGGTACTCTCTGTCCAGTGTGGCTCCTGCTGGCCTTTGGGCATGGTTACAGGTGTCCAGCCTCTGCTAGCACCAGCCAGCCCAGAGCTCAGGCTAGAACAGTGCATAGAACCTGAGTCCTCCCTGGAGGGGGCATTTCCCTCTCATTCCAGGTCAGAGCTTTGCAAAGGGCTTCAAGCCCAGAGCCTTCTTAAGAGGTGTCCCACAGCCCTGGCTGGTATAGCTCAGTGGATTGAGCTCGGGTTGCGAACCAAAGGGTTGCTGGTTCGATTCCCAGTCAGGGCACATGCCTGGGTTGCAGGCCAGTTCCCCAGTGGGGGGCCATGTGAGAGGCAACCACACATTGATGTTTCTCGCCTTCTCTCTCCCTCCCTTCCACTCTCTCTAAATGAATAAATAAAATCTTAAAAAAAAAAAAAAAAAAAAAAAGAGGTGTCCCATAGACCCTGCGCTCTCAGTGGCTGGTTGCAGGGGGCAAAATGAGTGTGAACCTCTTCCCATGGCGGGGGCATACCTTCCTGGAGAACCAGGGTGGCTTGCTCAGCCCACTGCACAAGCCTAAAGCTTTCTTTCCACTGGACAAGGGCTTAATGCCCACCCACTGGGCAAAGCACCCTCTCCGGTCAAGCTCTGCACAGCCACTGTACAACACAGGGTGGGCTGAGACCAGGCAGAGCTGGCAGGCGACATTACTGGGAGCCAACGGCAGAGTGTGGGCCTGCGGGTGCAGGCACAGTGACCGCCACAGGGGCAGGGTAGGGGTGCGCTCCACAGCCTCTGTGTGCCTGAGTGATCTCATGCATACAGCAGCGTTGATGCCCTTGGCCACCAGCCCCTCTGCCTTGTTGCACCCTGAGTGCTGCTGCCCCCAGCACTGGAGTTGACACTTGTATTTTATTAACTCTGTCTCTCCACTAGAATGTTAGCCCCTTGGGCTGGGGTTGCCAAGGGCTGTGTTCTGATGGCCTCGATAGAGCTGGGGACCTAGCAAGCACCTGTGTCTGGAGGATGGTGGTAGGTGGTGGAACTAGAACTGGGCATTCCAGTGCAAGCAGCAAGCATAGGTCTGGGAGATGGGGTAGTTGGTCCTGCTGGGCATGAGAGGGGCCCGTGCCAGCCTTCCCTCTGCTTCTGTTCTCACCTCCCAGCCACCTTCCCTCCTGACCCTGGGGAGGGGCCTAGCCATTGCAGGCATTCACAGGGGTGGCTCTCAGGCTGCCCACCCACAAAGAGATGGTGAGCAAGGAGGGGGACTGCCGGGACTGGAGTTCACTATGGATTGGCCTGCCTGCCAGCCAGGTGAGGGATGAATGGGGTGGGGGGGGGGGCGGGGGGGCGGGGTGCAGCCTCAGGCACTGGAGCCCCTGGCCCTGCCCCCACCCCGTCCGCCAGCTGGTGCCTGTGAACTTCTCTACCTATCACTGGAACATCACTGGGGATTATTGATTTTTTGATACAGAACAACAGCCCATCTTTATCGGGCTGAACCCTGGCCCCAGCTAATGGTGGAGCTGGGACCGCCTGGGAATAGCCCAGGGAACAGGGTGGGGCCTGGCTCCCTGACCTGAGATCTGAGGGGCCCTTCACCGCTATCGGGCTCAGAGACCTATCCTGGTGAGCGGTGACCCTAGGGTAAGGGGGGGTCTCCAGGACTCAGATGGGACAAGGCCTTGGGCAGCAAAGGTCACAGGGGCGCTACACTCAGGCCCAGCAGTGCCCTTTCTGAGGCCTTGTGGGCATCTTAGAGTCTTGGGGAAGGTTGCGGTGGGGGACAATCTAGAGCTCTGATCACCCCATCTGAACCCCCAAGGTGGGGCTCCTTTAGGGTGGGATGTGTCCCAGATATCGGCCTCCCTAAGTCACAGCCAAGAGCCCTGGCTTGACTGGCAGAAGCAGCCGTGGGGTGGGTGGTGGGCCTGTGAATCCTCAGGGTCAGTGTGCTGGGCCCAGGACACTGCCCTGACCTCGCTGAGTTTTCTGACAAGCCCCTTCCTGCTCCCCACCCTGGATGGAGCCTCCTCTCAGCCTTATGGAGCTGGAAAGCCACAGCTTTCTGGGTGCCTTAAAGCTCGAGGACTCATGGGCTAGCCGCCTTCTTGAAAAGTTAGCCATGCTGGTCTCTGGGCCTCCGTCTTCCCACCTGTGAAGTGGGGAGAGGAAGCCCCTTCAGCTCCTGGGCCCTGGTACTTTGATCCTGGGAGACCCTGAGGCCTGAGCACTGGGGTCAGGGTCCCTGACTCTCCCGGCCCTGCCTCATCCTGTAGGCGGGCTGTAAGCAGGATGTGTGATAAGGCAAAGAAAATACCTCCTGTGCAAATAGCTTATCTGGCCCCTATCAGCCTGGGCATCCTGGCCCCTGTCCCGTTTTTCCAGGGGCCAATACCACTGAGGGGCCCCTTTCTTCTCATCTAGCCTCCAGCTCACCACCTCTCAGCCCCCAGATTGGCCATTCTGCCCTGCTCCCTGAACCAGGCTGGGACATGGTCCGCACAGGGCCCTTACTTTCTTCTGTAAGTGGGCAGGTGGGGTGGGGTTGATCGAGGGTCTAGGCAGAGGCTGGGTGGTTGGAAGGGTGAAGGTAGGACCCACTGCCACTGCTGAGGCACCAGGTACAGCCCCCAGCCTTGTCTTGCTGGGGTGGCAGCAGTGGGCACCAAGACAATACACTCGAAAATATTATAATACTGCCACTACCTATGTGGGGCGAGCCACTTAGGGATTATGAAGACCCTTCCAGAAAAGGTACCTGCTCACCCTTTATGAGCACCAAGCATCTCCCACCTGCTCTGCCTACAAAGGAGGCGTTTACAGAGGGGCATGGAGGCTGAGGCCTGTAGGGAGGGTTCTGGCTTGCCCACAGCTCCACAGCCCTAGGGACAGCCCAGCAGGAGGCTGATCCCAGGAACTGTTAAAGCCCCCTCTTGTGAAAGCCAGGTGTGTTTACTGCACTATGCAAAACCAGCTGACACTTGCTTCCATGGTACTGATCAACTCAATCCTCCAACCTCCTCATGCCATGATGACTGGTATTCTATTTTACAGATGAGGAGACTGGGGGTCAGAGAGGATTTGGCCACACAGCAAGGCAGGTGACTGAGTTGATGCCCAAGCCCCAGACCCTGCCTACTACTCTGTCTGGCTTCATGCCCCTGAGGAGGCGTTGGGGAGAACAATGCCTGGGGCAGGGCGGGGCTGAGGAAGAGAGGTGAGGACTGGAGTACAGAGAGCCTTGCCCTGCACGTAGCAGGCACAGGCTGGCCCCTGCCCCAGACACAGCTGAGCCTCTGCTCAGGGACTCTTGGGGCTCCCTGCTGGGCCCTAAACGGAGCACCCCTTATGAAACATTGCCCATCTAGCTGAGTCCATGGCCAGGATCCACCGGGGGTCCCTGTCTGGGGGCACGGTGCTTGCTCCCACCTCCACTCCATCTCTGGTCAGCTAAGATGATTGCATGCCCCCTCTGTGACCCAGCAAGGTCCCTGGGCCCTGGAGTGGGACATGTAGAATTGGCAGGACCAGTAAAGCTCAGGGGCCCGGGAAGGGTGTGGGTGATGGTGGGACTACCCCATGTCAGCCCCAGGTCTGCTGTTTCTGCCCATGGCCTTGGACCCTGGGCATGTCTGACCCACTGTGTGTGCAGGGACATGCATGTGATGGCGGAACAGCGGGGACATCTGCGCAGAATTTGCTACTTTTAGAATTATTTCTCTCTCTTCTTGTAGAAATTCTGTAGGCTAGCAAAAACAAACAAACAAACAAACAAACAAACAAACAAACAAACAAAGGTTTGCTATCTTCAATGCGGCACGATGGCTATCCTTGCCACCCTGCACCTGTCCACGCTGAGATTATTCTTCTGGGATAAATTCTGAGAAGCTGAACTGCTGAGCCAAGGCAAGAGCATCACAGGATCTGGCCTGGGCACTTGGTGTGTGAGTGCTTCTTTTGGAAGGGGGTAGGTCCTTAGAGCTCACTGCACCCAGAAGCTCTAGGCAGCAGGGGGTGTCTTGGTGATAGCCACAAGCACTGAGGCTCAGGGAAGCTGGAGAACAGCCCAGGAAGCCAACAGGCATAGGGATGGCCTAGATGGGAGTCTGGGGCCAAAGCCCTTCCAAGAGTTCACTGCTGAGGGCGCTTGGGGATCCTGTGAGGGATGGGGCTGAGGATGCGTGGGACACAGGAGTCCCTCTGGAGAGGCAAAGGCAGGTTCTGGTGGGGAGGGGGCAGGGGCCGAGGAAGACAGGGCCCTCCTCCCCACTACAACACATAATAAGCCCCCGAGATAGCATCGTGCCTCATTTCAGGCCCCGCTCAGCCCTTTCGGGCAGGATATGACCAGCCCTCGAGCCAATGGCGGCCCCTTTGTCCCATCTCCAGGGACCGATCTTATCGGCCACGTCCACTGCTGCCATAATGGAAAAATGCAGTGAGGAAATCAAAAGTTACGCACAGAGATAGAGGAATAATAAATAAATAAATAAATAAATAAATAAATAAGGAGTCCATCTCGCCTGACAGGGGGAGGGGCTCTCCGAGAACAAAGTGTTAAATCACATGGTGGGGAGGGCAAGTGGCCGGCTGGGCCTGTAGGGTCAGTGGGGGCTTGGTTCCCATCCTGGGTCTGAGAGAGTCACTGCAGCTCATCCAGTTTCATCATCTATCAAGTAGGTGTGATCAAAGAGCCCACCCCTGGGGCTGAGGGAGATCCCATGACAAACAATGCCTGGCAGGAGGGCAGTGCTGCCTACGACTGACAGTGGGCTGCCTCTGTCTCTCCTGGGCAACGAGAGCCAGCTGGTACAGGGGAGGGAACTGCCTGATGGTGACCCCAACACACTCCAGCTGAGGCTGCATGACCCCAGGGAGAGCCCAACACCACACCCTGGGGACTGCAGCCCCAGGCACGGCACAGTCTGAGCGTGCTTAGAGCCACCACATCTCATGCACTGCCTTCCTGTGGCCCTGCACTGCCCGGCCTGTCCCAGCCCTCCTGGCACCGCCAGACCCCTGAACATCCTGTCCCCCTCCCACAGAGGAGCAGCTTGAGCCCAGAGAGGGGTGAGGGGGTCCCAAGGCCCCCAGCGAGAGTGGTGACAGCTGGATGCCAGGTCTGCCCTGGTACCAGTATAGGGGCTGTCCCAGCAAGGGGTAACAGGACTGTAACAGTAGTGGTGACAGGGACAGTGCTAGTGACAGTGAGAGCGCTAACATGAGCACCAGGGTTAGTGCTAGCAACAGCAGCAGTGAGTGACAGTATTAGCTCCAACAACAGCGATAGGGCTGAGACGAGTGACAGCAGGAGCACTGGTGCTGGGAGGGGGGACCGTGCCAGCACTAGCGCTGGCACTGATAGAGGAACAGTGTAGTTGTGGCAGCAGTGGCAACCCCACTGTCCCCATAAGGTCCTCTGCGTGCACTGGGGGCCGTTTTCTTAGGAGGCTCAGAGGAGTAAGCTGATGCACCCCAGGCAACATGGCCAGGCTGTGGTGGCTCTGAGTTTGGGCCCAGGAGGAGGACAGGGAGGAAAACGTCTGGAAGGAGTAGCCAAGGCTCCAGGGGCTCCCCAGGTGGAGGCAGGTGGACCTACACTACACTGATGTTTGGGAGGGTCAGGCCAGGCAAAGGCTGATGCTTAGACACGCAGACGACTGGCAGGGTGGGCTGGCTGAGGCAGGAAGCCGGCGGGAGGGCGGAGGAGGAAGCCAGGCTTGATTAGCACCTGCAGCCAAGATAGGCTGCCCTGGCCACAGATAGGCGGTCCCGGAAGGCCAGTGAGGTCAGCGGGCAGCATGGGCAGGCAGCCAGTCCCGGACCCCCCAGACACCAGGACAGCTGAGGGACTGGGCCCCAGCCATGCTCCTCAAAGGGCAACCTGCTGCCCACTCACCGTCTACTTGCACAGTGTCCACACCCTCTGAGGAGAGGCCCTGGGACCCCTGAGAATCCCTTGGGGCCAGGCCAGGAGAGGGTGGGCTAGGGCTACTCCCTGGTAGGTGAACTTCGGGCTCAACTCTCAATCTTCCAGTGGTGACAATGGGGCAGCTGCTCAGCCTCTCTGGGCCTCAGTTTCCATATCTGTAACCATGGAGCCCAGCATCTGATGCCAAGTGTCAGCTGGTTCCCCTCACTCTTCAGGTCTTTGCTCAGACTCTGGCTCAGGGAGGCCTACTCTGGCCACCCAGTTTAGAATTGCTCCCCCTTCTTTCTCTTATTCCAGAGCCTCACCCCCTTGAACACATGTCATTTTTACTTCCTTATTATTTAGTCTTTGTCTCCCTGACTAGAACATCAGCTCCCTGGGTGCTGGGACTCTGCTGGTACCGAACAGGAACTTAAGACACATGTGTTTGTTAAGTGAATAAATGACAGCCTTCTCTTCCCTTGCCCATGCTGGGGCTGTAGACCCATGCTCCTCTGGTTCTATGGATTATGTCACCCCCCACAACACATTTCCATGAGGATGGGACCAAGTCTGTTTCTGTCGGCACCTGCACCATGCCTGGCCCCCAGCAGGTGTTCAGGAAAACACCTGGGAAAGAAGGATGGCCCACTGCGGGGGCACAGAGACCCCTCCTCAGGATTCCACTCCATTTTCCCGAGTCTCAGTTTGCTCAGCTATAACATGGGGAAGTCAGGATGGTGTAGAGCCCACTGAGGCATCTGGTGTGGACCCCCATCCCTGGGAAACCCAGGAAGAGATGGCTCCTGACCCAGACACTGGGTCTGGTCTCTAGAGCTGACTCCAGGTTGACCCCTGACATCAGCCATCACCCCCCTCCTGTGGCCCTCCTCTATCTGTTAATCTAAGACAAATATCAGGCTACAATGCTTGGCCTGGTGATAAAGCAAAATAGCTGAAATGATTTTTCCCACCCACACATGCTGAGCTGGCGGGAGGGGACTTGTGGCTGGGCGGTATCGGCCCATCTCCCAGGATGTCCATCAGGACAGGCCCTCCTGCCTCCACCGCCTGCCCGCCCACTGCCCGATAACAAACCTTGAGGTTTGCATAGAAACTCCAGGCAGCAAGATTAGTCAGCCGAGCACGGCCCAGGTAGTCAGCCCTACGCCCTCACTCGCACTCCAGGGCAAGAACTCCCAGCTTCCAGCAGGTTCCCCTGGGGACCCTGGGGATGGGGGAACCAGGCTTCAGTCCCCGAGCAGGAAACGGCTGACAGATGCCTCCTCCAGCCCTTATAGCAGCCACTTTATTCCCAATCTATTTGCCATATGGCTGCTGACCACATACCCTGCTTAAAACCCTTCATTTTATAGCCAAGAAAATGGAGGTGTCCCCCCACGGTCCATGGCATTGAGCTCAAACCCTGACCCATGCCCACCCCATCCTACCTCTCTCCAACCCCGCTCCAGTCTCCAATGGCTGAGCCACACCCGCACTGCAAACCTCGGGGCCTTTGTGTATCGCCAACTCTGCTTGGGCAGCCTTGCCCCAACACCAGCCTGTCCTTTAGGGCTCAGCTTGGGGTGGGGGAGGGGTTAGGGGTGTGGTGCTGACCTGGCTCTGACCACCTGGATGTTTCCTCTCTGACCTACAATGCTGTGGGAACACAGCCAGCCTACCCATTGCTCCCTGGGGATGGAGCTTGGGACAGAGAAGGTGACACCACTATTCGGGCAACTGGATTTATTTTGTAAACAGAGGTCACCAGGAAAAACCTCTAGGCCCTGAGACATTGATGGGTAAAGGGGTGTCACCCCTGGGGCCCTGATCACAGAGCCAGGCCAGGAGCGAGATGTGGAGGCAGAAAGGGAGGGGTGGGCACGAAAATGAAGCCTAGAGACACCTCCTACCTAACAGGCTGAGCCCTCTCTGATCCCAGTTCTGTGTACAGTGGGGGTCAGGTGACCTTGGCCATGTCACTTCATCTTGCTGGGCCTCAGTTTCCCTAATTATAAAGTGGGGATCACTAGTAGCTCCCTTGCAGGACAGCTGGCAGGATTAGGAGAGATAATAGTCACCTCAAGAATTACTGAAAATCACGATGTACAGAAAGAATGAGCAAAAGCAGTTCTCACCAGGTCATGCTGTGCTCCACGGTCCTTCTCTTGGTGGGCATTGGTCCCCATCCCTGCCCCATGCCACTCTCTCCTGAAACTGGGCTGTCCTAGACAGGGGAGTCCACCTCAGTCTCAGCTCATGGGAACTTCAGGCCACTCCCCCACTAAGGGCCTTGGCTTCTGGAAGAGCAGAACCAATGTATCCCTGGAGTTGGAGACGTGGAGGTGGTGGTGACAGACTATGTATGGCCCCTTGTGGGGACTGTTTGCCCCACAAGTGTCTCAGCTGCTACCTAGTCTGGGACGGGGCACAGGTTGCTGCTAAGTGTTGAGTGAAAGGTGGGTGGCAAGTGGTCCCCAGCTCTGCAACCCCATCCCTTCCTGCTCCAGTTCAGACTCTTCCTGCCCAGCGCCAGTCTGGGGACTTGTGGATGGGCCTCCTGCCCACCTTGTGCCCTCATGATAAAGCCAGGCTGCCGTCTGGCAATCAGTCCTGCACAGCAGGCTGCCCCACTGCCCATGGGCCTCTCGCCCATGACCCCTCACCTTCTCGCTTGGTCCCCACCCTCCCAAGGATCTGCCCAGTTGGCTTTATTTTGTAATCAGTGCTCACCAGGAAGGTCTTCCAGGCCCTGAGATATGTACAGGTGAAGGAGACCCTCTTCCCAAGGCCCTGATCACACAGCCAGGCCATAGGTACCCACTACCCTGAGCACTAAATGTGTCCCTGGCCACCTCCTGCTTTCTTGGGCCTGTGAAGCTCAGGCTGCCCTCACAGCCACTCTATGTCCCCAGAGCAGGTGGGGAGCCCTGCAGGCCCCCCCCCCAGTGAGTACAGCACCCATGGTGAGCAGCCCTGTGCTCAGCATCCCGGGCATCTGGACCACGCTGCCTCCCAGACAGGTGGACAGAGAGGTAGCCAGTCCTCATTAGAGACTGGGAACAGAGAGTGGGGGTGGAGCAGGAGGGAGGTCAGAGGAGTGAAGCAGGAGGTCACCCTGCCTCTACTGGCAGAGGAACTGCTCAGTGGAAGAGGCCCTGGAGGGCTCTCAGGGGGAGGGAATCCAACACCTGAGGCCCCCCCTGGGGGCCCAAAGCTGGGTCCAACCCCACACATGGCAGCCACTCCCTTCATCTCCCTTGGACAGGGCCATGAGGTGGGTGGAAGGCCCAGGACCCTCATTCCGTTAGATGGGACCCTCAGTGCTCTCAGTACTAAAGGGGCCTTTTGTCTGTCTGACCTGCTGCTTCTGGATGCTCAGTGGAGATGGGGAAGGAGAGGAGGGTAGTGGGAGGTGTGGCAATAGGACACAGAGTAGGGGTGGGGCATGAGGTGGGTGGAGCCAACCCTTGAGGAGCAGGAGTTTAGCGGGGCAAAGGCAGGGGCAGCTGCCCACCCAGACAGGCTTTGAGGATTATAGACTATAGTTGGCATCCATTTGCATATCAGAATTTTAAACAGCCAGCCTCTCCAGGAAACAAGGTCATTTCAAAGATAAAACTACTGAGTTTTCCCTCTTCCTGCTGCCTGCCCCCTTTCCCTTTGAACTGGGCTGAAGGCTCAGGCCAGGGCAGCTCCAGGTCAATGTCCTCTTCTCGAGCCCTGGGGGTGCCCTCCCCACTGTGGGCTGTGACCCTCTTCCCATAGAGGCCGGGATGGGTCCCCTGCTCTGCTCTTGCCTACTGGTCCACTTTCCCATGGCAGAGAGGGACACCCCCTGCTCAGATCCCACCCCCACCCCCTTTCCCTTGGGACCAGGCCCCACCTACCTGACCTCTTCCTGACGCTTCTTCCACTCAGGCCCTAGGGCCTCCTTGCTGGTCCCTGATCCCACCTCTGAGTCTTTGCATGGGCTGTGCCCTCTGCCTGGCACCCTCCCCTCTCACATGCTCTCAGCCCTGCCTGCTCTGCTGGGACCCCAGGTCACTCCCTAGGACCCACACACCCCACAGTGCATGCTGGAGTTGCCTGAGCCCCGTGAGGTTGAACATCCCTGGCACAACCAGCCCTCCTGCAACACTCATTTGGAGCACCTCTGCTCCAGCCCCCTCCCACCCCTGGTGGCTCAGAGGAGGAGGTGAAAATGCAGAGGCCACATTGTGGTGTCACTGCAGAGCTGGGCCTCAAACCCAGCTGGGACCCTGGGCTCTGACTGACAGGAGATCTGGCACTGGGGCAGCCAAGGCATCTGGGTGAGAGGTGGGTGTGGCACCTGTGGGGCCGAGATGACCGCCACCCATACGGGAGCAAAAGGTGCTGCTCCCTGCGCCATGGCCACACAGCTTGGCCGGCCCGAGAGTGGAGTTCTGGTTGCCTCAGACTGTAGGTCTTCCTGTTGAGCCCAAGGCACTGCCAGGCACGGATGACAGCCCTGAGCCTGACACGGAGGCATGGTGCTGGCTCTGCAACCAGGCCCGGCTCCCTCCTCACAGTGCCCTTGAGCGGCCGGCACTCTCCTTGGCTCTCTTGGACACATGAGGAAACTGAGGCCCAGAGAGGACAAGCAGCCTGCCCATACTTACTTTGCAAAGTTTAGATCCAGGCTGGGCAGGCTGACTCGGGGTCTGTGCTGCTGCTCTCAGACAGTTTGGGGGTCCCACTTGAAGCAAGCCACCAGCCACTGATACAGCTCATAACTTTAGAAAATGAAAACAAACACCCTGAACTCCTCCTCAGCCTGATTTTGGTGCTCTGGAGTCACCAGGTATGAGCCAGTGGCAGGAAGAAACTAGAACAGGGTGCTGATGGGGCCTCCAGACGATAGGATGGGAAAGGGGACCTCACTGGTATTTGCAGTGTATGTGGAGATCCTCCTGGCAGGAGAGGGGCAGGAGGCCTCCCTTCTGCCCAGTGCCACGGGCTGCCTCCTGGGGGTTCTTTTGGTAGTCTGCTCAGGGCCTTGACCACTGAAAGCAGAGCAACTGTGGTGCCCCCACCATGCAGCTGCAGAGAGGGGCTCTGAGGCCCATCCTCTCCCCTAGGCTGCTGTCACCTGGGTCCCAAGCAGCAGATGGCAGCCAGAATGGGCTGTAGCAGGTATGCCGAGCCCTGAGCTCTGTGAGGTGACCAGCTTCCACCCTCATGCAGGCCAGATGGAAAACCAAGGCTTGGGCCCAGTCACTTGCCCAAAGCCAGACGGTGTAGGGTGCACTGTGGTCCAAGCTGCCACCCCCATCCCAGAGGGGACAGGTGGCTGATGCCCCCAAGCTTGCTGCTAGTGAGGGTATTGGCTGCATTTTCCCTCATATTTGAGGTCCGGGGACTAGCTTTCGGCTGGGGATCAAGAAACAGGGAGAGAGAGATGCTCACACACCAACAGGGAGGGAGTTCAGAGGAACAGAGAACAAGAGAGGGCCCTGGACTTGCAGGGAGCACCAGGACTTGCAGGTGCAGGCGGCCAGGCACTGGCTGCACACCTAACCTCCAGGTGGTCACTGCTGGGCAGTGCCCTTGGGGACACCAACCCAGTTGGGCCCTGACGAAGCCCTGCTGCCCCATTGCTGGCACAGGCGGCCCCTGCAAGATAAGAGCCCACTGGGCCTCTCTGGCTTCCCCGGCCGGGTGATAAGTGTGGCCTGCTTGGGGCCTGATAGGGGATGGCCACCATGGCGGTTGGCCAGCGGCCACTTATCGGCCCATCGCTGCCCACTTCATATCTGTGGGAACTGATAGGGAGCCCCTCAGCCCCCAAGGATGTAAATAGCACAGGAAGCTCCTGGGTGTACCCCAGCCCCCGCCTGGGGTCAGGTTCTCCAGGGACCTCTGTTTCTCTATGTGTGAAATGGGGACGATGGCACCAATGCTCCAGCGGTGGACAGGCACCACTTGGGGTGATAGCTGAAGGCGGCACTCACAAACTCATGGCCGACTCTGGAGCCAGGTAGTAGATCCAAACCTGGCGCTGCCACTTCCCACCTGGCGACCTTGGACAGGCCCCTTGGTCGCTCTGTGCCCCTCTGCCTTGGCAGAGACTTCCCCACACCCCAGCAAGGTGAAGCCCTCACCACGTACCTTCTTTCCACTGGTCATGAGCCTCACCTGTATTATTGCACCAGTCTGCGTGCATGCTCCCTGGGGAGCGTGCTCACAGGTGTCTGGTACACAGCAGGGGCTCAGTAAATGCTTGGTGTATCCACAAATGTGCCTGGCATGAGTACACTGTCTCCTTTCCATCCTTCTAGTCGCCAAGGACCACGTTCTCCCTCCTTCACCCCAGCTCCCACGTAATAGCCCTCAATGGCAAGCTGTACCTGTGCCTGCAGATGCAGTCCTGCCAAATCTTCTCACATGCCATCCCGGGTCCCTGAACTGAGGAACCATAGAGACAACCAACATTCTTCCTTCTTTTCAGAAATGAGTGGAGTTGGGAGTCCCAGAGAGAACACCTATGGTGGGACCTCCAAATTCAGAACTGTAGTTGCACATTAGAGGTGGGCACGATTATCGGCCCAAGACCACCCTCAAAGATACTTGCTGTGGTCTAGGGCCAGGCAGTCTATAGTGACCTCCTGCCTTCCAGGAGCCTGCAGCCACTGCAGGGGCAGGGGCAGGGGCAGGGGCAGGGAGGGCTACTCTGTACAAACCTGAGTGCCTGTATGGCTCCAAATCCCTAGCCCAGCTGGGAAGGTCCTCCACACGCACCCACCTCCCTCTTTGCCCTGGCTGTTTCTGCCTCCTGGGATGCCTTTTCCTGCCTGAACCATCTGCTCCTGTTTCCCAGCCAGACCAGACTCAGCCTCCTGGGAATCCTCAGGACATTTCCGTCTGCCTGGGATTCAGCTCTGAGCATCAGCAAGGCTCAGTGCTTGTCTCCAGCGATACTGATGGCCCCACAGGCAGGCTGGACTTTGGAACAGGCACAGGCCTGGGCCTGATGGGTTGCCACCAACCTCTCCAACCAGCAGGCCAGGCCTGTCCCACTCAAGCCATCAGAGTGGTCAGGTCCCAGGACTCCCAGAGGACTGAGCCCTGGGACCGTCCTGACAGGCAGTGCTGTTAGACACGACCGCAGACATGGTTACCTGGCCCGCTCCAGGAGCTGCTGGCTTCCTCCTCCAGACTCATCTCTGGCTCCTGTTCCTCTGTTTCCTTGGGGCTTCCAGGAGATGTGGGGTGCAGTGCTGGTGGTGGGGGCAGGGGATTAGCTTCTGCAAAGAGGAGAACACCATCAGGCCCTGCCAAGCTCTGGGCACTAAGCTGTCTGACCACTTGCCCCACACTGTGGCCAGGAAGGACACTGAGGCCCAGGTGGGCAAGGGTGTGCCTAAGGTCACTCACCCCCAGGCTTGTTCTAACTGGGGAGGATCAGACATCTTACTTTTCCCCTTCGCCTTTAAAACCTCTCATCCCCCTCATTAATTGTAGCAATAATAATTGCTATTCCAGCTGCTGTTAATAATTAGAGTGCAGGATGCCCTACAAGGCACGCCCAGGCCAGGGGCCCGCCCAGGCCAGACATAAGTGTGGGCTCTGCCTCCTGGTCTCCTTCTGGGGCAGCTGGGGGCCTCTCCAGCAGGCCCTGCATCCAATTCCAGCCCAAAGGGCATATTTGCCTTCCCTGCCAGCCTGATAACCACCTCAGCCCCCAATCGATGAGCTCCCATAAAAGCCCCCGCTTGGTGACGTCATGTGCCGGCAGATTATTAATACCCAAGATAAGGGCCATGATTAACATCAAATAAATCAATCACACGGTATAAAAGTCCTATTATTTTTGGCTATAAATCAACGTGGCTGGCATTTGAGCTCCAGCCACTGAGAGGGAGCTGTGCTGGGCCCGCCGAGAGGCAGATATTGCTCCTGCTGCCTTATCTCGCCCATCGCCATGTTATCACCACGGCCTGTGCCAGGTGCAACCCCGGCTGTTTTTTCCAGCTCCTTCCCCACCCCACCCCCACGCAGCCCCAGTTCCCAGATCAGATAAGGGGCTCTGGCACCCTAGGAAAGCCACTGGGTCAAAGTCCACCAGTACCAAGCCGCTCGCCCTTTGGCAGATCAAGGCCCCCGCAAGGCCTCCCCTTAGTGCACAGCATCTAATAGTAATGGCGATGTTGACGAGGGGTCCCTCACACATGCCCTCAGACCCTCAGCCCCCCTGAGGGGCTCATGTCCAGTTACAGACTTGGAAACTGAGGCTCAGGAAGGGGCATGGGCTAGGGACCAGCTTGTGGAGGGAGGCTGATGCACCACTAAGCAATATGGGGAGATGATGATGATGATGATGATGATGATGATGGCAGAGATAACAAACCAGAGCAGGCACCAGAGGCCAGGTGCATGATCCCTTCACATGATCTGGTGGTGTCTGGTGAGCTGAGGGTGACGGGAACCCTGGCCCCTGGGTTCAACTCCTGTTGGCCCAGCCTCCTCTCACTGCATAGCCCTGGTGACACCAACGGGCCTGCTGCTGGGAAAGGGATGCAGAGGCCAGCAGGTCTCAGAGGACGAGGCTTGTTCGGCTCCTGGGCCTGTAGTCATTCTGGGGGAGACCCTGATGCTCTGAGACTGGGAAATGCTGGGGGTGGGGCATCCACAGTGAGAAAGAACCTCCCTGCCAGGGACTAAGGTCTGTCTGGGGTATCCGCCTGCCCCCCTTCCCCTCCTCGGCTTCTAGGCCCCCCTTCCCCTGCGTAGCTCTCCTGCCGTCTACTCCATCCCACCTCAGGGCCTTTGCTTGGCCTAGTATACTTTTCCCTGTGCACTGGCAGCATGGGTGGCTCTATGCGCCCTTTGGGTCTCTATTCAGCATTGCCCCCCCCACCTCACATCTCTCCTTCCCTCCATGCCCACCCACTTACCACCCTCCCAAATGGTCCAGTTTGTGGCTGTCTGCTCCATCAGACCATGGCCTGGGGCAACTTAGCTGGGGTGTGCATTGTGGCATAGAATGAGAACAGGAGTAAACTGCCAGCCATGGCCATGGTGGGGAATCCAGAGAGGCAGGGGAGAGGGAACCGGGGCTCACCCCCCTGTCCTCCTACCATAAGCTTTCCATCCTCAGTTTCTTCATCTAGAAAATGGGTGGGGGTGCTGACCTCCCCAGTGCCCTTGCCTTGGTGAGGTCCCTCCTAATAGGGGTCTCTCAGGGTGTCTGGGGGTACAGCTAGTCCAACAGGCTGCCCCAGCCTTGAGGACCCACTGGGGACCTGTTCTGAGCAGGCCCCCGGCTGTCAGGTCAGTCCACCCCTGAGTGGAGGGCTGTGTCATTCCAAGACTTGCTCTCAGCTGGAGAAATTCATCCTACCTCCACTGGGGAGACTGCCACTAGGAGGGCCCAAGAAGAGATTCTGGTGCCTGGAGTGGGGTGGGGAGCAGGTGGAGAGACAGGGGGATCAGTGTGACTCTAGACATGGGGGTCAGAACCCTGCTCAGGTCCTTAGGCTCTGCAACGCTAAGCACCTAGCAAATGGGGTGACAGGCCCTAACAGGAGAACCTGCTATGTGCTGAGCACCACATGTGCTGAAGTAGGTTCCATAGCCAGGCAAGGGCTTGCTGCCCCATTTTATAGAGGGTAAACTGAGGCTGGGAGGGGGCACAGCTTTCCCAAGGTCACTCAGTGGCCCATATGACTCACTATCCAACCTTAGACTAGACCTCCCCCATCTGTACAAAAGGCTAGATTTCTAAGACTCTCCTGCTGCAGGTGTGCATGCCTCCTCTCCCCAGCTACCCTTACCCCCCTAGCCCTGTGATCAGGCCCCTTGCTGAGAGTCACCCAGGTTTCTCCTGGCCCTACCGGGCACAGTTAGCCCCCAGATACACCAAGCTCAATGCTACTTCACAAGTGTGGAAACCCAGAGGGACTGGCTCCCATGAAGTCATAGGCGAGAAGGTGAAAAGGTGTGGGGTGGCTCCAGGTGCCAGATCCCAGCCTGCTATACCCACTGCCTAACTCACCTGGAATAGAAGGGCTCAGTGGATTGGGCTCTGCCTTGTCCTTGGGCTCCGGTGCTGCTGCCTCCGGCTCTGGGAGGCTGATGCCTATGGCCTGGGCCTCTTCTCCAGCCTCCATGTCTCCAAGGGAACCTGCAGACATACCCCAAGGGGAATCATGAGGTGCTGCCTCCTCATGGCATACCCCTGCCACCCCATGGGGTCAGAGGCCTTGAGGGACCAGCCATCAGTGTGGGGACTGCCTCTGGTTCCCCCAAGACGATGTAGAAACCTCACCCCATATCAACCTGGCCCTTGCCACAATTCCAACACCTGGGGGTCACTGGTCTTCCTGCCCTACCTCACCTGCTCTACAGCTTGTGCTGGCCCAGTGAATTGCTCTTGTCAAGACAATGGACCCTGGCTCTCCCCACTGCTCTGCTCCAAACCATGGGGGCAGCTATGGGGACTCTTGTGGCCTGGGAGACCCTGGAGGTTATGTGACCCCCGTGGCCTTCCACGTCCCACAGGTACGCACTTCAGGGGCTTGCAGGGCCCCAGGGTACATCTGCAGCCTCTGTGGGCAAACATCTCCTGGGCCTTGCATAGCTGTTTCCTCTGCCCGGGACTTCTCCTCCAGGAAGCAGCCCCCACTCAGGTTCCAAAGTCTGAGAATTTCGCGAGTGTGGGCTCCAGCAGCTAGCAAACAAGGTGCTCAGAGAATCTGACTGAAAGGGTAAATAGCTGATGGGATTCAGGTGGGCACACAGTTATCTGCAGTCCTCCTCTGGGGGCTAGAGTGCCATAGGCCTTGGGCCCCCTAATTCCAAGGGGCTTTTACAGGGGGAGCTCCAGGGAGCCTACTTTACAGGTGAGAATCCAGGGATCTGACCCACACCAGTCCAGGGAGGGCATCACAGCTGGACCCCCCAGGGCCCTGAGTGCAGGCCAGGGTTGCAGCATTTGCCTGTTCTAAGGTCAGACAGGTGGCGCCAGTGGGCAGAGAGGACACTGGTGAGCAGGTGCCCCTCCTTGTTCTGCTCCCCAGACCACCTGAGCCCCTTTGTCCATGTCTCAGCCTGGGCCCCAAGGAAGGTTCTGGGGCATTCTGCCTCCTGTCTCAATTATGGGTTCTTTTTTTTTCTTTAAGTTGTTTTATTTATTTATTTATTTTAAAATATATTTTATTGATTATGCTATTACAGTTGTCCCATTTCTCCCCCATCATTCCCCTCCACCCTGCATACCCCCTCCCACCCACATTCCCCGATTTAGTTCATGTTCATGTGTCATAAGTTCTTTAGCTTCTACATTTCCCACACTATTCTTGCCCTCCCCCTATTTTCTACCTACCGTCTATGCTTATTTTCTGTACCTTTTCCCTCTCTCTCCTCCTCCCACTCCCCTGTTGCTAACCCTCCATGTGATCTCCATTTCTGTGTTTCTCTTCCTGTTCTGTTTGCTTAGTTTGCTTTTGTCTTAGGTCTGGTTGTTAATATCTGCGAGTTTGCTGTCTTTTTACTGTCATTTTTTTTATCTTCTTTTTCATAGGTAAGTCCCTTTAACATTTCATATAATAAGGGCTTGGTGATGATGAACTCCTTTAACTTGACCTTATCTGAGAAGCACTTTATCTTCCCTCCCATTCTAAATGACAGCTTTGCTGGATAGAGCAATCTTGGATGTAGGTCCTTGACTTTCATGACTTGGAATACTTCTTTCCAGCCCCTTCTTGCCTGTAAGGTCTCTTTTAAGAAATCAGCTGACAGTCTGATGGGAACTCCTTTGTAAGGTGACTGTGCCTTTATCCCTTGCTGCTTCTAGAATTCTCTCCTTAATTTTAGTCTTGGCTAATGTAATTATGATGTACCTTGGTGTGTTCCTCCTTGGGTCAACCTTCTTTGGGACTCTCTGAGCTTCCTGGACTTCCTGGAAGTCTATTTCCTTTGCCAGATTGGGAAAATTCTCCTTTATTATTTGTTCAAATAACTTTTCCACTTGTTGCTCTTCCTCTTTCCCTTCTGGCACCCCTATAATTTGGATGTTGGGATGTTTAAAGATGTCCTGGAGGTTCCTAAGCCTCTCCTCATTTTTTTGAATTCTTGTTTCTTCCTTCTTTTCTGTTTGTTTGTTTGTTTGTTTCTTCCTTCTGGTCCACTCCATTGATTTGAGTCCCAGTTTTCCTCTCATCTCTATTGGTTCCCTGTGCGTTTTCCTTCATTTCACTTAATGTGGCCTGCATTTGTTCATCTAATTTGTGAGCAAAATCAACCAATTCTGTGAGCATCCTGATCACCAGGGCTTTGAACTGTGTCTCTGATAGGTTGGCTATCTCTTCGTCGCTTAGATGAATTGGCTCTGGGGTTTGATTTGTTCTCTGGTTTGACCCATTTTTTTTTTTTTGTTGTTGTTGTTGTCTGGTTGTGGCTGTTACGTAGTGAGGGGCAGAGCCTTAGGTGTTCCCCAGGGCGGGGCAGCCCAGTCTCTGGGTAGTGACGCTGTATGTGGGGGGCAGAGTCTGAGAGGGAACAATGGTACTTGCTTAGCTCTCTCTCGGATTCCAGTTCCTTCTGCCGCTTCCCCTTTGCCTGGATTATCTGAGAGAGAATGTGGGACCACCTAGTTAGCCAGCCACCTTGCTCGGCCTCACTGGGTCTGCACAGTTGTGACCCCGTGCCTGGGGTCTTGCTAGCCACCGCCTGCACGCCTGGGGTCAGCCAGCCGCTGCTGCCTGTGCACCCAGGTCCACCAACCTCCACTTTTTCCTGCCGTGACTCTGCCCCTCTTACCGGTCTGGATGCATGGTTGTCAGACTTCCATACAGTTCAATTTTCTATCAGTTCTGGTTGTTTTCTTGTTTCTAAATCTTTGTTCTCTTTAATTTTCATTGTGTGAGGAGGCAAAGTGTGTTCACCTACGCCTCTATCTTGGCCGGAAGTCATTTTAAGTTGTTTTTTTTTTTTTTTTAGAGAAGTTTTTGGTTTTCAACAAAATTGAGAGGAAAGTACAGAGATTCCCCACAAGCCCCTTTCCCCATATGTGCACAGCCTCCTTGTTCACAGGAAGGGCACTTTTTTTTTTTTTTTAAATCAAGGATGAACATCAGGTTCTTGAATAACAGCATTTACATACAACGTTGATGAGATTCTGTGGCAACCTAACTCTGGTTCTGTGTCACTTAGCCTAGGGAAACTGGATTCCATCACACTTAGAGTCACAGAACCTATAAGTGACATTAAGTGAGGATTTACTGTACCTCCCCAGGTTCTCTCTCTGCAGCCATCTGCCCTGCCCCCTCCCACCCATCCTCAGGGAGATGCCACTCGTCACCCAGGTGTGGCATGGGGGAGGGTCATGACACACAAATCGCAGCCATGGAGCTGGGGAGGGGTTTCTGGGCCAAGGGAACTGAGCCTGAAGCATCCTGGCCCTCTTGCTGCTGAGGACAATAAGCAAGAAGAAAAGTCTAGAAGACATGGCAACATCTGTGAATTCCCATGTCAGAGGGGTCTGAAGGAGCAAAGTGGGGCTTGCTTCAACAGGAAGAGAAGGCGCCAGCAGGAAGGCCTGAGCAGGGAAGAAGGGAATGGCCACTTCCCAAGGACCACTGAGCTCTTGGTCCCTAGAGGCAAGCAAGCAGGATTCACACTTTAGTGGCCGGTAGCTCCTGACCTTTTGTATGCCATGACCCCTCTGGGAATCTGATGAAATCCAGTACTTTCTCCCCAGAAAAACACAGAGAGGGACTGAAATGTGTCCAGTTTCAGGGGGCTTCTCACCAAATCACTAGTGTCCTCTGTTCTGATGCCCTTACCCTCCAGCTTTGCCAGGGTTTTCAGGGGTGGAAGGGGTTGGGTTGCTAGCTGGTGAAGGCAGATGGGTTCTGCTGATGCTTCAGTGACTGCCCAGCAAGTAACAACCGTGCCACCTGCCAGTGTCCAGCACAGGCCACAGGAGCTGGCTCAAGGCAGAGGGTCAGAGAGACCCATGAGGCTACGACAGAATGTGGTGCCGAGTTCCCAGGCTTCCTTTCAAAATCTAGCAATTTGCATGGAGCAGGGAGGTGCTGAGCTGGTTCTCTCTTTGCATTTCAGTGCACCTCTCTGACTGCAGGTGGGTGATGGCCCACTACGTAGTGAAAACAGAGTTGTCTCTGGTGGGGTGGATGCCTTTCCTGACTTCCGCGGACATCTGAGGGCAGACGCTGTTCTAGAAAGTGGAGGTGTTGGGACCGCTGGACTCCATGGGGACTTCTAGACCAGCAGGGAGATAGTCAGACAATAGACAGGCCCCAAACCGGAACAGGAGAAAATTCTAAATGTGCCGTGAGCGAGGGAGGCGAGTGAGAACAACAGGCAAAGATGGTACCAGCAGATCTCAGAGGGGACAATGTTGGCATGAGACTGATGGCTGAGAAGAGTGCAGAGGAAGTGGCTTGTGCAAAGGCCCGGAATCCGGACAGGCCTCTATATGGTAGAGGAAGGAGGAGGGGGTCGTCAAAACTAAGGGGAGATTAGGGCTGACCTAGAGGCAAGGGTGGGTGGGGCTTGGGAGGCAGGTGGATCCTAACCCTGGCGGCCAACAGAGGGTCCATGCAGGATGGCAAGATCATTTCCCAGCTGCAGCCCTCTGGAATTAGCTCCTGCCTCCCCAGCCTCCTCAGGACACCTCAGAACTGCAATTACTCGGACCACACAGAACCAGCCTTAGGCTAAGCCTACGTGCTCTCGTCCAAGTGCCCACACAGGCAGGCTCTGTGTTGGGTTGGGCACATCCCAGACCGGTCGGACTTGTGCCCCTGGGACAGGTGGGAGGCCTGACCTGCTGTAACCTCCCTCAACACTCACCTGGGCAGGAAAGCACTGGATGCAGTGGAGGCCAGTCTCTGATCCCTCTCCCATGGTGTCAGCCCTGAGTGGGCACTGCCCACCACTGTGGCCAGCACACAGTCCTGAAGTCAGCCCCCTTGCTGGCCCTTTTCCAGAAGCCGTGGTGCCTTCTGTGGCTCATTCAGAGCTAGAGGGATTGCCCAGGAACTGCAGCCCCTCCTGCTGAATGGGCCATTGGATTTCAGGGCCTCAGTTGCCTGCTCTAGAAAATGGGTATGAAGCTACCTGCTTTCAGGGAATGCAGGGACGAGAGCATTGGGGTGGGGCTGACACTCCCCTCCCCACACCTGCCAGGACCCCAGGGACATTTAGCCCCTACTCTTGGTGCCTCATCCAAGTGGGCCTCAGCCACCCAGGGAGGCCCTGAGCTCCTGTTGGGTCCATTTACAGGAGAACAAAGGCGTCCACTCTGCACAAAGGCGTGACAATGAGCGTGAAGAAAGAGGCTGCCGGCTGAGGCAATTTATTGTAATGCCACTAATTCAGTTCCAGCACAATTAAAACAGCTCTGATAATACAGGAGACAACTGCCAACAAGCAAATCGCTACAAGCCCACAACCAGGATGCAGTGTGGCAAATTCCACCCCACACCCACCTTGGCGCACAGAGAGCATGCCACATGGCCCCTACTTAAGGCCTGGTGACCACCCTGGTTCCACCTGGGGCTCGGGGAGGAAGGCTTCTCAGCTGGCCACGGTGACTGCTGTGATGCTGTGTTTCCTGGGTGCCCTGTGCTAGGAAAGAACCCAGCTGGCTCCTGTGGGACACTCTCTGCCCAGAGACCCCAACAGCTGAGCCAGGCCAACCCACGGCCAGGCAGGAGGTGTCCTTGCTGTGTGACCTCAGACAAGTCACTCTACCTTTCTGTGCTCAGTAACCACACAGCTCCTACCTTATAGGATGAAATGTGGCAACACCTGTATCCAGGCTTAGCTCAGGGACAGCACACAGTATGTGTGCCCCAACCATCAATTGTCATCACTGTTAGCTACTACCACCCACCAGCGGCAGGGCCTGGGAAATGGTGGGGGGATGCGCTTATGATTACGTATACCCTGTGCTCATTTTACGAATGTCCTTCGTGCCCCCCATCACCCTGAGGCCAGGGCTGTAGGGCCAGTGGGGAAGGTGTGTGTGGGGAGGGGCTTACAATACCACCGGAACGGGAGGAGTGGTGGCAGAGGACAGTGGGAGGGTGATGGGGATGGAGTGGTTGGGGGAGGCAGGGCTCTGATGACTGTCACGATGGGCCAATGCACCTCCCAAAATGGAAGCGTGAGTCATGTCCACTTTGCAGATGAGTAAACTGAGGCCCAACAAAGTGAACTGACCTGTTCATGGGCCTGGGTGAGAAAGCAGTGGTGGGGGGTATGTAGGGAAGGAGCTTCCTCCAATTAGCCATGCTTCCAGACAGTGGCTCAGGCCATGGCCCTTCTCTGAAACAGATGTGGCCCCATGCCTCTCCTCAACTTGTAAATGAGCTAAAGGGAGGGTGAGGCTGGCCCCATACCCGGTGGGGTCAAGAGGCCGATGCCCAAAGCTAAGCATCTGTCTGGGGGGAGCCCATGGAGGATGACAGAGGTCACCATTGGCCAAGGCAGTACTGGGCATGGCCCCCGCTGCCCAGAGCCCCTCGGTTATCATGGTGAGCAGATGCCATGCGTGACGATCTGTCTCCTGCTCATTAAGCTGGATGCTGAAATGGGAATGAAAACATAATAGCTATTTGATTGGGGGTGAGATATTTTGCATATTGGCTCAGCACTGATAGCAGAATTTCATCAACTCCCTTTTTTCATGCTTTAAAACTGAATTACGGAGACAGGGTCTGTGTGGTGGGATGACCCCAACTCCTTCCAATTCCCGAAGCAGGGGTGATTAATGACCCCCTCCTGGCAGCTGGGGGGTCCTTTTGAATAACTGCCTTGAAGAAAGCAAGAGCTAAGGGGACAAAAATCCCCCTGGACATCAGTCCTGAGGTGGGTCTTCCAGGTGGGAGCAGATGGAAGTGGCTTGAAGCACTGGACAGAGCTCCCCCACCCCTGAAGACTGTAGCTGTGTCAAAGGTGGGCAACGCTGACCATCCCCTGCCAGGCCACTGGAAACATGAAAGAACCAGAGTGAAGTCTGGTGAGCCCTGACCTGGACTGGAGCTTGACCACAGGTGCGGATCTTTCCCTTATGCCTGCCCATTGCATGTGTCGTGCATGCCTCTCTGGGGAGATCCTCTGCAGTCCCAGCCCACAAGAAAGGAAACAAGTTCAGGCACCTGCCCAGGTCCCCTTCCTGTGTCAGGGTGGGATTTTGAATACAGGCCCACTGTCCTGGGGGCCAGGTGGACACTGGCGGGTTATGTGCCCTGTTCCTCACCCACCAGTATCCTGGCCTGTCCGGGGAGGTTGCAGAGCTGGGAGAGGGGCACCAGGGAGACCCTGGGTACAGGTGCAGTCAGGCTCTGACGGTTCCTTTTCAACCAGTGTTCACACACGCATGCATTAGCTCAGCTCTTCACTCCCTTATTCATTCACTCATCAAAGCTTTCCTGAGCCCACTGAGTGCCAGACCCCCTGGCACAGGAGACCCTATAGCAACTAAGATGCAACCCCATGAAAGAAATAAAAAATGCAAGTGTGGCCACTGGCACAAAGGAGAGGGTGCCAGTCAGGGAAGCCTTCTTACATGAGGCAACAAATGAGTGGAGACCTAGAAGCAGACAAAAGGAGGTTGCCTGAAAACAGGGCCAGGAAAAAGCATTGCAGGCAGAAGGAGCAGGGGGATGTCAAGGCCAGTGACTGTGTGCAGGCCCTGCCTCCCTGAGTCTGGTTTCCTCACTGAAAGACTGGGGGAAGCAGCCTTCTGTCATGGGCTGTGGTCAGGGTTCAGGCAAGGTGGTGCCCATGGGTACCGGGCACAGACCTGTGGTTGTTATTGCAAGTGTTGTTATTTCAACTCTCCATGGAAGTGCCCCCCCGGCCCTCTAGGGGTTAGGATGGAGGTGACAGGGCTAGGGGTGCTGAAGTGCTAGGGCCTGGGGAGGGGAGTGCAGGTAGGAGAGGAAGACCTCCCCGCAAGATGGGCAGAAGGCCTGGCCTCCTGTCTTACTGGCTCTGGAGAGCTATGGGAGGGAGGGGACTCAGTGCTGCCAGGAATGACACCCTGGCCTCTGGGTGGCACAGTGGCCAGATAAGGCCCTGATAACAGAGAGAAAATAGCAACAGATTCAGACTTTCCCACCATTGGGCAGCGGGCAGCTCAGGCCATGGTGGCGACACAGAGGTGGTGGGGACAGCCCTGTTCTCCCTGAGGGAGCTGTGCTGTGGGAGCTCAGGGTGAAAGGGACCTGGTCATTTTGGGGACCAGCAGACAGTTGGGTCTGAAGCTTGACCTCTAGGCAGGAGGCAGCATGACCTCTGGTGAAGCTCCCCCTCCCTTGGGTCCTGTTGAGCATGACTGGATGCTCTTAAACCCCTCGTCAGATAGAAGGTCTTGGATCCAGCTTGTGTGTGAGAGACACGGAACCCAAGACAGAGTGCAGGGGCAGCTGGCTGGCCCAGCACCTGCCTGTTAGCTGCACCCTGCACCCTGCACCCTGCAGCCTGTACCTTGCAGCCTTCACTCACTGCCCAAGCCCCTCATGACTAAGTACCTTGTATCCAATGCACAATTCTGACAAGCAGTGAGCTGCTTTCCAGGCCCAGGTGGATGGAGAGAAACAGGTTAGAAGACGGAAATGCTGGGTAGGGCCAGGGCAGGGCCAGGACCAAGCCTGGAGCAGGTAGGAGTCCAGCAAATGGGGCTCTGGTGAAGGCAGGGTACAGCCAAGGCCCCCAGCGGAGAGGCCCCAGGCAGTCAGGGGACTCGTGAGGTTGGCTTGTGCTACCCACAGGGGCAGGGGCATGCTCAGTAGGGCTTCTGATAGGAGAGGGGCCCTCATGGGTAGGCACAGAGGGTAGGTTCTAGGAAGTTACAAGGCCTGGGAAGAGTCCACTTAACCAGAACTTCTTCAACAGCTTCTCTAACATGAACAAAGGCTGGTTTCCGGACCGCTGCCTCCTAGGAGCTCATAGCAGCAGAGCAGCAGGGGCTCCCTGGAGGGGTACAGGCACCCACAGGAGGAAGACGGAGCTCTGTGGGGGGCCTCCTGGACACCCAGGCAGGCCCTGGCACTGACTGCCCCTTTCAGCAGGTCCTCTCATGCCCATGTCCCACCAGGACGCTGAGGACCGACACAGATGTCACAAGGAGCCTGGCAATCTCAGTAAGTCCATCTCCTGTCCCCCACCCCCTAAAAGTAGCCTGAAGCTGACTGCTTCTCTGCACCACTGCCAGCATAGGGTCTTGGCCATTGGCAGGTGCCCCTCTTGGGCCCTAGCTCTTCCCTGCTCCACCCTCACCCCCAGGATCAACCAAACCTCTTCCGCTGCTCTGGCCCTCCAGCCACAGGGCCTCCTCAGCCCATGCTGTCCTTCTACCAAGACACTCTCTCACCCCGTCTCTGCCAGGTTAAGGCCTTCTTACCCCTCAGCAAATTCTTCCTCCCACAGTCTGGGTGTCCATGGAGCTTCACATTTACTTGCAAGTCATTTGTGCAATTCTCTGGGGAGTGCGGAGTGGGAACAGCTGGTCAGCTGATGCTCCCTCTGGTCCCCAGAGCCCAGAAGGAGGAAGGGTGACCCACCTGTAGACAGTTTCAAGGAAGGCACTGCCCCAGTAGCCCTAATGGGAGTGCCCAGGATTCAAGGACTGCATCAATGGCTGTGAGGAAGAGTGTCCCAGTGGGGTGCAGAGGGGTCTCTGGAGCCTAAAGAGGTGTGAACTAGGAGGGGCCCAGAGGCCCCTGCTGTGGCCTGCCAGTGGCTGTCATCAGCCCAGGATCAGTCCCAATGACAGCTAGGGCGACCACAAAGAGGATGTTGGCAAGATAATCTTGGCTTATTTGAGCGGGCAGCCTGCTCCTCCAAGGGCAGAGTGAGCGTCTGAACCTCTCTCCGTTCTGGGTACCTGGGACCAGATACTCTCCCAAACTGATCCTGTGCCCGCCCTACTCCAATTGCACAAGTGGGGCTGAGGCAGAGGAGACATGTGGACTGAGCAGCTTGACTCTGCTTCTCCATTGAGGTCAGCCAGATGCTGACTGAATGCATCCTGCAACGGGGAACTCGCTACTCTTCCAGAGGTGCAGACATCTGAGTCCTAGACCTTTGCGCCTCTCAGGTCTTGGTGTCCCCATCCCAGCTGCTGTGTATATGTGCCGGGCCATGAGCTGCACAGCTCAGCAGGCCTCCAGGCTGAGCCCGGAGGTGCTAGTGAGTCCGACTGTCTCAAGTTAGCCAGGCAGGAGGAGGGTGGCTAGCTGCCATTACAACATACCATGGGCCATTCAAGGGCAAAGAGATGCCCTCGACATCAAGCACAAACTTGCAGTGCCCAGGGGCACCAGGCAGGAGCCCCATGCTCTCTGAGAACACAGAACCATGCTCCAATGGACAAGGGCTGCTGGGGCCGACTCCAGCTTCTAATAAATTAAAAAGATCCTAGGGAGATATAATTCACATACAATAAAAATTCATCCTTTTAAGGCGTGTTTATTGAAAGATGGGACGGACAGTCATATGTACCCAAATAAAACCCAGGGCCCCCTGTGACTCAGTCTCATGCAAAGGGACTAGCATCTTTCCTTTTCAACTCTCCCACGCTCCCAGCCAGCCAGAGCCTCTCACTTGGGGCCCTACACCCAGCCACGAGCCAGGTCCTTGTGCCTTTGCCCTCCCTTCCAGCACATGAACGTTCTTTGTCCCAACTTCCCTCTCTCTTCTCCCAGGTCCCTTCTCCTCACACCTACTTTCTGACTCCCTACAGGTCTGACAGCTGGGCTGGCGACCGTCAGGCCTCAATGGAAGGGTATGGAGGGAGGCTGGGATGCTGAGGACAAAATGAATCTTCCCTTCAGCAGATGGTGGGTGGGACACAGGTAAAGACCAGTAACCATGCTCATGTGGATATCTTGTCCCTGTGTCTCCATTATGCCTGGGGGCTGCTGTGACCAAGAATAGCCCCAGCCCAGGAAATGAGACCCACTCTCTACCTGTGCAGCTTCTAGGGCAGGAGGACCACGTCCAAGGTCTTTGGCCCCCTCACCTTGGCCCTCACCCTGCCCCGCCCCCTCCTCCTAAGGCCTCACCCTCCCTGGTCACCCAGTGGTGAGCTTCCTATCTCCTTTCTCCAGGGACTGTCACACAGATTCTAAGGTTGTGCTCTGTGGTGGGTAGTTGTCTACACTCAATCTCCCACTGCACTCAGGACTACTGGTGATGTGCACCAGAACCCTCTACTCCTTGACCCACCCTCCTCTGCTCAGCACCCCCATGGCTCCCTTGCCATGGCCCACAGCCTATGCCAATGCCCTGCTCTGGAACAGGACCTGGTACATAGTAGGTGCTTAATGCATACATTAGGTAGGTGACTGTGTGATGGATGTGGGGAGGGAAACAGGCTGCTCACAGATGACCTGCTCAGAGCTGGTGTGGCGTGGGGCCTGCTGGGCCCCCACAGGATAGGCTGGGGCAGGGGAGCGAAGGACCTTGGGGAGTTTTGTTCAGCCTCAGAGGGGAGCCTTGGGGCCTGAGCCCATGTGTGGATGGATGGGCAGGGGCTGAGTCCTGAATGAGGGTTGTGCTACCTCCCCCTACTTGTGGAAGCCGGGCCTTCCTGCCTGGGGTATCTGAGGCCTGGGCGGGTATGGGGGCTCCAGGCTGGGAGGGAGATTTGGGGAGATAGGGCACTAACACCCAGTGGGGGGGTCCTGCATCCATATCCCATCCCTCAGCCACCACCACTTCCTCCTGTGGTCAGTCCCTTAACCAACAGGCGGAACTCAGGGGGCTTAACTGCCCCAGTGCCGAGGGCCATGCCCAGTGGAGGGCCTAGGGTGAGTCTGGTCACTCCCTGCAGGCTTGTGCCTCTGGAGGCCTCACAGAGCAGGAGGGGCCACGTGCAGTGCTGGGGCATCCCCTGGCCGGACCGTGCTGGGCAGGAGTGAGCACCGGCAGCAATAATGACAGTGGTGGCAGCAATAGGGGTCAAAGCAGCCTCTGCAGCAGGCCCAGTTCTAAGGATTTAATCACGCAGCACTTTTGATCCATGACTCCTCTACTTGGGAAACTGAGGCAAAAGGAAGTTAAAGAAACTGGCCCAAGGCGTCACAGCTAGAAGAGTGGACCGGTGGCTGCCTGCTCCCCTTTCCTGTGTCTGGTGTTTCCTGCACCCTCCCACCCATCATCTCTGTCTATAGGGGTGGTGGTAGGAGACCCAGGTCTGCGGACTCCCAGGCCTGTGGCTTTGTCACCTGGTCTCCTCTCACCTGGCCTCAGTTTCCCTTCCTGACCCTGTGTCACAGACAGACCAAGGCCTGGAGAAACCCTTCCTATCTCTCAAGTTCTTTCCTGAGTCCATTCCACAATCGCCTTGTCACCCGTCATCTGTCTGCCACTCCTCCCTGAGCTGCCAATGGTCTGTTCCCTGAGGCCAGGGCCCAGGCTCCACCAGCTACTTGCCCTGTGGCCTGGGCCAGCACGCCCCTCTGTGCTGTATGGGGATGTCCACCTGCCTCCCAGGGATATGCAATGACAGACACTCAGCATCCCCCCCCCCCCCCCCCCCCCCCCCCCCCCCCCCCCCCCCCCCCCCCCCCCCCCCCCCCCCCCCCCCCCCCCCCCCCCCCCCCCCCCCCCCCCCCCCCCCCCCCGCCCAGGAGCTGTGGCCCCTCTGGCCCAGATTCCTGGGACACAAGTGCATAGCCCTCGACAGTTTATGAAGCTCTGCCAGGACCCTCCTCAACACCAGCCTGTAGGGAAGCTGGTTCCTCTGTACAGATGGGAAACTGAGGCAGAGAGCATCATACCAGTCCTTATCTTGGGCCTTGGGCTATCTACCCACCACAGCTATTCAGGGCAAGGCAGAACTGAGGCTGGGCCAGGCTCTGGGGCACATGGCTCTGAGCCTACAGAGTCTGCCCAAGCCTTGGTTTGCACATCTGGCAAATGGGTACCGCCACACTAACCTCGTAGTGCTGCTATAAGGAGTGGATGGGAAGGGGCTTTGCAGGAGGTGAAGACTCCCCAGATGTGGGCTATTCCCAAGAGTACTGTAACCCCTTCTACCAGGTTCCTGAGCACCTGCCACCTGCCAGTTCAATCTGAGCAGCCAGGTTCAGATGGGGTGTGTGTGTGCATGTGGGTGATGTGTGAACATTATGGGAGGGGTAGACACGCATCCCCAACACTAGGAAGAGCTAAGATGGTACAGGATGGAGAACAGCAGGTGGGGGTGGAGGTGGCCAACGAGGAGGAGGAGGCAATATCTCAGCTCTGACTGTGAATAGGGAAGCCTGCTCCAGGTGGAGGGAACTGTCTGTGCAAACCCCTGGAAGCGGGACAGAGTTGGTGGGTTCTGGCTCTGCAGCTGAGGATGGTGGAGTGGACAGGCAGAGGGGCTAGAGTACCAGGCAGCTGGCCAGGGCTTATTCTCAGCTCCTGGGAGGCTAAGCAAAGACTGTGGGCACTGGACTGAAGGGAGGCCAGCTGTTGTGGATGGCTGCCACCTCCAGGCAGCCCCTAGGTGGATGCCATGTGCTTGGCCTCAATCAGGATCCTCCCCTGCCCCTAGCCTGCCCCCTTTCTCTGGCCAGGGCCAGTGGGCAGGTCCCCCACCCCTGTCCCTAAGGGCAGGGTCCGGGTGGGGCAAGGCAGAGAAAGGGGAGGCAGAGGAGGTGGGAAGAAAATGCGGGGCCTGAGAAAGCCCAGCCTGGCTGATAGGGGAGAGATTGGTTTCAGCCAGAGCTGTGGGCCTGCCAAGTCCACATCCTATCGTGCGGCCTGCACTTACTCAACATTCATCTCCGTTCAGCTTGGAAACTTTATCAACGTTGGAGGTTGGCGCCATCTCTGGGCCTGGCCACTCCCCACCCTCCGATGGGTTGGATAGCTGCTGATAGATTACACGAGATTGTTTTACTCCAAGGACCGATTACTAATACAGCCGGGGGAGGAGGTGTAGACCACGTGGCCTGGGCCAGGTGGAGAGGGGCCAGGCCACTCATGGGCCATGCAGAACACACTTGGGGCCGTGCGGCAAAGACCCTGGTGTGTGACTGATGGGGAGGTGGAGGGGACAGGCCACGGCATGGGGTGATAGTGGTGGTCAAGGCCAGGGTGCATGGCAGAGGCGGCCAAGGCCACGGCATAGAGTGGAGAGTAGCAGGCAGCCTGGGGAGGAGACAGGGAAATAGTGCCCGAGAAAAGGGAGTGCCATTGGCTCCAAAGAGATTCTCCAGATGAGCCGATACGGCTGATAGATGGGAGTGGGGCTGCGGCTAATGGAGCCATCACTGGGTAGCCCCTAAGTTAGATGGATGGAGGCAGACTGCCTCCTGGAAGGGGCCCAGGGTCCAGTGTAACAGGCCCTGCCATCTGGTAGTGGGGCAGGAGACCACGTGGGGAACCGGCAGGTGGCAACCCTCCTCAGCTCCAGATTTCTCCTCTCTTGCTTTGGAAGCATCTGGCCCTCAGGCACTACCACACTGGGTCCACACTATGGACATCCCAAGAAGGGCCTGTCCTCAACCACTTTATCAAGGAGCTGTGACCCTGGGAGGAGAGGGAACTCTAGCCCCAGGAGGCCCGGGTTCAGGATCCCATTAGCTTCCCCTTCCAGGTCATGGAGTCCTGCCCCCACACCCTGCAGGCTGCCCCGATGCTCTGTGTGAGGAGCACACCCGAACCAGGAAGACTCTAGCATCCAGACTTGTGCCCTGGGGATGGTGTGCAGGGAGGGAGGAAGAAGCCGGTCCTCTAGGCTGGCCTTTTTCCCTGTTGGGTTTGGCCAGGTCCCAAGCAGCAAATCTACTCTGCTCCCACTGTACAGATGGGGAAACTGAGGTACTTTTCCATTCCCATGAGGAGTTGGTGGCTCTGCAGGGCCTGAAACTGTACCTCCTGGCCCAGAGCAGCCCACCTCCCCATGGGGCCAAGGGCCAGGATCTAGGAAGCTGGGGTGGGGGATAGCCAGGCTCAAATCCCACATGGCAGGGCCCTTGTCCCCTCAGCCTGTTACTGCAACCAGAAACTGGGAGTTAAAACATCAGCCTTAAATTCATAGGCAGAGAGTAGAATAGAGGCTGTGGGGGCCAGGGGAGGGGTGGGCACTTAGTGTTCAATGGGGACAGAGTTTCTGTTGGGATGATGGTAACTTTCTGGAAGTAGATAGTGGCGTTGTACAACCTTGTGACTGTATTTAATGCCACTGAATTACACATTTGAAATTGTTACAATGACAATAAATTTATATGTATTTTACTACAATTTAAAAAAAAATGCCACCCAGTGCCAAGGAGCACAAAGCAGGTGCTCCATTAAGTGTCTGTTCCTTTCCTCAGGGATTCAGAGACATAGGTCCCTACCCCTGTGCACTGCCCTCTACAGGGGCACTGCCTTGGGCCATTTGCCAGATGCGGAGACTGAGGACAGGGCTTGCTGGGGTCTCGTTCTGCAACCATGGATGGGGTGAGGATGCTGGGGGGTTGTGGCAAGTCCAGGAGGCAGGCCAGACCAGTTGACCGGCCTCATGAATGGCCCTGGGCGAAGTTATGCTGCTGTTTAGCTCCACTAGGCTCTCAATGAAGGGTCTGAGGTTTCCCGCAGTCCAGCTGCAAGCCCTGCAGCCCAGGAATACCCAGTGAGACTGGGTCAAGCCCCAGGCCTGTGAGAAGCACGGTCCATGCAGCCCCTAGTGAGTTCCTCACAACCTCGGAGGGCCCTGTCCAAGGTTCAGGGGTTTCAGTGACTGGCCCCAGGGAACCCAGCAAGCAAGTGGAGGTCTGGGATTTGTGTCCAGAACCAGCAACCTTGACCCCTACAGGATGAACGAGAGCCATGGTGATGACAGTCACCATGGGGCATGGATAGTACAGATTTGAGCCAAACCCTCTGGCTTGTCAAACAATGGCTTGTATCTGAATTCCCAGAGGTCACTGGGCCAGGACAGAGTAAGTGGAGAGGACAAGTCTGGGGTGTGAGAAGGAAGAATCGTACCCACAGCCCCCTGGCCCCTGCTCACACCCTGGGCCCGAGAGCCATGTGCTGTCCTGGAGGCTTGGTGGTATGCTGAGGCAGTGCTGGCACTTGAATTGGGCCTGGACTGCGCTGATCAGCACAGAGCAGGGGCTGGCACTTCTCCCATTGCGATCACCTCATTCCCTGCTCAGAGCTGCGCCTCTGTCCTTCCTTCCGCCTGTAATGTTCTTCCTCACACATGCCACCATGCCAATGTCTGTGCTTCAGTGTGGCCACCTCACCTTCCCCAACTGCCAGTGCCCCAGCTACAGGGGACCCCTCCACTGCTAAGGATTATTTTCTTCTCTATCTCCCACCAGCCTGGGGCTCCATGAGGGCAGTGGCTGAGGCTGTGCCTGTGAAGGTCACTGGGATCCCTGGTCCAGCTGCCCCCTCCCCACAGTAGGTGCTCAGCACAAGTTAGAAGTCAGCCTGTATGTGCCAGTTTCCAGGCAGCCACCCCCTGAACGAGTGAGTCCCCATCATGCCTTGGGGATGGGGACCTCACTGTCCATTGGGTAGGACCCCAGCTCCCACAATTTAGTGCTCTGCTCACGACATGTTCCCTTACAGGCTCTAACTTTTTCTTCCAGTTTCCTTTTCTCCTTGGGTTTGCTTTGCTCTCCTGGGAGGGGCCATGGTGGGGATAAATGTAGACATCAACTGAAGTATAATTTATTGAGAACCTACTGTATGCCCTGCACTGCCCTGGGGGAGACAGAGCTACTGGTAGAGTGGAGTCTCCTCTCAAAGAGAGTTCCAGGCAGGTGTTAGGAGACCCCTCCAAGGTGAAGCTGCTCCCCCTAAAAAAACTGTCCTTCTACTCTTGTGTACTGAGGCCCTCTGACCCTCACCGACCCCACCCTGAAAGGCACCATCACCCCATCTTATGGGGTAGGGGATGAAGGCCCAGAGAGGTGAGGGGCTCAGCTGAGGACACACAGTGGCAGCCTGGTTCTGGCTCGATGGCCCCCTCCCTGTTTCCTCCTCTTAGATCTCAGCCCAAACTCGTTCTCTCCTCACCCCGCTGCTATTTTCCACTTACACATTTTTGAAAAACGCCCACGCCTGTGGCTGCTTTTTGGTCACAGAGCCCTGCTAGTGCTGTGGGAGCTGGGGGAGCCTCTGGGTGGGCCTACCTGGGTCCTGTCCTGCTGACAAGATGTCCTGTGGGGGTGCAGAGTGACTGCGAACACAATGAGAACCCCCAAAGTTGCTGATCGTTTCCTACAGACATGGTCTCCTCTCACGTACATTTCTGAAAACGGGAAATCTAGAAATATGCGTCTAGTTTCCAGAATATGCCAGTCACAGGAAGAGCAGGGAACCCCCAGAGAATCTCATTCTCATTGTGTGGATGGGGTAATGGAGGCCCAGGGAACTACAGGGCTTGCTGCAGGGCATAGAAACTACCTGGGAGGCAGAGGCCAGACTCTCCTGTTCACAGAGGGGAAAGCAGGTCTGGCAAGCAGGTTAGAACTGTCATTCACTAAGTCGCTGCTACAGAGCCTGGCAGGGCAAAGTCCTGATAAACATCATAGCTAGGGAGTGCAGAGGGTCGGGGGACAGCACGCACAGGGTCTGAAGGTACCCAGACACAGGGAGCAGGAGGGGAGGCTGGCCAGCCTTGAGCTGTCCCCACCCTGCTTTTGAACTTGGTGTTCCCATCTGGGAGTCAAGAGGTGTCAGCGCTTATCTCAGGAACACACAAATCCTGGCCCCCTAATTCAGGCTGTGGGGGCCTAGGCTCTGAGGGTCAGCAGGAGGTCATGTAAAGGCCAGCCTGCCCACCTCCCTGCTTCCAGGCCTCCAGAGCTGAGAAAGGGGGATTTCCACCACCAGGGCTAGGCTTGGACTGGGACACAGGAGGAGGCCCCGCCCTGGTGTGATCAGCCAATTCCTGGGTCACACATGCTCATTTGCATGCCCTATTTCCATTGGCTGCCAGCACATAGGTTAGGACCTTGGTTCCTGGGCTCAGGGGGTTGTGCCTGAGGGGAAATTGTGGGGTAGGTGGGATTGGGAGACTAGGTAGGGGTGCTGGGCTCTGGGGGGCCTGGGTTGGGGCATCAGGCAAGGGGCGATGGACTCTAGCAGTGCCAGACTTTTGGGGGCTGTGCTAGTGGGGTCCTGAGCTCTGGGAATACTAGACTCTGGGGTGCCAGGTTGAGGGCCCTGGACTCCGAGGTGCTGGGATCTGAGGAACTGGGTTCTGGAAGTGCCAGATTTTGGGGGACTAGGCAAGGGGGGTTGTGGGGCTCTAGGGGCAGCCAGGCTGTGGTGGGGCACTGGGCTCTAGGATTGACAGACTCTGGGATGACAGGCTGGGGACCTGGTCCCTGAGGGGCTGGGCTCTTGGGGGAGACTGGGTTCTGAGGAGCAGGTTTTGGGGGTGCTGGGCCCTGGGTGACTGATCTGTCCCAGCCCCAAATCTGGGATGCAAAGGGGAGCTTGCTGCATGGAGAAGACTGGTTACAGTGCAGGCTCTTTTTCCTCCAAGGTTCCCCTAACTCCTCAAACTCCACCAACCCTCTACCCCCCAAATAAAGAACTCAGAGGGGGAAAGATACTGACCCCAGCTCACAGCCAGGAGGTAGCAGCACAAGTAAAACCTTGCCCCAAGTCCTCGCCTGGCGTACTCCATCCCACGGCTAGGTCCTTCCCTCCAGGGAGGACCTGTAGAGGGTAACTTCTTAATTTTAGCTGCTTTGTCTCAGGGAGGTCTACTTTTAAAATGATGAAGATGATGGTTTTAAGAGAACCTGAATGAACCCCAACCCCTGCTTCCTTCCACCTTAGATCTAGTGGCACTACTTTCTCAGGCTCCTCGAGTGGCAGGGTGGTGGGTTCCCTGGTGTGTGTGTGAGTGTGCTGGTGCTTTTGTTCCTGGCATTTTGGTGGGCGAGATAAGGGGAGCGACAGAGCCACTTGGAGTAGCAGGCAGATAGATAGCAGCGATAGGACTCCTCTACCACACCGGCCTATTGCCTTCTTTATCACAGTTCCCCTTCCTTCCTCCCTCCTTTCCTTTCCTTTCCTTTTCCTTTCTTTTTTGTTGGGGAGGGGTAGGCTGAACTAAACTCCCACCCTCTACCCCAAGTGGAAGAACCAAGGGTTGAGGCCTCCCTCTCTCAGGCTTCCTCCCACTGTGGCCAGCACATCCGGCACCCTGGCCCAGAGCTCCCAGCTGGAAGGGGCAGGGGTCCTAGGATGGCTGTCACCATGGGGACAACAGCAGCAGGCACATCTGCCCTTGCAGAGTGAATACTCTGGATCCCTCTCATCAGCTCACATAAGGGCCCTGACTGGGGATGACTCCCCATTTCACAGAGGAGGGCAGAGAGGCTCAGAGAGGAGACAGGACATGGGTGTGGCTGGGATTTGAATCTAGGCCTTGAAATTGGGGGTCTGGAGCTGAGTGCTGAGCTCCTCTCTTGAGAAGTTGTATGAGGCCACAGGAGCCCAGGAACAGGGAGCCCTAGGGGCAGAGGGCCAGAGCCAGCCTCTGACTCCCAGCCCAAGGCCTGCAGGGCAGGTCTTAATATTTTTTGCCCCATTTTACAGATGTTGAATCTGAGGCTCAGCACAAGGCAGTTCCTGTGAGCCACAGAGAGGAGACACACTGGACCCCATACTCCCTCTGTGTTCCCTCTGGCTCTGGTGAAAATGGAGGGTTCTCCAAGAAATGGACTCCCAGAATTGTAAGACAAATGTTCTAGAACCACTGGCATCACTGCGGGATAGAACAGGGCCCTGGGCCTCTGCAAATGAGCTGTTTGCCAAAAACAGTCCAAGAAGAATGCTGGTAGGTCATGGAGCATGTGCAACTGACAGCCCCGGCGACCCTTGCTCCATAAACTCTGTGTTTTGTGTTCCACACTGTCAATCTACTTTTGCCCCATCCTGCACATGTCCCCTAGAGAACCTGAATCCCTGATGCTTTCCCCATTTCTCTCCCATCTCATTCTTTATTCCTCAAAGGCCGAGGAGACTAGAATTACGATTATGCCATTTTCAGGTGACTTAAGGTCAAGTGACATAAGTCACTTGCCCAGGCTACCAGCCCAGGGGGCAGGAATCAAACCCCAGTCACCCTACCCTACACTTGTCTCCTTCCCCTGCATATATACTCGTTTTATAGGAAATAGCTGACTTCCCTTAGAATACTGAAAGGAATCAAAACCCAGAGACAGAAAGAAGACAACTTTTTCATCAAAGGAGCCAATGCAGAGGCAGCTATTGTGTACTGCTCTTGGACAGGGCTATGTGACCCAGAGCCTCTGTTGCTCTCTCCTATGCTGTGTGACCTTGGGTGAGTTACTCAACCTTCCTGAGCCTGAATCCTTTGAGGAGAAATGATGTCAGAGGTGTCCTTCCCGGGGCTGCTGGGAGTACTCTACAGGATAACACAGGTCAGCCCTGTGCTGGACCTGGCTGGTGTGGCTCAGTGGACTGAGTGCCAGCCTGTGAACTGAAAGGTTGCCGGTTCCATTCCCAGGCAGGGCACATGCCTGGGTTGTGGGCCAGGCCCCTGGTTGGGGGCATACGAGAGGTAACAGATATCTCTTGCACATCAATGTCTCTCTCCCTATCTTTCTTCCCCCTTCCCCTCTCTCTATAAATAAATAAATAAATCTTAAAAAAAAAAAAAAAACCAAAAACACAAAAAACAACCCACATAGGTGAAGTCCAGGCCTGGCCTGGGATACAACAAGCACCCAGTATCTAACAACGGCCACCATTAAAATTATTATAATTGGGAAGTCCCAGAGCCATCCAGAAATGTCACTGACTGTCCACTCAGGCCTCTTGCTTCTGGGCTCATAGAGAATCTTTCTCAAGAGTCACTTAAAAAAATCAATGCAGAAAGGAGGGAAATGGCCAGCTGCCCTGTGCCCCCTGGGGAGCCTCCACAGCCCCTCTGGAAGGGTCTTTTCACCAAGGGAGGCAGGCTTTGCCTGGCCACTGCCCCAGTTGACATGTTGAGGCCAACAGGGTCTCAGTTTCCTGTCCCAAACAGCTGGAGCTACGAGTCTCTCTACAGGCGCCAACCCCCACCACAGCTGCCTCACCTGTCCCTCACAGGGAGGATTAGCCACATGCCAGCCCTAATCATTGCTAATCGCACCATCAGTGCCGGATCTCGGATCAGCTGAAGGAGGCGGCTTTATCCAGACAGATGCGGAGATGGCACCTCAGCCCCATTTGGGTGCTGCTGTCACTCGTGGCAGCCGAGCTGGCATCGGCCTCAGAAGGCAGGATGTCTGGGGATGAGGCAGGGGGACAACCGGGCGCCTTCCCCTTCCCCAACTGACAAATGGGGCCCTCAACATTTACTAAGCACCTGCTGTACAACCAGGCACTGTTCTAGGTGTCCAGAAGACAGCAGAGACCTGAAGAGGCAAAATTCCTGCCCTTGGGAGCACTGCATCCTTGCTACAAGCCTGCACCCATTTGACAGATGAGGAAACTGAGGCCCAAAGCTGTTTCCCTGGGAATTAGAGCCCAGGCAGCTAGGTTGACTCCAACATGATTCCTCTTCTGAGGGAGGTCTGCTCTGCCTCCCCAGCCTAGGCCCTGGATGCTGTCTTTGTACCGAAACCTACACAGCCTGCTTGGGGGCCAGGAAAGGCCGCAGAGACAGCCAAGGGCTCCCCTCCAGGGCCCCCATCCTCCCCACCCTCCTCCCTACCTTCTTTTTCAAAAACATAATTTATCTGTGTATTATCAAGAAATCCAGACACTTTAATCAGTGAGCTATGAAGTCAGAATTTCCATTCTTATCTGCGGGAGGAGTGGAAATGGAGGAGATAGGCGCAGGAGCAGGTCGCTGGTGGGGAATGTTAATGGGTGGAGAGGCTGGGCTATTGGCCACGGAGAGGCCGAATCTCCCCCATTATCAAGGCAGTATCTCGCCAACCATCTCAGCGCAGTAATGGGGCCAGTTCAACTTTCCGAGTTATCACAGGAGCTGAAACCTGTGCCTGCCAGAGGCCCAGACTGGGAGACAGTTCAGGGCAGACTGGGCTTCAGCCGGCAAAGCCGGGAGGGAGAGAGCCTGCTGGCCTGGCTGGGGCCCCCAAGGGCCTGGGTGCCTGCCGACCCTCAAGGCCACCATAGGAGCATAGTGGTGCTCCCTCTGTTCTCTGGTAAAATGCTTGGTTTTAGTGGAGCTGGGTGTGGGTATATCCAATTGGAGGCAAAACTGAGGCAGGAGGCCACCTCAGGGTCCCAGTGGGGCTGGTTGGTCCCAGGCCTTCCTGAGCTGGGCCAGGCCCGTGAAGAGGAAAGATGGCCAGTGGTGTGGGGGAACAGCAGGTGGGGCTGGGGTGTCAACAGCCTGCCCTCCTACCTTGAGACCTGCAAGGTCCCATGTCCCTTGCTTGGGGCCTTTTCTATCGTTAAGCTGCAGCAGCAAGAGATATCAGTTGGATGGGCTCTGCCTTGCAGATCCCAACCTAGGGTTCTGCTGAAACTCCACAGCCCCTGGGCGGCCTGGGGAACCTGGGATATATATGCTCAGTGTGCCCCTCAAATACTGAGGGCCACCTACCTGCTGGCATGGAACACCCTGGTGGGTGGGCCCAGGGCCCATAAACAGAATACCTCTGTCCATTCAGAGGAAAGAGTCCTGAAATGCACACATCCCAAGACCCTGGGGACTGTGTGCTCCCTCTCAGAGGGGCAGCTAAGGAATGGTGCAGGGGTCTGACCATAGGGTCCCTCCTGCCTGCAGCCCCTGTCGGACAGCTGTAGCTCTGGTTTCTCTCCTGCACCCAGAAGGCTGGGAGGCAGCCACCTTGGCCCAGAGAGGGGAAGGGACTCACCCAAGGTAATGCAACCAGTGAGAAAGAGCATGGAGACCCAAGCTGGGTGCTGCCTGGAACCACAGGAAGGCCTCAGTTTCCTGAACTTGAACCTGGACATGGCCAAGCCCAGGAGGGACCACAGAGCTTTACCCTGGAAAACATCACCAAAGCCATCTTCTCCCTCCTTCCCCCAGGAGCTTATTGCAGCCCTAGGTTTGACTTTCAAACTCTCTGAGCCTCAGTTTCCCTTCTGTGCTAATCACTGAATCTCCCTTGAAGGTTGCTGGCAGGGAGGATGTGAGCTCATGGCTGTTAAGTCCTGGGCACAGAGCAGAGTCTTAAGAAATGCTCAGTTAATGCTTGCTGTAATGACCAATGACCAACGAGCCTGAGGTGACTGAGAATGAGGTTGGGGGCGCTAGATAAGCTGGGGGCGGATGGGGGAGGTCACATGAGGCCCTATGGCTGCCTACAACTCTGCCTTGGCTTTCCTTTCTTGGGTGGCCAAGTGCCTATTGCCAGAGCAGCCCAAAGGCCAGCTGAAGGGGCAGCCCCAGACCCTCGATCCTTCCTCAGGAGCTGAGAGTCCAGCAATACCCAGGATGAACCCATCAATGCCTGCAACGTCTTGTCTCTACTGGTGGGCCCTCTGGCAGCTCTTCCTCTGAAACCCCACTGCAGGAGGAAGCCAAGACCACCTGGCCCTGGAGCCCTTCCCCTTCCTGTTCCCTGGGTTGGACTTGCAGGGTAGGTGCTTGATGGAGAAAAAGGAAATTGAGGCAGAAGATTATGATAGGCAGATGGGGAAAGGTAGAGGGCTTGAAGACATCAAGAAGAACTGAAAGGAAGCAGCCCAAGACTGGAGGGGGGAGTGGTGCCCCTCTGTCCTCAGACGATGCAGATGACACACTAGCTCTGTCCCAGGCAGCACCTCCTATATCAAATTTCATCTGTTTCACTGATATGTCCAGAGAGGTCAGTTCCATTTTGTAGGGGGAAACTGAGGCTCGTAGAGGCTCAATGACTTGCACAAGGCCCAGGCACCCTCAGAGCTCAGTCCAGTGTCCCCATCTTGCAGAGGTGGAGATAGGCTCAGGAAGGCGAGGTAACTTCTGCATACCTGCAGAGTCCAAAAGCCTTGACCCCAGGATTCTACCTGTCCATGGCAGTGGCACACACGTCCAGAGATGTCCCTGTGGTCTTCCCTCCTTCCCAGGAAGCAACACACCTGCCAGTTCTGGGGGCAGGTGCACCCAGCCTGGAAGCTGGGGCAGGGCTCACACAGACCACCCCGTCCATCCTGTCTCCATATCACAAATGTGCTGTGTTACCCTGCTGCAGCCACCCACATTCTCTGATCCTCCATTTCTTTGTGCGTAACATGGCTTGAGAACACCAACCTGAGTGGGCTTTGGGAGACCTGCAAGAGGGGATGCCTGCAAAGTGCTTAGCAGATAGTGCTCTGAGATGCCGGCTGGCTGCCTGGGTCTTTGTCCCCATTCCAGCTCCTGGACTGGAGAAACCAGTAGCAGCTGAACTGGGCTCTGAGCAGACAGGGCTCAGGGAAGCTGCACACCAGCACCCCATCACCTCTCGTAAAGGTGGGGAAACCACAGCTCTGAGCGTCCATAGCCTTTCGGCCTAGGGGAGGCAGAATGGAGGGACAGGAGGCTAAGGGGAGGGCCTGCTTATCTGCCTCACCAGGCTCCAGCCCAAGGCCAGCTAGCACATTCCTGCCCCAGCAGTGCCCCTGCCTTCCCCAAACATGGGGCTGTGAGGAAGGAGAAGGGGTGGGGAGAAGAGGGGCTGGAGAGGCCTCAGGAGGATACAGGACATTGGGGCAGATGGCCTGGGGGGCTGAGCAGGCACTGCCCAGATAAACCTCTGCCCACCTCTGTGTCACAGACCCAGCTTCTGCGTCACATGTCACAGTCTCCTAGGGCCTCAATTTTCTCGCCTGTAAAATGGGTCAATCAATAATGATGATGATCATAACAGCAGGTAAGATCCCTGTGTAGAAAAGGACTGAGAGGGCTTGGGTGTAGGGCTGGCCCAGCCCAGGGCGTGGTACAGCCAGGGCACCCCTGCCCATGAGTTCCTCCTTTTTCAAAAACAAACATCTGAAGAGGAGGAAGGCAAAAGGCAGGGCTCTGTGTTGAGTGATGGGCCCTTGGGTATCTGGCAAAATATCAGTAACACAGCCAGCAGCTCTCAGGGCCCCAGTGTCCACTGAGGACACAACCCCAGGGCAGCACTTTACAGTTTGCACCTGGGATTTCATGGGCCCCACACGAAAGCCCCAGGAGGAATCTGCTCTAATTAAGCTCTTCCTACAGAAGTAGAAACTGAGGCATGAGAGAAGCCACTTGCCCCCAGGGTCACAGTGAGGCCATGACTCAAGGTCGAAAGGTGGCCCCTACTGCAGTGGCCTCTCACTCTGGAGGCAAAGGCTGGCCTGCCGCCCAGAGCCCTCAGAGGGTGGCCCAGGGCTGGAACTCAGAGCCTGGCTCCCTGATGTGGAAGATAGGGTGGGGATGGAACCCTGGGCCCCCCAGAGAAGGGTGTCTGTCCTCAGTCCACCTGGTGGCCCTGTGGACAGCTGGCGTGGTGGGAGCAACATACTACTCAGCAGCACAAAGCCCAGGTCCCACAGACCTTGGACCTCAGGTATGCTCCAGGAGTGGCTATTCATCGACACTACTCTGGCCTGGCTGTGTTCAGCTCTCAGCATAGCCATGGAGCAGCCACAGGTTACACACACTCTACATATAAGAGAACCAGGACTAGGAATGAAGGAGACAGTTGCCAAGGTGCTCAGCTGGGAAGGGCTGTGGGCTGAGATGCAAGGCTGAGCATCTCAGGCCTCTTTCAGAGCTTGACTGTCTCCATTTTTCCCTCCTGACCCAAGGCAGGATTCTAGTCCCAAACTTTTGTGGCCTTCGTGTCCTCATCTGAAGAGTAAGTCATTAAACTTGGATGTGCCCATTGAACCAATGGGCAAGCTGAGGTAGAAAGCAACAGCAATGCTGCCTGCTACCCTGCCAGCAACCACCAAGTCTGCCTCCCTGCACAGACCCCCACTCCTCCTGGACCCGTTGTCCCAGGCCCACTGCTCTTCTGACCCTGCCAACTGCTGGCTGGGGACATTTGGCAAGCCTACTTTCCTCTCTAGGCCTCCAGCTCCCATTTCATCTGTGAAATGGGTGCAGGGACACAGGAGACTCTCACTTGGCTGCCTGGCTCTGCGGCCACTCAACTCCAGGATGGCTTGGTCCAGACCCATTCAGAGTTCAGTAAGGAGGTGGTGGGGGAGGCAGGAACATCACTGACCACTCCCCAGTACAGCCTCTCCTGTTCCCCTTTCCTCTGACAAAGAGGAGACCCCAGCCCAGGGATGGCAAGCAATGTGCCAAGGTTGCACAGCTTGGTTACTCACTTGGCAAGTTATGGTGGGAATGAGCAGGAGAGAAGGCTAGCCAGGAGGAGGGGTGGCACAGTGAACTCTGTGGGCCACAGGGTCACAGAGCAGGTGGGGGCACTTCCCAAGTAGGGTCATGCATGTATTTTACTCTCTGGGAGTTTGGGAAAAAGGATTTCTCCATCTCACATGAGCTGGAAATTACAGATCTGACCTGACCACAGAGATACTGTAGAGGAGGAGGAGAGGAAGGAGGTGGAGGCGGTGGTAGGGGCAGGGGGTGGATAGTTGTGGCAGCTGTTTCGGATGATGAGTATTTCTCTTTGATCTTCGCAGCTGTGCTCAGAGGCCAGCAATGACCTCACTCCCATTTTGTAGATGAGGAAAATGAGGTTCACCTGGGGTGGACATTGCCCCTAGTCCCATGGACAGTAAGCGACTCATCTAGGATCCTAGTCCATGTCTGTTTCATGCCATGTATCCATTAGATAATTTATCTGACAGTTCTGGAAGGCCCTTTGTGTGTGGACAGGACAGACCCCGCCCTTGCTCACAGGGAGTGGGCAATCACACAGACAAACGGGGTCACCACAGGAAGGGTGGATGTGGAGGTGAGGGATGACCTGCCTGTAAGGGGCTCCAAGCAGATAGACCTGAGCAACCGTGCAAAGGCACTGAGGCTGGAAGGGATGGAAGGATGCCAGAGAAGGAGCGCTTCTGAGTCTCGGGTTGCTCACAGCCCCGGTGAGCGGCTCAGCCCTGATGGGAGCTCCCTGATGAGTGCAGGCTCACCTCTTCTCATAGGGCCACACGCATACAGACTGAAGGAAGCTGAGCCCCCATCTGACACAGCCAAGGATACTGAGGCCCACAGAGGGCCAGGAGACATGGAGGGCTGGCTGCCTCTTCAGGTAGAACCCCCTTTGCTGCTAGCCACTCCTGTCTGAGTGGGGAGCAGCAGACTAGGTCCAGAGAGCACACATGTGGCTGTGGCCTCAGCTTCCCCCTCTGTGAAATGGGGACGGTAGCCAAGGGCAGCTCCAGGAAGATACAGCCAGGGACATGCTGGCTGGGTGGGCAGGAGCCCAGCCAGGTGCCCAAGTGTGGCCCAGCCAGCCTCCGTGAGGGCCCAGGCCTGGGTCTATGGGGTAGGTGATACCAATCGGCGAGGCAACAGCTGCCTCCAGGAGGAGGCCTGTCGATGGCAGATAGGCTGGCCGGGAGTATTATTCACGAGCCCGTCAAGCCCCAGGAACGTCTGGTTGGCATAGAAACAGGAGATAAGGGGTACAATTAATGGCATCGCATTCCCTCCTCCTTTCTTCCCCAACTGACCCATTTAAATCGCTGGCGGTGCTGGTGCCATGCCGGGCTCCTGGTGACCTCCGGGGAGGGGCTGGCTGGGTGGCCAGGACTAGGCCACGCTCAGGCCCCCGGGTGGGGCTGGGTGAAGTCTCCCTGGGGACCATTACTGTGTGGGAATGTCTCAGGAAGGAGGCCACGGGCGACTCAGCAAGGGCAGGACTGGGAAAGACCCCAGAGCACCTCTGCTCCCAGAAGCCCATTCCACAGTTGTGGAGACTGAGGCCTAGAGAAGCCCAGAGGCAAGCAGAGGGGAGAGGAAAGCAGCATGGTGTTCGTGGACATACTGGTTCAGAGTGAGGAACCAGGCTGCCTCCATTCCAACTCTGGCTCTGCCACTTTCTTGGGTGAGAAACTTAACCTCTTTGTGCTTTAGTTTCTTTAGATATAAATTACAATAAGAATTAAGATGTGCTTAAGCTCATTCAGTATTACTTACTACTAATATTATTATTACTATCAAATGAGCTGTTTTCCCTGAGGCCTAGGAATGCAGGAAAACCAAGAACAGTCTGCAGCCAGATGAAGCCCCACCATGGGGGGTCAGAGGCTGGACTGCGGAGCATACCAGGCTCAGGGGCAGGGCTGTGAGCAAATCCCTCCGGGTCTCCAAGCCCTCTGTTCCCTTTGCTCACTATGCTCAATCCCCATGCCCCCAGGGCTCTGAGAAGGGGTCCAAAGCTGGCTGAAGGCTAACTGTAGGTGCCTGTCACACCTGTTTTTCAGAGACTGTGACAGGTAAAGTAACCTGTCCATGACGGCTCAAGTCAGAGGCAGCCACGACGCCACAGCCCCCTTTTTCCCAGCTTCTCTGCCATCACAGTGAGGTGAGGGGCATTTCAAGGTGGCCCCTGGGGGCAAGGCAGACCCCACGTGCCTACGACACAGGGAAAGAAAGTGTGCCTGGCTCTGCGCAGCTGTGCCTATATCCGTGGGCACACGCACAGACCGCTTCATCTCTTTTCAGGGCCTGACCCAGGCTCTCTGGGAACTGGCTCTTGCCAGAAGGCACAGCCAGTCCCATAGGTGGGTGTCAAGCTGCTGGGGAGAGCAGGCAGGTGACTTTGAAGCTCGGAGTAAATTAGTCATCCTGTGGCCACCAATAATTTGTTTAATCAAACTCTGAGAATGTGTGAAAAACACCATCATCTGAGATGGAGCTGGAGCAGCTGTCAGGACTTAGACTGGTGGGGACTGTCGGGTCAGGCAAGGCTCAGATTCTTCTGGAAGCTCCTTCCTTGGCTGGCCTCGGTTTCCACTTGGTATCTGGGATCCATGGTCCCCTAGGGCCCTCTCACTGTAAAGGAACTCTGTGGCCCCTGGATAGCCCCAGTCTGACTTGAGGGTTCACGCCTGTCCCCATTTTTCAGAAATGGAAACTGAGGCCCAGCCCCACCCTCCCTTCTGACCTCATTCTTGCCTCCTCACACAGGCTGTCCCTTCCCTAGCATCATGTGACTCTTGGCCCTTCATCTGCCCCACATCAGCCAGGAATCATCATCCCATTTTTCAGAGTTGGAAACAGGCCTGTCCATTGTCCCTGGGGCAGCCCCATAGTGAGCCTCTTCCTGACCTCTCTGGAAGTCCTTCCTGTTCCCAAAAGTGTCCTTGACTACCTGATGTAGTCAGGTACTACCCCATCTGCTCTCTACCCCCTACCGTGTTTGTCTTGACTTTCCAGAGTTCCAGGCCTCACCCCTTCCATCTTCCAGTGAAGTGTGACCCAGTGCTTGCATATAGCAAGCGCTCCATAAAGACATTCTGAGCGAACCAAGGCAAATTTACACAGACCTTCTCTCTTGATTTGGAGGACCTGCTCAAAAAGAAACCAGCACACTTGGTCCCTCTAAAACCCAGCCTGGGCAATGGAAACCACCTTGATTTTTTTTCCAAGCAAACTCCAAGCAGGTTCCACCTTATGCTTGCCAGAAAACGACACCAACCCCAACATGATTCAAGAAGAAAAACACCATCTCTCCTGTTGTAGGTGCCAACCCCACCTCTGCTTGTCTCACACCATCTAATAGAAATTAGGGGCGGGGTGTCCTCCCCTGCCCTCCCCCATCCTGGCCAGCGCAGAGTCACTTTTCTTTCATTTTGATGGACTGTACCACCCGCAGGGGGAGGATCAACTTCTTGGCAATTAAGTGTGTTTGGGATGAAAACTGGCCCAGACAGACCAACCCTGGCGCGGAAGCCCACTCCCCCTGCCCCGCCCACGTCCGAGGCCCCCACTCGCCCCAGCCAGACGCCCCTGGGCTGTTGTTGCCTTGAACCAGCCGGGCCTGGTGGCCATAGATAAGGACTCTTATCGTTCTTGGCGATCGCCATCCGGCCTACTGGCCCTGGAGTTTATCAGAGCTCACATCGACCAGGGCAGGAGGAAAGCTCAGCGGGTCCGGGGAACCAGGGGTCCTGGGCCGCGCTTTGCCCAGCTCTCCCCTCCAGCGCAGCCGGGCCTATCATCTCAACCATCTGGCCGGCCAAGGCCGCGCTCCCGCCTCGCCCTCCCCCGCTCCCACGTTTGAAGTTAATAAATGGAAGCGCCTATCACCGCCGCCATCGGTTACTCGCCTTATCAGCGCGGCACATCTATCTCTGCGCGGAACAAAAGGCGCACAGAGGCGCGGGCAGCTGCGCCCCGGCTTTGGGGCGGGGGAGGGTGGCGACGGCCCCAAGAGCTCTATCTATTGCCGTCCGTACCCGCGGCCTGGTTGCAGGTGAGGCTAGCGCGGCAGACGCACAGCTGCGACGGCCACACGCACAGCCGAGAGCAGAGGGCAGGCGGGCGGGCGCCGCCGCTTGGTGACAATCAGGGCTCTCATCTTAACGCGCCAAGATCTGCCAGAGGGAGGAGGTGCCCGGGGCCGCAGGCAGCAGGGAAAGTGCCCAGCCCCGCCTCCTAGGCCCTGCCCCCTCCTCTGCCCTGGTCTTGGGAACGCAGAGGGTGGGCAGCAGAGTCTCCCCGTGCGAGTGCTGAGTCTCTGTTCCCAACGCGCACCGCTCTGCCGACCCAACCGGGCCCGGGAGCTCGCCCGATCTAGGACTTATCTACGCTGGCGATCGATTCCCAACCTGCGATCTCCTTGCCCGCGCTATCTGCATTTCTCATCACGCTGAAACACACAAACACACACACACACACGCATGCACGCACGCACACACCAGAACAGACCGAACAGTGGTGCACAGGGGAGGAAGGGAAAAAGAAACCAGAGAACGCGCGCAGATCGGGACCTGTGGGTGGTTTTACCTAATACTTGAGTTGACTTGATAGAAGGCGACTTTCTGAAATTAAGTCCAGTTTGCACATTGAGGGCGTCGGATTACGGATTACGGGAACCAGGATTCATGCCTGTGCTCCCCCCTCCCCAGGACCTCAGGAGTGGGCACTCCCCCAGGAGTTCGCACCTACGGTCCTGGTAGCAATGGTCATGTGGACAGAAGTGGCAATGCCTCCGTGCCTGGGGCTGGGCAGTGGGCTGGTCCCGACTACCTACCCTTCTAGCCTGGGTGATGGGACCCCCGGAGGAAGTCTCTGTCTCTGCCCTGGACACCGAAGTATTAAGTTATTGGTCTGGGGCAGGGAGCCACGCTTCCTGTGCGCTGGACCCCTTGCTCTTCCCGAAGCCGCGTGGCCCCCGAGAGTGCTGGGCGCTCTTATCGCAGGGGCTTCGGTAGTGTGGACTCAGTGGCCACCCAGACCCCCCGAGGAGTGGCCCGCAGGCTGGATGGGCGAGAAATATGGACACGCACAGAGGCGACCCTAGCCGGGGGAGAGTCCCCAGCAGCCCCCTCTCTGATTTGGGGCGAGGGTTGTGCCCGTAGGCATCCCAGCGCACCTTCCGCTGCTGGTGCGGCCTTGGCCAAGTCGGACGTTCAACAGACTGTCTCCCAGCAGGGAAGTCTAGAATTTGAGACCCCAGCGACAGGGGTCTGAGTAGCTGGAGCCAAGTGCTCCGGCTGCCGTAGCTGGACGCCACCGCCACCCCAAACCCCTGCAAGCCACGTGGCTCCTTGGCTAGCAGGGGTGTTTGGGCACGAGTCGCTCCTTGCCACTCGGCCATGCATTTCCACGAGGCTGCGGGTGTCCCCTCTTCCTCCCAGGTCTCTTTCTCCCTCTACATACAAAGCCTGGGAGAGTCAACCGTTCGAGATAAGATCACAATTTCAGCCCGTCCCGACAGAGCGATCTTATCAGGATGGGACTTGCAGAATGGAATATTTTAAACTTTATCTGAGCCCAGATCGGGGCCGCCTTATCGCCGCACCATCTCGGGGATGCAGGGGAGGGGTCGGTCGCGAGGTGGGCGCGCCCAAGACATCCTGCTCTCGGCCCTCTGGGCGGACACCTCTCCGGGTCGGACCCCCGGAGCCCAGCCGAGACGCAGGGGCCCAGCCCTCCTTGGAGATTAGATTACGGAGCGCTTGGCACAGAGCGCGGGGGACGCGGAGCGGGGTGAAGGTCGGCGGCGCCGCGGGCAGAGCGGGGCGGGCGGGGGGCGGGCGAGGGACGGTGGGGGTCGGGGACGGCGAACGGGCGGGTAAAGTTTGACTCACGCTTGATCTGCCGGGGATTGCTCTGTTTCCTTCTGGACATGTCTCCGGCACCGCGTGCCCTCCCGGCGGCCGCCTCTAGCCCCTGGCGGGTGGCGGCGGGCGGCGGGGGCGCGGCGGAACCTTGGGGCAGCTCATGCCCCCGGCCCTTGGGCTCCACGGCGCCCGGGCCCGCGCCCCCACGCAGCCGCGGACGGTCCGGAGCCGCTGCGGAGGCCGGAGGCTCGGCCCTGCGCTGCAAGTGCGCGGACCGCCGGGGGCGGCGGGCGGCGGGCTGCTGCCAGTCCTCGGCTCCCGCGCAGACGCCGCCGCCGCTCAGCTTTTCTCAATGGAACCTGCGGGCAGCGCGCGGCGAACCGAGCGGCTGGGACCCTGGAGCTCCGGGAGGGCGGGTCGGCAGGGGCGGGACCTGATCGTCAAGGGCGCCGCGCCTCCAAACCCGCCCCGCCGCCCTGGCCCCGCCCATGGAACAGAGTGCCCGCCCGGGCCTGTACAGAGCTGGCCCCGCCCCTCTCTCAGAGCCACGGCCAGCCCCCCGTGTCGTGGCCCTGCCTTCACTGCGCAGTCCTCGCCCCAAGGCCCCGCCCACGGCCCTGGGTAGACCTCTTGCCTGGACTCCTCCTTCCGTCCTGTAGCTTTGTCTCCACGCCTCTGTGGGATTCTGCTACCTATTCTGTCTCGCCGGGACCGCGGCACTGCATCCGCTCCCGCTCCAGGCCTCTCTGAACCGGCCCCTGGGCGCTAGCCCTGCCTCCCGGCTCTAGACCTACCCCAAGCCTGACTGAATCAGATTGGACCCCTAAGACTCTGAGGCCCCGCCCCACCCCCGCCCCAGAGGCCTGGCTCCTCCCCCGCCCCTCTCCGACTCCCCATGGCTCCGCCCCCTACTCTTACTCCGCCCCAGATTCTTCCTCTTGCTCTGACCACCTGGGCTCACCGTCCTCCTTTGCCCGCAGGAAGCGGCCAGTGAGGGGTCAGGAAGTTCAATGCCTGGACACCTCACGTTTCTCTTAGGCCTGATTTGGGAGCCAGCTCTGGCCGGTGGGGGCTTCCGTCCAAATCTTTGTTGGAAGCAGCATCCCTGGGATCCGCCACCGAGTTGGACGAGACCCCCGAATGGAGAGAGGGGACCTCGGGTCCTCCTCCCTTGTGCTGAGATCTGGCAGGGAATCTGGGAAGGCGCAGAAGCTAGGGGCCTGTCATGCACCCTCTCCCAAGCAGCCAACCGGCGTCACCCTCGGAGCCTGTCCTCCCTCGGGCGCTCCTGCTGGAGCTCAGGAAGCAGGCCCTTCAGCCGGCTGAGCGAACCCCCGCACCCCTCACCGCCTGGGCAGTCTGAAGGGAGTGAGGGTCCCAGGGCCAGTACCGTCTGTTCCAGTCTTGGAAATGGAGGCGACCCTCCCTGTCTTTTGGGATATGTTCACGGGACCCCAGAGGCCCCGCATTTCTAGTGAGTCTTGCTCAAAGTCACACAGCATTAGGGTTGTCTGGGAGGGAGCACAATTGTATTCTTTAAAAAGAAATATTTTATTTATTGATTTTTAGAAAGAGGGGAAGAGAGGGAGAGAAACATCAATGTGTGATTGCCTCTCCCTGCCACCCCCTGGGGACCTGGCCTGCAATCCAGGCAAGTGCCCTGACTGGGAATTGAACCAGTGACCCTTTGTTTCTCAGGACAGTGCTCAATCCACTGAGCCACACCAGCCAGGGCAAAATTGTATTCTTTTATTTTAATATTCTTGGCCTGAATTTGGTGCCTGCCCCCTCTCCCCTACATTCACAAAAAATAGTGAGTTATTAGGGCCCCAGGGCTACCAGGAAGGGTTTTTGCAGAGTCCCACCTATCTGATGGCAGATAATCATCATCACTGTCACATGCAGAGGCTGGCTGAGTGCAGAGCTGTCTGTCTGTGAGACCCACCCCCCCTCCCATTTTGACTCCTGTTACCTTTGTTCCCACTCCATGGATAAGGATAAGTGTTATTGCCAGAGCCTGGGCACTCTCTCCTGCCCTGCCACCACTCTCAGGGGGTCTCTGGGCAGTAGAGTGGTAGGCAGGGCAGAAGGCAGAGGTCCACCCTGGGACCACCCACTGCCACCGGACGGACAGGAACATTTAGGCTAGGAGGCCAAGAGACCTACCCAGGGTCCCCCAGCTCCCTACCCAGGTAGGCCTTCCAACAGCTGCCTCGTGCTGTATCTCCTCACTGAGGAGCATGGGGCCTCGCTCACTGAGGGGATACACTGGCTGGTTCACTCAGCACAAGGCTCCCACAATGTTTGTTGACAGAATGAGGCACTCCACCTGTCTGTGCTTCCCACTGAGCTTACTGCCCTCCCGAAGTTGGGGACTTGGGAGTCAGAGGGATTACTGGAGGAGGTGGCCATGGGCTATGTCTGAGGCTCCATTAACCTCAAAGTTGGTGCTGCTGAAATGGCTGGGTATCTGTGTTAAAGAGGATTCTGAGGATCAGCAGGAGAGAGATCCATGACCTATTAGTGATATCTGTCTAGGGTGCAGGATGAGAAAATAAGCATCACTTTGGCCACTTCTTTGCTCATACACAGGCCCCAAGAGGAGAAACACAACCAAATCACCCATGGATTTAGGAGCAGAGGCAGGTCAGAAACAGAACCTGCTGACCAGGACTGGCTACATCACTTTTGGGGCCCAGTATAAAATGAAAATGTGGAGGCCCCTTGTTCAAAAATTGAGAATTTCTGGAGTAGCAACAGCAGCAGAGTGTTAAACCAAGTGCAGGGCCTTCCTAAGTGCAGGCCCCATACACCTGCACAGGCCACAAGCCCATGAAGCGCTGTCACAAACCTGGACCCAGGTGAGAGCTGCTTCTAGAGCACTTTCCTTCTATGCTTTGACCCTCAATCTGCCCTGCAGGGGTTATTTTTATCCCCGTTATACAGAAGAAGAAACTGTATTGCTGGTGATCAATGGTGATGCCACAGTATCTGAACATACACTGGCCTTCAGAGGTCTATTGATAATAAGGGTAAATCGAGGGAAGAGGAGCAAGAAATGTTGAAAGGAAGGCCTGGGTGAGTCCAGAGTGGGAGTGTCTGGCTCTGCCTGGGGAAGTCAAGGAAGGCTCTCTGGAGGAGGTGACATCTGAGTGGGGCTTTGCAGGAGTCCCTAATCAGGTAGGAGAGGAGGAACAGGGTGTGGGGTTGCTGAGTGTGTCTTACCTGGCCACCTCCATCCTGCATGGGCTACCTGTTGTGAACTCTAATTTCCACCTGTCCCTGTGTGTCTGTGAGGAGTGCCAGGATTCACACCCAAAAGTCATTAGTGGAGCAAACAGAATGGCATCCAGTCTGAAAGGGGGCTGTCAATGCTTGCTGTGGAACTGGGAGGGGCTTTGCCTGGAGCTGGGCTGCCCTGACCATGGTCTGGTTGTTCCCTGCTCACTGGATTCCAAGGCTAATAGCAGGCTTTCTGGAGGCCTCCCAGGAGGTTCCTTGGGTATTTGGGCCTAGGAAAGACTCCTGAGCATGGCTCTGTCCTGGATGCCCAGTCTAGAGGCGATGTCATGATTGTATCACCAGCATTTTCTAACCCCTTCCTTTGGGCTGGTTCATATTCTCTCATAAGGTCCTTGTGCAACCCTCTGCTGGTTATACCCATCAGAGTCACCCAGGCAGAGAGTGGCAGAGCTGGGCCTGGGACACAGTGTTCAAGGCTGTTGTGGTAGCAATGAAGACACTAAGGCTCAGAGTGGTCCTCTAGCTCAGAAGTGGCACAGCTTCCTGCAACCCCAGGCAGGCTAACTCCAGAGCCCATGCTCTTAATCCTGGTCTGGGAATCTGGATAACTGGCTCAGAATCCTGTCTCTCCCACTTTAGAGAGCGGGATCTGAGCAATTCGGTCCTTGGTTTCCTCACCGGTAAGTGCGGGTGGTCCCTGACCCCTCAGGGCTCCTCTAGCCTTGATGCCATTGTGGTTCTGGGCTCATGTCTGGTCTACCTCTGCCCTCTGACTTGTGGGCTGGCAGTCTGTGGGCATACCCTGCCCCTGGAGGGTGGTCTAGGTCTGGGAAGTTGCTGTGGCTAGGAGAGGGAGCTAATCATGGCACATCCCCCATGTCAGACCCTGCACTGATTGTTGGACTATGACAAAGTGAGCCGCAAAATATTCTAGAAACTTAAGCTGGCCATTGAAGAATGAAGAGGGTATTCAAGAAAGAGTAATGGGAAAGAGCGTTTTCAGGTGAGGAAAGAGTAGGTACAAAGGTGGAGAGGGCTGAGTGTGGGGTCTGAAAGGCCCAGGGTTACAGCAGATTGGCTGGGGTGGAGCAGGCCCTGAGGCCAGGCTACCGGAAAGGCCTCAGGATACCATGCCCACCAAGCCATCTTTCTGTTTCACTGTCTCTCCTATGTTTGTGACTTCACCTCCTTATAGCTCCAAAATGCCTCCTGAGATGCTGCCACCACCCTGTTTTGTTTCAAGCCTCCCTTACCCACTGCCCTAACCATTGCTGCCCCTACCCCACTGGTCCCCCCAAACCACTCCTGCCTCTGCTGCCTGCGATAACCTCTACCCTGCTTGTATGCTCTTTTCTGAACCTCCTTGTATATGGGTCCAGGTGCCCTGCAGCCTGGGCCTCTGCTCCAGCTTGCGGCAACTGGAGAGGCCTCTCCCACAGCACTCGGTGCTCTGTCATCTTACACTGGCAGCCATGAGAGTAATGTCATGGAGGGTTCCTCAGTGCCAGGCCCTGTGCTGAGCACTAACATATGTTGATGCACTGTCTGCTCATAATGGCTCTCTGAAGGACTGTTAGAGTTTCCATTTGCCAGATGAGTAAATTGAGGCTCAGAGAAGTGAAGCGACTTGCCCAAGGCCACACAGCAGGTAAGTGGCAGAGCTGGATTCTCCCCAGGAAATCCACACCCTTTGCTCTAGAATGACCACCGGTTGCTGTGTTGGAGGGAACGGGGCCTAGTCTGTCCCATGGCCCCTGCCTGGGCCAGGCCTCACTACCTGCCCCACCCCCCGCCCCCCACCGACTTCCCCCTGCCGGTCAGCTCAAGGCCTTGGAGTCACTGGGCAGCTGTGTCGGGGGCCCATCCTGACATTCATCAGCACTGGATCTGTGAAGGGTTTAATTAACTTCCTGTTTCAATGGGGGGATAATGAGTTTTAAGCACCACATGACTCCATAAGGAGGTCAAAAGGCATTGAGGATGTCAAAATAAATTAAGTGAGGAATCAGGAGGCTGCCTGTGAAACAGGCAGAGCAGGAGCTGGCCCAGAGACAACTAGCTGCTGCCTTGGCCACCCCAGGCAGGTGGGAGCAGGTGGGTGGGCTGCTGCCTTGGCTGCCCCTGTCATGGATGGGTGGCTCTCTCCCTGGAGTCTGGGCTCAGGCAGTTCTGCCTGCAGCTGGGAATTCCATCTGGGGGACAGTAGAGAGTCAGCCTGAGACCATGCCAGATAAACTCCTTCTGCTGGGCCTAGTGGTCCTCTATAAAGCCAGTGTCTCTAACAAGCCCCACTCTCTTGATGTTCTGGGACATGAAGGATGTCGCCTGGAGACTGCCCTAGGTCTTTGGGTGTTAGCTAGAGCCACATTTTCATGCAGCTGCCCAAGTGTGGCCCATTGACCCCGTGTAGCAAGGTGGTGCTGGGAGCAAGTGTTATCTGGAAGGAAGTATTATCTGGACATTTCCCAACTCTGAGAGCTGGGGTCACGTGGTCATATCACCAGATAGGAAATGCACACTTACCCACAGGAAGACTTCCTTCCTTTCTTTCTCCTCTTTTCCCCCTTCTTGACTCCCTCCCCCTGCCCCCACTCTGTTCCCTCCCCTTTTCCTCTGTTCCCACACTTTGCCCTGCTCCCTTCCCTCCTCCCTTGTCCCTTCTTTTCTTCTTCCCATCTACAAACTTGTTTTGAGCTCCTACTCTAGGCACTAAGGGTAAAACCGTGAACACACACAACATGTCATTGAGAGTCCAGCAGCAGGGGACAACAGCCACAACTAAGGAGTGGGCTCTGGGGCACACCAGAAGGTCAAATGTGCCAATAAACAGGGTGGGGGGTCTGTGGGGGCCCTGGAGGTGCAGTTGCCACATTAGGCAGGTGGTTAGGGAGGCTATGGAGAGGAAGTGTCATTTGAGTACAGACCTGAAGGAGGAGCCAAGTGCATGCCAGGGTACAGAGCCGTGAGACTCAACGGCCAGCCACACCACTGAAGCCTAAGGGCATCTCCGAGTGCCATGGCTGGAAGGGTCTTTGCTGTTCATTGCACCTATTTAAGCAGTGGGAAAACTGAGGTGCTGAGGTTGGTGATGAGCCTGAGGTCTGCCTCCCAGTCCGGAGCCTGACTCTCCTTGGTGCCTGTGGCTTGCCCTCCCTCCTAGGCCCCAGATGTGGATCTGGGGGTCTCTTGGCAAGGCAGGTCTAGGTGCGGTCTGTTCATGCCCAGCTAAACCCCAGCCCAGCCCTTGGGAGGCCCAGTCCTATCTCATTTCCTTCTGGGGGCTCTGGGGAGGAGGCCTATGGCCTTGAGCTGCAGCCCACAAGGCCACATCAGCCAGTCAGTGAGGTAGACAGTGCCCTGTGGGAAAGGGGCCGTGGCCTTGGGCATCCAGGCCCAGAGTGGGTAGGAAAGAGAGATGGCCTCGAGGAGCTCAATGAGGCTGCTTGGCACCACCATCCCCACAGCGCAGGACCTCGGGCCCTGAGGGCAGGCTTCTGCAAGAAATGTGCTGCCCACCCACTGGACAGGCAGAGAGGGAGTCATGAGGCCTCAGGGCTGAGTTTTCAGGGCCCACGTGCAGCGTAGTCACAAGTGACATGGGTAGGACACATGGATCTCCTCACGGAGGGTCCTTCAAAGAATTCTGACCTTAGCCAACCCAGAGCGCCAAGGATTTTCCCTTCTCTGGTGGCTGGCTGCTTCTGTGTGCCACGTTGGCGTGTGTAAGGCTGTGGAAAGGTGCACATGAATGTATGGTAAGCAGGGTTTCCGAGCCTGCTGGTGAAGCAGAAGGGGTGGGGAGTGGGGGAAGGTGGTGTCCCACGTGTCTGTCATGTTTGCGTGTGAAAGCTGTGGGTGACTCCAGGCCTGGAGTTTAGCCACGGGGCCCAGGTGCCCAGCCTAGCTGGGTGAATGCTGCCACCTGCTGGCCAGCTAGGCATGTCCATGTTGGGGGGGCTCCGACAGCAGAAGGGGGCTATGGCCACAGGAGTGGGCTGATTTGCTCATACAAGTCCCAGGGCAGACTGGAGCCACGGTGGGTCCCCAGATGTTGTGAGTGTCAGCACCCCAGGGGCATGTGACATCACAGAGTGATGGCCTGCCTCAGGGCATCTCATCACAATTGGCCAGGGCCTGGAACATACACCTTGTTCCTAGGTGATGTGGATGCTGCTGGTCCCAGGCCCAGTGAGGTATGGAAGGCTAAACCTAGCTACCCAGGAATGGGAGCACCCAGTCCTGCAGACCTCCTGGACCCCATGGGTCTCCATGCCAAGTCTCCAGACAGCCTTTCTCAAACATGACTCAAACTCATCCACCCCTTCTCTCTTTTGCATGGCACTCAGGGCCCTTCCCATACCTGATCTCCAATCCTGCCTGTCCCTGCTATGGAGACCCCCCACCCCAGAGGGAGCAAAGGCCCCACCCCTGACAGAATCTGTTGGAAGGCTTCCAAGGGTGGGACCTACATCTGGTTCACTCCCAGTGCAGAAGAGGTATGTAAACGGGAGATGGATGGCCAGCCCCCCCACTGAGTCCCTCATGGCCGCCTGCCTGGGGCTGGGAGCATGCCAACAGGAAGGACTAAGACTGAGGGAGAGGCTCTGGGAAGGGCGTTTCTCATGGAGGGAACTGCACAGGCAAGGGCCTGGCAGGATGAAGGTGAGCTGGACGGGCAGGGGAGTGTGCAGGGGCCCTGTGGGCCTGGCCAGAAGCGATGAGACCTCAGACACAGGTTCACACGTGGGATCCCTTTCTCTGTGGAAAGGGCTTGGTGAGGCTCTCCTTCCCTCCCTCACGTGTGATGTTAGGGGCCTGCTCTGAGCAGCTGCCTTCAGGTTTGGGCCCAAATAACTGCCAGGGGTAGGACCAGATGGGTGCCTGACTCTGGACAGCTTCACCTGCCCTCCAGGAGCTCATCCCAGGCACTGTAGGCTTTGAAGGGACCTTCAGGGCATGGTGAACTCCAGGGTTTGGAGCCTGCAGTGGAGGAGGGTCTCCTTGTTTTACCCCTCATCCTGCCTCTGCTGCCTTCCTGTGTCCCCTAAACTGAGCTGCATTAATGATTTCCCATCTCTCTTGCTCTGCTCCCCACAGGCCCCAGACCAGTGCCGTGAAGACCTCGAAACAAAGTGTGGCTGCCCTGTGGCATCATCTGCACCCCGTTAATCCCAGAGGGGCTGGTGGGACCACTTTGCTGCTTGAGGGGGAGCTCCACAGGCCAGGTAGCTCTGGTGACAGGACAAAAGTGTCAGCTGAAGCCGACACTTTATGAGCCAGGTTCTGGGCCCCAGTGGGTAGGCAGGGCAGGGCTGGTTGGAGGACAGAGGCCACACAGCAGAGGCTTTCTGTGAAAATAGTGGGAATATATTTGACAGGTTGAGTTTGCTGTGATTTGTACAGTACAGCCTCAGAGTTCCCCTATGTTTTGTTTATCAGCACTGGAGAGGCATTCTGAGTGGCACACAACACCTTCTAGAAAGGAGATCTGGGCCTGATTTGGTCTCTTTCAAAATACCAAAATAAAAGCTTTTGACGTGCACATTGCACCCGAAGTAAAAATGGGGGGGGGGAAGGAAACAAACCATGAACCTCAGACACCTAAGAACAGAAGGAAGCCTCTCCCACACTCCTACCCTCTTCAATTCTGTAAAAGACACAGTTCTATAAAAAAGGACATGCGTACCAACTCCTGGGTCACGTCAGTGCATGAGATGCCAGCAGTGCCACACCCGGCCCTGAGTATCCCAGCCAGTTGCTCTGACTGCAATCCTAGGGCTGGAACCTGCTTGTGGGAGAGCCAGTGAAAGACTTCTCGGGGTGGCTGGGACCTGCATGCCTTCCATGCAGTCCCCATCGTGTCTCCCCACCCTACTCCTCTCCCAATCTCCCAGGTAAAATGAATCAAGGAAGCCTGTATTCACATTACAACATGAAAATAGCACCAGAAACTTCAGAGCTAAATTGCTGATACTTGCAGCCAAGAGCTCCGTGTAGGAGGAAGTCTCTAGAGAGGCAACCACAGAGGCCAGGGAGGGAGTGTGTATGTGTGTGTGCGGCGGGGGGGGGGGGGGGGGGGGGGGGGGGGGGGGGGGGGGGGGGGGGGGGGGGGATTGTGGAATGGGGAGGAAGGACCAGTGGGAGCTGGCTGGTCAGTTTTCTCCCTGTCCAAATGGGAACCTGGTTCTCAGGGGTCAAGGTGCACTGGAGACCAGTGCTTCTGTCAGAGGCATGGATAGTGGCTGTTATGACCATATGATCAGAGGTGGCCTGTTGTGCTCTGGGGGCAAGGCAGCTCACAGACTGCTCTTCTAGGTGGAGAGCCTTGCACTTCCCATTTGATTTGGAAGGCCACTTTGGAATTACAGCAACAGCAGCAACAAGACTAAGAGGGGCCTGCTGCAGTCTGACTTCGGCTGCCTCAACTTAGTTCCCTGCTAGATGACACGGGGGTTGAGCCATGTTAAAACCTTCAAAGGAGGGAGCACATAGGGTACAAGGTGTCAGCTGCCCTTACTTCAAGTTCTTCGTACTGGAAAAATAGCCGTGTGGTCTCAAAGAGCCTGCAGCTGGCCCGCCCCTTACCCTCACTTTCCAGGTGGAAGGGATTGCTGTCCATCAGCCCCAGGCCTGCTCAAAGCATTAGAGACTCAGCTCTAACACCAAAGCCTGAGCATTTGCATGGTAAATCAGGTGGATTACGATGTGACCATCAGTCCAGCTATCTCAGAGGACTAGTGCTTGCCAGGGTAGAGAGGAGTCCCTCATTCACTGGGTTCACCCCCCCCCTCAGCCTTTCTCCTATGCACTCTCTCACACCTATAAATTACTCAGAAGGGTCCTTTTTAAAAGGGATCTTGAAGCTCGTTAGTCTCTGTCCGAAGAGCTGGCTGAGGAGGTCATTCTGGGATTCAGCTGTCCAGCATGCTCGGGAGTTGGCATGTTCAGCACCGTGGACAGGTCTTCCCCTCTTGGGGGTCCGGTGCAGGGGTCTCACCTGGGAGAAGGCCTTGCCTGGCCCATCCTTGCTGCGTCTGAAGTCCCGGTGTGTGTGGCTAGGTTGCTCTTTCTGCTGCTCTGAGGGCTGGGACACAGTAGAGCTGCTCTGGCTACTGGGCCTGGGCTTGGCAGGGAGCACACGGCTGGGAGTAGCCTGTTTTCGCGGAGCTCGCAGGGGTTTGTCAGGGACTGAAGGGGCTCTCCCCAAGCTCCCCATACTGTCATTCCTGCTTGGCCCCAGAGCCCGGCCCTTTCTCTTCTTCTCTTTTCCCTCTCCGTCCTCCCTGGGGACCAGGATCCCTTGGGGGCCCTGGTCACCAGTTTCCCTCAGTGCCTTGGGGTAGCCCTTGGCCAGGGCTCGAGTTGGGGGCTTGTCTGTGGTAGAGCTCTGGCTTGTGCAGTTGGGCTTGGCTGGTGTGGTGGCTGTCTCGCTCTGGAGCTGCCCACTGGCTGGCTGAGGCTGGCTGCCTCCTGCAGTTTTGGTGCTGCGCTGTGGGCCTCCATCACCCTGGGAGCTGGGGCTTGGCTTGACTTTGATGGCAGTGGGCTTCTGCCTGTCCTCAGTGCCATGGGGTGGCTCTCCAGGTGTTGGGCTGGCCATGACCTTCTTCAATTTCACTGGGAACTTGGGTGCTTTGCTGGCAACAGACAGAGCTGGCCTGTCCTTTGATGAACTCTGACAACTCCCATGCTTGGTGGCAGCACCCTTGTGGGAGCGAACTCCTTTGACCCCCTCAACCCCCTCAGGTATCATGTGGCATGTGGACACCTGCCTCTCCTTCCAGAGCAGGGAGGTGGCTTCTGGGCCATGGTCAGGGCCACATTTGCCAGGGATACTCAGGGTCCTACCTTTCCCTGAGAATGGGCCAATAGCCTTCTGTTCCTCTATGGCTTGGCCTCTGGCCCCTGGCCGGGGCAGAGACCCCTCCAAAGGGAGAGTCTGCTGGAGAAGAGGCCCAGGACTGCCTGGGGAAGCCTCATCTGTGGGGCTGTCCAGGGCTTGGTCTGGCTTGTGGCCATGTTTGCCATCAGCTGAGGCTGCTGGGAAAGGAGACAGAGATGGGAGAAGGAGCTCCTGGCAGTCAGAGGGCAGATTGTTGCTCCTGGCCAGGTGGTCCACAGACCCTGTGGACCTCTCTGGGGTCCTGGGCTGCTCCTTGGTGCTGCTGGGAGCCGTCTCTGAGCAGAGCTTGAGCAGGGCTGGGAGGGATGCCTTGTTCAGGGTAGGGCTGCTGCTCAGAGACAGAGGCCTGTCCATGATGGGCCCAGGGGTGCTGCTGGGTGTGGCCACTCTGTGCTTTTTGCTAGGCAGTGTGCCCTCCTGGGCCTTCTGCCCAGGGGTGCCTGGCCTCCGCACCCTGCGGAAAGTGAAGGGCTGCTGCCCCCTCCTCAGGTGTTTGTCCATGTGTCGGTCAAACTGCTCCTTCTTGGCAAACATATAGTTGCAGGAGCTGCAGACAAAGGACCTCTTGCTGATGTGTGTGACGTTGGCACAGAGCTCACAGGCGTACAGTGGGGTGTGCTGCAGCTCCAGCTCCTCCCTCACCCCATGCTCCCTGGCCAGGTGCACACGCAGCTCACGGGGCTCAGGATAGACCCTTGGGCACTGGGGGCACAGGAAGACACGCTGTGGGCTATGCACCGCCAGGTGGCGCTGCAGCTTGAAAGGCTTGGGGAACCGCTTGCCACAGTGGTGGCAGTCTCTGGAGGGGTCCTTGCAGTCTTGATGCATAGGGATGGTGTGGAGTAGGGGCTCTCGGTTGGAGCAGGGTTCAGGAGATGGGCTGGGGCACATCTTGGTAGAGCCAGGGAGAGTGGCAGAACTGCTGGGCAGAGTGGGGTTTGTGCAGGCTGATGGGCTGTTGCAGGCTAAGTCGCTTTCTGGCATTAAAGTGCCATCCTGGTTTGAGTTGTTGGCACGAAACTTGGGTTTTGTCCTCCCCTTCTCTGCGGGGCCCCCATTTGCTGGGCCAACTGAGCACCTGCCCCTGTGGGGTTTGGATGCCTGCCGCATTATGCTGCTCAGGAAGCATGTGACAGTGCTGTCCCCCTCCCAGCATCCAGGCGGGTCTCCCAGGGACCTCCGTGCTGGCCCCTTTCGTGCGAACTGCAGGGCATGTTCCCGCAGATGCTCGTTATACATCCAGATGTCGGCCACCTCCCTCAGGCACATGCCGCAGGCCCACAGCCCTGCCCGGCCCTGCATGTGCTTCTCCTGCAGGTGCTCCCGCAGCAGCTCCCGAGAGCCAAACCTGCGCTCCACGCACATGTAGCAGGTGGGGGGTGGTGAGGGGCTGTGGGCCAGCTTGTGCAGGTCTAGCTCACCCAGGCCGTGAAAACGCTGGAAGCACACCCTGCACTTGTAGGGTGCCCTCCTGGCCTTGGCATTCTGGTCTCTGCCTGGGGCCCTTCTGGCCCCTGCCACCTCCTCTGTTCTTTTGCTCTGTGGCCCCTGGGAATTCACTGGGGCCTTGAAGTCTAAGAAGCTCACACTGGGGAGAGCCACGGGGTCTTTGCAGGTTCCCAGAAAGCACAGATCTTGCATCTCAAGTTTGGTGCTGAGTCTCTCAACCTCCATGGCATTGCCCGGGAGCCCGTAGTCGTAGTGTTCTCGCTCCAGGTTGGGGGGCTCAGGGCTCATGTCTTCGAGAGAAGAGGCAGTCTCCTCGGTGGAGACCCGCAGCTCCAGGCCTCGCCAAGCTGCGGGGACCATGTGCAGCTCAGGGATATTCTCTGATGGGTGGTCCTCAGCACTGCAAGAAGGTTCCTGCTCAGCACAGTCTGCTTCTGGGTCAGGCTCAAGGGCCCACAGGCTGGGTCCAGGGGCCCAGGGGTCAATGCCAGGCACCTTGCTGCTGAGGAAGCCCTCCAGGAGGAAGGACTCAGGCAGGCCCGTGGCCTCATCACTCCATGGGTCCTCGAGGGACAGGCAGAGGGAACCTGAGTCACTGAGATCTGTAGGCATGTGAGCAGAGGGCAGAGTAGTGCTGCTTTGGAATTCCCCACTGGGCTCCGGCAATGGCGGAGGCTTTGGCTTTTTACAGCACTTCCCATAGACTCGGGGGTTCTTCTTCCGAGTTAAGCGCTTGCCCAGAGGGAAGAGCCGGGAAAAGGAGGCTTCGTCATCAAACAAGCTCAGAGGGTCCTCGAAACCTGGGCTGGGAGCTTCAGGAGTGACGTCTTCAGGCTCCTGGAGCCTGTTTTCTGGGTTGTGCCGGGGGCCCTGGAGGCAACTGCCAATGGTGCCACTTGCTTCAGGACCACAAGTCTCTGGAGGGCTTGGCAGTCCCCAGGGGGGCTTGTGCCCTTCACAGTCACCCTGCCCTGACCTGCAGTCGGCCACCCTGCTGTCCCCTGCAGGTATACTCCCAGCCACCCTTGACAGATCTCTGCAGACACCCAAAATCCTGGTCTCTCTGGGCCCCCAGTACCCCCTTGTCAGGGATGCCTTCTGACCCTCTGGCCCTTTCCCAGGAGGCACCCCCTCCATCCTTCCTGGAGGGGTTACCCAATTCCCAGGTGACTTCTGTGTGGGCGTCTCCTGCAGGTCTGTAGCCATGGGGAGAGGTGACTGCGTGACCTCGGTCTCCTGTTCTGCCTCCTGTGAGAGGCTGCAGCTCAGAGAGGGTGGGTAATTGACAATCGTGGTTGATGGATTCCAGCAGCTTCTATCTGAAATCACATCAGGAGAGACTTGAGGACTGCTCTCCTCCTCGAACTTTCTTGCTCTTGGTTTTCTCATCTTATTTGATTTCCTCTCTGACTCACTGGGGACATTCACGGATTGTCTACCCTGCCTCTGGCCTCCTCCTCTCTCTGCCTGTTTGGGGCAGGGTGCATCCCTTGGCAGCAAGTCCCACTTCCTGGGCTCTGTAGGCCTTGAGCCCGCTCCTTGCCTGACTGGGCCCACGGGGTGTGGTGCCTGGCTGGGGGCACAGCCTAGTGCTCTCAGAATGCTGAGCCCCTGCCTGAGCCCTTTGGACATCTCAGGTCCCGGGACATCCTCAGGAGCCCTGGAGCCCTGGATGGCGGGTAACCCAGCAACGTGGCTTGGGCTGCTCAGCCTGTGCCTTGGTTTCTCCTTCCCAAGAGCCCTACGGCTTTTCTTCCCAGGTGGGTGGCTCATCTGGGCTGCAGACTCCCCAGGTTGGGGAGCAGGTGGGGCTGGAGTGCTTGGCTGGGAGGAGGCTCCCTTGTGCAGCTTGTGCTTCCTGGATTTATGGCGACTTAGGCCTGGCCTGGATTGGAAGGTGGCTGAGCAGACCTCGCAGGTCACAGGCTGCCTGCTGGGGCCTTGGTCCTTCCGGAGGTTGTCCTCAGTAGACATGGGCCTCTTTTTGAAGCCACAAGGCTTCTGTTTGGGGTCCTGGGAACATAGAGGGTCTCCCTGGGGCATCTGGTGGAAGACATTTCTGAGGCTCTGGGGGGAGTTGGGTCTGGAGTTGCTGGCTGTGTTGCTCAGAGAGGTGGCTCTGTCCTGGAGGAGCTCTTCACAAGGGCAGGTCACCCTTGGACCTCTGGTGCCAGCTCCTGAAGCCTTTGTAATTCTGGGACGCCCAGCCCCACGTGTCCTAAGGTCCTCTTGGCCCTGGGGGCTGGCCCCCACCCCACCTTCCAGGGAGGCATGGGGCTCTGGCCTGGCTGTCCTCTGGGTGGAAGGGTCAGTGGGCACAATGGCAGTGCTCTGGCCATCTCTATTTCCTGGGTGTTCTGAGGAGGGACACTTGGGCATCCTGTCTGGGCTTGTGTTGGGTGTGACTCCCCTGAAGTGGGCATCTGGCCACTCAGTCCTGGAGCCTCTGACTGCCTCTGTGCCATCTATGGCAGGAATGCCAGGCAGGGCAGCAGCCTGGACGGTCACTCTTGGGGACATGGCCCTCACTGGGGGAGGAGCGGCATCATAGGCAGGAGATCCCCTCGGCCTCTGTTTTCTGGAACCCTCCAGTGGTCTTGACATGCAGGCTTCAGGGTGGTTCCCCGCATGGGAAGGTTTGAAAACATTGATGAAGCCTGGCTGGCCCATGGGAGGGTCTTCCAGGGAGCTTTGTTCCCCTAGGAGAGAGCAGCAAGCCTGGCTTTCCTTGAGGTCACAGGGGCTTGTCCTCAAAAGAGAGGGGTTTGCCAGAGACCCCTCAGCCCTAGAATCTGTGGGATCTGGGGTATTCTCAGCTGTTTTCAGAGCTGTGCAGACAGAGGAACAGGCTGGCAGGTGCTTCGTGCTGGTAGGGTCCCTGCAGGATGGAGTCGCTGGGAGCAGCTCCCTTAGCTTGCCTGAAAGCACTGTGGGAGTGTCCTCCTGGAGCACGTGCTCAAGCCTGCGAGGAACAGGGATGGCTGCAGAAGTGGGCAAGGGGGCACAGCCAGCCAGGCCCCTCATGGGGAGCTCGGGGCTCTCCCCGTGGAGTAGCAGGTGCTTCTTAGGGCTTTGACCGGCTGCCTCTTGAGTCCAGTCCTCAGGCCCATTTTGGACATGTGTTGCTGCCAAGGATGGGACCAAAGATTCCATTTCTGAGGAGGTGGGGCTGGGTGTGGACCGGGCTTTATTCTGAAGGCCCAAGTTTGTGTTGTTTCCCTGAACTGGCCCCCCCAGCTGGCCTGCAGCCCCAGCCAGGCTGTCCTGTGTGGCTTCAGGATTGGTATTGACTGCGGCTAGGTCATCTGCTCCCCCTGGGCTCCCCCAGTTGTCTGATTGAAGTTGGCTGGCTTTGTCTTGGCCTTTGAGCTTCTCAGCCTGGCTGAGTGAGAACAGATGGTCATCTGCTTCTGGCCCCAGCTGGCATCCGGTCATTGCAGGAATGGTTGTTATCTGCACACCCAGCTCCGAGCCCTTGGCAGGGTTCTGGGCCATGTTCCCAAATTCCACACTGTCCCCTTCCACATCTAAGGGGTTGCTCTGCTGAGGGCTTTGGGCATTGGCAAGCAGGGGCCCCTGTAAGCCCTGGGCAGCATCTTCACTCTCAGCGGCTTTGGCCACCAGGAACTGGAGTTGACATACTGGGCTTCCAGAGGGATCCTGGGTCCTCCTGCCGGGACTGGTGTTGGGCAAGCAAGCAGGACTTGCAGAGGTTCCTGCTGGTACAAACTTCTCATTACCCTCAGAGCTAGGGCCCCCTGCTACAGGGTGGAGGGGACCTGCTCCTTTTGGCCCATCTGTGCTGCTTACAGAATGTCCCCTGAGGACCTCATTGTGACTGGAATCAGAAGGTGGACTGGCACCCAGATGCAGAACTCCAGCACCCTGAAATGCCAAGTCAGGTGCCAGATGGGCAACAGGGCTGTTGAGTGCTTCCAGCTCAGGAGCATCTTGGCAGGGCCCCTGTGCCCTACAGGATCCCGGGAACAGCCCTCTCTGAGTGCAGGAAGGAAGCAGCAGGACATCTTCGTTGGGATGGAGTCTGGTGGCCCTCTTATTGTTAGGACACAAAGGCTCATGGTTTGGGCTGCACTTTGCTAAATGTCCGCTGTCTGACAGGGGCTTGAGTGGCTCTCTGGGGTCTGGTAGACAGGTTTCTGGGCAGACCCCGCAGTCCTCTTTGGCCTTGGGGAGCCCCGTCCTGGAGACTCTGGTGTCCTGCACTGGCTGGAAACTGAGGCTAGCCCCAGTGGGGCTGGAAGGAGCCCCAGAAACCTGGTCTTTGTGGGTACTAGGGGGAGTGGCTGCTTTTCTGGGGTGAAATGAGGGCCACTCCTCCTGCGGACTCTCCAGAGTCCCCTCCATGGTGGCCATGGCTGATTCTGCTCCTTTCTGGTGTGGGCTCAGTTCCCCAAGACCAGTGGGGTCAGCTGTGGAGAACGAGTCCTTTTCAGGAGAAGCAGCTTGGTGAGTGGGCAGGGGGGTGCCTGTGCCCGAGTGAATTCTGCCCGTGTTCTGAGCTCTGCGCAGTTCCTCAGGGGCCCGGTGCGCACCTTTACTTTCCAGCTGACTTTCTAATTCAGTGACCAATCTTTTGATCTCCAATTCATCCTCAGATAAGTTGCCCATAAAAGCTATGTTACATTCGTTAACCTTGCAAGGCAAAGGGAGAGGGTTGGCGGCCGCTGTCCGCTCGTGAGGATGCTTCTTACTGAATGCCTTTCCCCCTGAGAGGTCAGGAAAATGGCCCAGATGGCTGGATAGCATCGGAGAAACTTCCTCCAATAGGGACCAGCCCTTCTCAGGCAGAAATGAGGGGTATGGCAGGTCCAGCTGGGGTTTCCTCAGAGAAGGATCAATGCATGTGGGTGGCGAGTGTGCATCCCCATTTCCAGACAGGCTGCTGTAGATGGGGGAATCAAAGGCTCCCATGGGCAGCCCCGGGAGAAGGGGCGTGGACTCCAAAGTCAGTGGTGACTCGGCTTTGCCTGGGTCTGTGTTGACTGTGTACGGTGGATTCCTGGGAGGTTTTGACTTGAGGGAACTGGTGCCTACACCGTCCTGGCACAGGTGCATGTTGCTGGCTGGAGGAGTGTCCAGAGCTAAGGGCTTGGAGTACAAGTCTTCACTGAAACAGCCAGCCAGGTCTTTGGGTCCAAGGACCAATTCACTGTGGGGGCTGCTGTAGGGCTGTGGCTCCTTTTTGGCAGCTGGAACCATGGAGTCTCTGTTAAGAAGAGCTGAGTCACACCCAAGATCAGGGGTCTTTAAAAACAAGATGCTGGCTGCGGGGTGGGCAGCGCTGGTGTTAGTGATGGGCACCAGCAATTCTCCCGGCAGGTAGGCAGGGGGGTCCTCTTCATCATGAGAGATGGGGGGTTCTGTGCACCCGCGGTCATTCAGCAGACTGCTTGTACCTGGTGCTGATGAGCTCCTGTGGGGCACCATGGTGTCCTCTCTGCCTGGCCGTGGCTGCTCTGGGGCTGGGGAACAGGGACTTCCTTCCACACAGGTGGATGGAGGAGAGCTGGAAACATCTCCGAGAAGCTTTGTGGTGATAGGTGGAAAATCTTGATGGAAGTCCAGTGGTGAATGGTTTTCCTCTGGGGTCTTGGCACTGGTGGGAATCTGCAGGAGACACTCAGGGTCTCTCTCCTTAGGACCCTGTCTGGTCTTGGGGCTTTGCTGTGGGCCCTGGGCCTTGGGACTCTCACTGGGGCCCGGGCAAGGCAAGCCTGGCTTTGTGGTTTCCTGCCTCACGACTTTCCTGGGTTTCTGCTGCTCTCGATCTTCTCTAGAACTCGGGGTCAAGTCTACCTCCTTTCTCTTCTCACCTCGGCACCACTGCCGGCAGCCATGGCGGGGCTGGCCTCTGAAGCAGGAGCCCCGTGGCTGCAAGTGGTCCTCCTCCTCGGACTCGGAGGCATAGTCGTATTCCCAGAGCCTGCCATCCAGGGTGCTGGGTACAGGACTCTTGGTCTCCGGAGAGAAGCACCTGCCCTGGCCACGCTGTGCCTGAAGCTTGTGCAGCTGATTCTTTTGTTGGACGATCTTGTGGATGAGCTCCTTGCTCCAAGTGCCACCCCGTGCCTTCCTCCTCCTAGAATTTTTCCCCGGGGACAGTCGGAGGCGCTTGGAGCTCCTGGTCTCTGCTGGGAGGGCCCTACCACAGGGATCTGTGTGGCTCTTGGGGGCTTGTGTCCTGAGGTCCCGGGGGCAAGGTGGGGCTGGCTCAGCCTTGTCACCCTTCCTCCTGGGCCTCAGGCAGGTGGCTCTGGTGCCCCTGCCTGACCTCTTGGCAGTATTGGATGTGTCCAGCTCTCCCTGGAAAAACTTAAACTGCTTCCCTCTCTTCTGCTGGCTGCCCAGGCTGGCCCCATCTGCCTCTGTAGTCATTAGGCCAAGGGATCGGGTTTTAGGCCTGTTGCAGGCTGAGTGGCCTCCGTCCCCAGGGTGGGGAGCCTGGGCCTCCAAGGCTGGGAGCGAGAGCTGAGCTTTGTTCTCTGGCGTGGCTCCCACCCTTGTCTTGGGGGGTGGCCCAGCACTGAGACCTCTGGAGCCAGAAGGTTCTTCGTCGGCAAAGACGTCGATGAAGCTGCTGTCGATCTCCGGGTTGTCTGACTGGTATTCTAGGCCATTGAGTGTCTCGGTGATGAGGCTGTCCAGCTTGGCATCATCCTCCAGGTCCAGGTCCACAGCAGAGAGTGGGAAGGGGGCAGTGGTCAGGCTGGACAAGAAACTTGTCCTCAGGGGGTCATCTTTGCCATCTACCCGGACGTCTGCCCCTAGCAGGTAGGGGACTGTCTTGGTGTGGCTGAGCAGGCTTGGGTTCGCTGCTTTGGGAGTAGCCAGCACAGAGGGGGCAGTGGGGGGTGTGGGGAGCTCTGAGGTCTGCTGGTGACTGTCCTTGGTCCTGGCCAAGAGCACACTGCAAAACTGTCGGTGCTCCAGAAAGGTGGCCAGGCTGCTGTAGTTGCGGTCACACTGCTTGCAAGTGAGCAGCACGTCCAGCTGGTCCAGGCTGGCACTGCTGAGGGGGAAGTGGTGGGCAGAGTAGGGGGGCGGCTCTGGGGGGAAGCCCTCCAGCCCCCTGCTGCCCACCTCGGGGCCCACACTAGGGAATGGGGCCTCCTCCAGGCATTTGAAGGTGCCCTTGGCCCCCAGGCCCTCTGTGGGGAAAGGGAAGGTCTTGACTGGCTCTGACTGGTAGTGGATGGGGAGGGTGTGTGAGGGCTCCGGGGATGGGAAGGGGCTGCTCTTCTCCTGGGAATGATTGGGGGTGTGGAAGAAGGCAGAAGGCCCTAGGGAGCCAGGGAGCTGGCTCTCCTCTGAGCTGGGGTTGGCTGGGCTGCTAGACAGTGGTGACAGTGACGAGCAGGTGCTGCTGCCAGCTGTGTTGGTGGCAGGTGAGGGCAGTGGGGACTCACTGGGAGAGGCTGCTACCAGCCTGGGTTGGGTCAGGCCAGAGGTCCCTCGGGGGGAGACCTGGGGCTGGGTTACCCCAAAGAATAGGGTCTGGGCCCCAGGGTCCTGCAGCCCATTGTAGGTGAACAGCCTTGGGGAGCCTCCGCTGTGCTGGCCTGGGCTGTTTCTCAGCACTGCCAGCTTCTCCCCCAGCCCAGGTGTCTTGCTGGCAGCGACCAGGGCTACATGGCTGCCCCCCTGCCACTCAGGGGTGCCTGGGGAAAAAGGCAGCTGGCTCAGCATCTCCACTTCATGGGGTCTGGGCCCAGTGGCTGGGAGCACCTGGGGCCAGGGCAGCGGGGGGGTCTGGGGGAGGCCAAGCCTCTGGCCTGGGCTTGGCTGGCCTTCAAAGAACACACTCCTTGTAGCAGCCAGGGGGCCCAGGGGAGGTGTGGGGTAAGGGGCTGTGGTGGGATCCCACAGCTGGGGCAGTCTGGTGGGTGGGGGCCCAGGGGTGGCCAACTCTGTGTCCAGAGACCCAGGACTGGTGCCCACCCTACTGGCTCCCGGGCTTCCATATGCCTGCCCAGGAAAGTGCCTCTGGGGCAGAGAGTTTGGGGGTCTCCTGGGGCTCCCCAGCCCATTGTGGGCTGAAGGTGGTCTCTCAGAGAGGGCTTTGGTCAGGCTCTTGTGCAAACTGTCTGGGAAAGTGGCCGTGCTCTCTGAGAAGGGGCTGGGGGCTGGGAGAGTAGCACCAGATGTGGGGAGAGCATGGCCAAGGTCACTGGGGGGGTTGAGTCGTCTGGGCTGGCTGGGGTAGCAGGGCGGGGGTGGAGAAGCAGGCTGGGTGGGCAGGGCGTAGGTCGAGCCTGTGCTCATAGCCTCCTCCTGCCATTCTCCCTGAGGCTGGTGGAAGGCAAACACCAGTGCCCTGTCCGAATAATCAGGCCTTGCTGTGTCCTTGGGGAAGGACTTTGGGTTGGCCCCGTGTAATGCTGGGAGGGGGAACTGGAAGGAGGCCACCCTGGGGCTGCCGCCTTCAGGAAAGGGCTCTGGCTCTGCGGGGAGGACCCCAAAACTAGCACCTGGTAAGTTGTTCTCGGCAGTGGGAGGCCAGGCATCAGCCCCACTGGCCTGGAGTTCTGAGTAGGAGGCTGGCCTGCAGGGGCTGGCATCACTGCTCTGGGGGGCCCTAAGGGGTGGGGGCCCCTGGGTGGCACTTGGTGAGGTATAACTGGTGGAGGTAAAGCTGGAGGGGGTCTCCTGGAAGCACCTTTGGAAGCTGAGCTCTTCTGGGGCAGGAGGGGCCTCTGCCTCTGGGGGCCCAGGGGCTTCATGCTGTGGGCTCTCAGGGGTCTCGTCCGGGGTAGGTCTGGCCCTTGAGCCTGAACTGCTTAGAGTATAGAGCTGCTGGGGGCTGACGTCTGCCCTGCCTGCGTGCCACGTGGGAGCCTGTGTGTGGCTCCTCTCTAGTGGGGTCCGGGGGCTGCCACCCTTTCTGGGTGGGCTGCTTAGAGGCTGGGGTCTCAGGAGGGAGGCCTTGGGCTCTACCTCCCTAGCCTGCCCAGGCTGGGTATCCTGGGGTTCCATGGCCTGCACCCCACTGCCCGGCTCCTGCGTGGCCTTGGCGGTCCTGCTGACTGGGGTACCATCCTCGCTGGGGGGCTGTGTGGCTGTGCCACTGGCCATGCTGCTGGTTGTTTGGCAGGGCTGTAGGCCTCCAGTCATGTTTGGGGCTGGTGCTCCACGGGGCTGCTCCCCAGGCATGGTCCCTCTGTCCAGGCGCTAGGAGGATGTGGTGGTCCGAGGAGGTCCATGGGGAGTGGGCTGGGGGGCTGTCCTCACCCCTCGGGGGGCCCTGGAGAAGCCTGTTCTCATGGTCCTGGGTGGAGCCTGAAGGGAAAAGATGGAAGTGAGTGAGTAGGGAGTGATGGTGGCTCCCTGGCCCCCATGGAAGCTGTGATGGGCTGGGAGTGGAAGCAGCTAGCACAAAAACCCTGACCTTTAGAGAGAGGAACTCAGCTCTGATGGCACTTTGAGAGACAAGAGGAGAAAAGTGTTCCTGCCAGACTGAGCATGGGGCTGTGGGGAGAGGGAGAGAAGGAGAAAGAGTGTGCTGTTTGGGGCCTGAGGGTCTCAGAAGATCCCTGGCCACCTCGAAGCAGCCCTGTTTGGTTTTGGCCAGGCTGTGAGAGAAAGGCCCCAGAGCTACAGAGGCCCCATGGTGGGGATAATGGGCACCTGCTGGCTATCTGCGTGGCCTGAGGTGGGGCCAGGGGGCAGCCCAGGCAGGACAGAGGAGGGACCTCATATCAGAAGCTGAGTTGGGAAACAAAGGGTGAGACTGTGCATGCCTGAGTCTGGCCTGAGGCTCACACCGGGTCCTGTGACAGTCTTGCAGCTGGTGGGCATAGGACAGCCTCAAGCCACTTGCTCTGGGGACCCACTGGTCACTCCCCAGGGTAGGGTCTGTGTCTATATTTCTAGGCAGCACCAGGCATTGTTGATGCTCCCTCGCTGTGTTTGGAGACCTGCCCAGGGATCATACCCATTGAGCAAGGGTGCTTTTCCTGATATGGGGCACAAACATCTCTGTCTCTCCTGGGTGGGGATGGTTCCAGCACTGGCCAGCAGAGGTTGTCACACCATCCCCCTCCCTGCCCGCCCCCACCACCCTGTGGACCCTCCCCTATCCCAGCAGCATGGGTGTCCCTCCCCTCCTAAGCAGAGATCTCACCCCCTCCTCTGGGCCCCACTGCCTGGGGCCAGCCCTCCCCTCCTCTTCCCATCTCAAGAGTAGGAGACCCTGGGGCAAGGCTTCTGGGTGAAGGTTGTTGAATAAATGGGTGATGGCAGTAACAGCAGTGTGAGCTTCTCCTGAGCATTTGGCTGGGGGCCAGGGGCTGAGCACTTTCCATCAATCACTTCTGTTCTCACAGTGGCTCTGGAGGCCAGAACTGTTAGAGCTCTGGGGAGGTGAGTAACGTGCTTCACGGCCTCGCAGCTGGTGGAGGTCACTGGGGTCCCCAGGATAGACCTCTTCCAGCCAAACCACACATGGCACCTCACTCCTCATGAAGCCCCCTACAAGAGAGAGGGCAGGGCCTATGAGGTGCCAGCCCCCCACTGCACCAGCTTGCTGTGGGGCCTGAGACTGGTCCCTCAGTCTCCCTGAGCCTGGAAAGTGGGGATCCCAGGAGGTCCTCCGATGGAGCTGTTGTGAGATAGCATGAGTCACCATGTCCACACTGGGATGTGATCCCTTGTGGATCATCTACTGTTTCTGTGGTTTTCTGACTATTCCTGTTTCTGCCCGAGCCTGGGGTCCCCAAGCTGGGGGTCCTGCCTCGTCCCCACAGCCTGGTGTGTGGAGCACAGTAGGCACTCCAGATTGAGGAAAGATCAGTTTCCATGCCCTTGAAAGAGGGGCAGTAACAGTGCCACCCTTACCAGGTCGTCCTAAGGTTCAATATTCTTGCAACCTGGCATGGTGCCTGACATGCAGGGGCACTGCCTCCCTGTGCCTCCCTAGGCTCAGTGTCCCCACCGTTCCTGGGGTTATGGTGTTGTTTCTCCAGGGGCACTGCTGGAGGCCTCCAGGCTGCAGCCGTACCTGAAGGGGGACCACCTGGGCCACCCTGAGTGGGCTTAGGGGCAGAAGCCTCTGACCCCATGGCCTCACCTGCTCTCAAAGCCACCTGCGGCTTCTCAGTAGCCCAACGGTCTGCCCGGAAAGCTCCCCATTGGGGCTCAAGGTGGTAGATCACACTACTAAGATTGTTGTCCCTGAGGAAGGGCTGTTCCACTTTGCCCCACTGCTGGCAGGCTGGGCCACATGGCTCCATTCAGCCACTAGCGGGGAGCAGCAGTGATTCATGCTACTTCTGCGCAGAGACTGTTAGAGCAGAGACACAGAAACATGCCTTGCTGCCTTTTTGAGGGCTGAGGTCACAAGCTGTGGCCAGGCGGTGGGCTGACTGCCTGGTTGCTGGTGGGGCAGTCACTGTCCATCTCTGGGCTCCCTCCCCCATCAGACAAGGGGGTGGGGGTCAGCCCAGGTTATCTCGAAGGGTCCATTTTTTTCCAGCAGCCAGAACCAGCTTCTCTTGGTGGGAAGGCCAGTCATTGGAAGTGGCCCCTTGTTCATCCATTCACACAAGAGTACTTCTGGACAGCTGCCCAGCAGTACCCGGCGTTCTCCGGAGGAGATAGACTGCAGCTTTGGAGCTTTGACCCTGGCTCAGAGCTCCTGTGGGGCCACAGAGGCTGGGCATAGGGGGTGGCAGGGAGGGGCAATTATTGAGTACCTACTGCATGATAGGTGGAACTGAACTTAGGGCCTGGGGAGCTGAGGAAGGGGCTTCTGCATGGCTGACACCAGAGGAGGCTTCCTAGAGGAGGTGGCATCCGTTCCGGCTACCTGGATGAAGAGGGCATGCAGGAGTGAGAACTATGAGCACAGGCAGGTGCAGGGTTGCTTGGAAAAACTAGGAGAAAGAGTTCTGTGCCCCAGGAAGGAATTATGGGGAGCTGGGCCGGTTCCTGAAGGACAGTGAGGCCCTTACAGGGTGGGCAAGTGGGGCCCCAAGTGAGCCAGCATCCAGATTGCAGGCAGCAGCTTGGGCAAAGTGGTCTGCCTTTCCATGCACACTGACCCAGGCCAGGGAGTCTCCTGGGGGCCCCCTTTGTCACTGGCTCCAGGGACACCCCACAGGGAATGCTCTTTACCCAGCTGCATGGTGGCGATCCAGCAAAAGTTGGGCCAAGAACTGGCTCTGAACCAGCTGGTGGTAGGTGTTGGGCCCTCCCTGGGAGTAGGAAGGGGTCTGGCCTGAAGGCCCTCCCCTTCTAACTTCTTAGGCAGCTTAAGGCAGCAGGACCCAGGCCAACTTGCAGACCAAGTCCAGGGCTCCATCTGCAACAGGCAGTGGAGTCTGTGGGATCAAGCATGCAGAGATGCTGAGGGCCTCTGGCCTTGCAGGACCTCCTTCAGCTGCCCCTGAACAGGCTGCTACTGGGACATGACAGGACAGGAATCCCTGGGGCCTGGGTCTCCCCACTGCTTCCAGAGCTTGTCAGGGGGTGGCAGGTGAGTCCAGGGTGGTCATTAGACAGTGAGCCCCACAGGTCCATGCTCTAAGCAGCCTCAGAAGGAGGTTCTGGTTCTGGTTCCCCCGCCAGTGTTGGCTGCACATCCCCAGGAACCTCTCCGAGCCTCAGTAAGCCTCGGAGTCTCCTCCGTGGTCCGGGAATAACACTGGAACCTATCTCAAAGAGTGTGGCAAAGGAGGACCAGTGAATAACCTCTTCATACAGCATCTAGCAGAGAATGTGGTGGAGCCAGCACTTCCCCATTTGTACCGTGACTGCTGAGTCCTGTTGCCCTCTTGCCCCACTGCTCATTGGCACAAAGGAGATGGAGAAAGGAGACTATGGGAAGAGGGCTGTGGGGGAAGGCTGGGTGGGGTGAGAAAATGGGAAGAAGTTGCTAATTTGTTGTTGGTTTGAAACAGCTTTGTCCCAGGCTTCCCTCAGATCTGAGGAGGCCTGACTTGCTGGTCCCTGGAGAACTCAAGCGACAAGCTGCTGCCACCATCCTGAACAGTCCTCTCACCCAGCTCAGGGCCCAGTTAGGAGTCATGCATCAGTCCCAGACAGCTAGCTGGGGGGTGGGGGTGGGGCGACCTCTGATAATTGGGCAGCCAGCATCCCCAATTATCACCTGAGTGGGGAGGCAGGAAGAGCCCAGTGGGGCAGGTGAGGAGGCTGGGTCAAGGGCATCTCCAGCCAGGTGGCCAGGCTGTCCTCTTCTACATACCTGGGGAGTCGGGCCCTCAGCTGGGTCGCTGCACAGCTTCCTAAGGAATGAGGACTTCTTGGCTGCAAGGAAAATGGAAATTGTGTCAGAATCCATGTGGTGCTAGGCAGAGGGAGCGACTCCCAGGTGAGCCCCCCCCCAACACCATGCAGAGCCAGGGGGTTCCAGGGGACCAGGAAACCGGCCAAGAGAGATGGTGAGCTCAGGAGGCCAGCAGGCAGCTCAGCCTGGCCCAGGAGCCCAGCAGCATTGGGGGTCAGCTGGCTGTCTTTGCCCCAGGTTTGTTGATTATTTTACATTTCTTTTTGTTATGTTCTTATGCATAGGCTACACATTTGTGTGGCTCCCAAACTTGAAACAGTGTTCAAAGGTCTGCAAGGAGAAGTCTCACCCTAAACCCTGGCCGGTTGGCCCTCTTGCCCATTCTGCTCTGTAAGCACTCGGGAACTTCTTGTGTTTCCTTCCAGAGTTTCTTGATGTAAACACCAGCAAATCCCATCCCTCCCTTCTTCAACAAAAGAGAGTCTAAGGCACTCACTCTTCCAAACCTTTTTGCATTTAACAATGCATCTTGCAGGTAATTCTGCAGTGCTCTGTAGATTCCTGTCTCTCCGCCCATCTCTCTACCACAGACAGCTGCAGAATATTTTGCAGGATGGACAGGTAGCTATTGGGGTATCCAGACCCCTCCCAATGGACACTGGGTTGTCCTACATTGGGCCCCATAAGCAATAGAGCAACGACTCTGCGTGCCAGTGAGACCCACGGGGTAAGCTCTAAGAATAGCAATGGTGGGGTCAAAGGGCAAGTGCATTTGTGATTTGAAGAGATATTGTCAAATTAATCCCTGGGGTGGTTTTAAAATGTGGCCACAAAATTTTTAATCCTCCTTCCTTGAAAAGGTGGGGCCTAGTTCCCTTTTATCAGATGTGGGCTGGACCTGGTGACTTGCTGCTTATGAACAAAATGTGGTGGAAGTGAGGGCGTTGGACTTTAGAAATTAGGTAATAAAGGGCACAGTGGCTTCCACCTCGCTCCCTGTCTGATGGTTCACTCAAAAGCAGCCCTGTGGAGGGTCCACGAGGGGAGCAACTGAGGCCTCCTGCACACAGCTGTGTGAAGAGCCACCTCGGAAGTGGCTCCTCCAGCCCCAGTTGAGCCTTCAGATGAGACCGCAGCCCCTGCTGACATTCCAGCTGCAACTCCTTGAGAGGCCCTGAACCAGACCACCAGCTGAGACTGTGCCCAAATTCCTGACCCACCGAAGCTATAGATAATAATGGTATTGTTTTAAGCTGTTATTTGTTACACAACAACAGACAATTGATCTCTTAGTATAACTCTGTGCGGTTACACCGACTTGCAGCCCTCCTCACAAAGTAGAGAACCCCAGGCTTTCATGTACATCCCGGCATCACAGTGAGCCCTTTCCCAGGGAAGATGACAGCTGAGGGCTGGGGAGGGAGCGGGACCCAGGTGGCCACTGGTGACCTTTTGCTATATCTTCTCATTCATTCATCCATCCACTCATTTACTCACGCTCAGGTCTGCATGTTGTGGCAGATGTGGTACTAGGCACAGGTATACAGCAGGGAGTGACCATGGCCTCTGCCACATGGATCTTATAGGAAAAGTCAACAGACAACTATGGATAAGGAAACTGAGGCTCAGAGAAGTGGCGCACTTGTCCAAGTCACACAGCACACAGTGAAGCACAGAGGGAGGTGAAGAAAGCCTGCCCCATGCTAGACAGGGTGGCTCTACACCTTGGTCCTGCCTCAGTGGCCCCTTCCCATCCCTAGAGTGCCCTGCCTCCACATACCAAGCCTGTGGAAAAAGCTTGGCTCCCCATCATCCTCTTTCCTCAGCTTCAGGACAGTGGGCCCGATGTCTGCCGGCAGCACCCAGGTCTCTTGATGCCAGAGGCCCCTCTAAGAGTTTGAGGACCAGGCTCTAGCTCTCAGACCACGGGGCAGGCATGGGGCCATGTGTGCCCTAGGTCTCGGGTTCCCACCCCCGCCCAGGCTCTTGGCAAAGCCCCTTAGTGAGCATTGGTGTGGGTTTCAGTAGCCTGGGGCCCCTTTGAAGTTGGGAGATCCAATCCCCCAGATCCGGGGCTGCCCCAGGGAACCCCAGGAGTGAGGGAAAGGCGTCTCCTTTCCCTCAGAAACACTACCTGGCTCCTACCCTAACAGGTCTGGTCCCAGAACTCCAGGTAACTCAAGACCTTAGTGGTGCTGCTTGGCTCTGGCCTGGGGTGTTGGCGGCCGCTCCTGGTGAGGGTAGTCCTGCTGCAGGCCTGGGCCCCTGCTGCTTCTGTGTCCCTCTCCATGGCCCCAAGCCCCTTGCACAGTGTCTGGCTTCTGCTCCTGACCTCTTCCCTCACCTCCTCTTTCAACCTTCCTTGTTTTGCTGTGGTCTCTGTGCTAGAACTGGGCTCCCCTCTCCCTTCCTCCCTGCCTCCATCAGTCTGTTCCAGCCCTTCCTCCCCAGTCCATCTTGGGACCTTTGCCTCAGCAGCTCCCCCTGCCTAGGGCACCTCCTCCCTTCTTTCCAGTCTTCTGATTCTCACCCGCTTGCAGGGAGCCATGCAGGCTCAGGTGGGCTGGGCTCGCATCCTGGCTTCAGCTCTTCTAGGCTATGGGACCAGGGCCAGTCCTAGTCTCTCTGAGCAGTTTCCTTACTGGCAAAATGGGGTGGTCAAAGTCCTGACTTCAAAGGGCTGTTGGGGAAGATTAAAAGGGACAGCATACCTACAGCATTCACACAGACCAGCTACAACAAGCCCTCAGCGACATTTTGCTCTGAATGTGTCACTGCTCTTCTGCATTCTCTCTAGTCCACCTCTTCTGAGAAGTCTTCCCTGCTGTGTGTTGAGTCCACCTGAGAGGTGTTTGTTCAGGAGGCAGCGCTTCACCCGAGAGTTACCACTGACCTCATAAGCTCTCAGGGCAGGGCTGTCTTCCGACATCCTGGCGGCCTGGGGCAGCTCTGTGCCCAGCCAGAGCTCCACATGTGACCCTGGGCCTCCTGGCTTCAGTTTCCCCATCTATAAACAAGGGGTTAAACCTGAGGACTCCTCAGGTCCATCCATGTCCATTTTTCAAGACCAGTAACATGGCTGCTTGTGGCCTCCAGCTGGCACCCAAGCTCCATTCTTTGCCCTGTGGCCTCCTCAGCCCCCCACGCTGCCCACCTGCCCAGATGTGGAATGAGTTTAAATCTCCCACTTTTCTTGTCAAGGCTGGACTGTACCTTCTTAAAGGGCAGGGAATGGGCCTTCCTGCATCCCACCCTGCCAGAGAAATAGGTGTTGCCCCTTGCCCCCCCCCCCCCCCCCCCCCGCCGCCATCAGGGCAGAGGAAGCCATTTCTGCTCTTTCATACCCTTATCCTGGCTGTCATGGCTGAACACCTGTGTCCCCAAATCTGTGCGTTGAAGCCCCAACTCCCAGTATATTTGGAGGTGTGGCTTTTTGAGGTGCTTAGGGTTAGAGGAGGCTGTGAGGTGGGCTACTTCTCTGGGGTAGCCTTTAGAGGAGGGGTCTGGGCAAGGACCACACCACCCCTTAGCACCCACACTGGCCTTCGCTGGTCCAGCAGCAGGCTCAGTGCTGGGCATAGGACAAGCACAGAGAGGGAAGTCAGTGGGGTCAGGTGGGCACAGGGAGGAGGCAACAGGTTGCAGGTTCAGGCTCTGTTCGCTTTTCTGTCTTCATTGCCCACCCTCCCCACAGACTGTCAGCTCCAGGAGCCACTGTGTGGTAAGGACGATGACGGCGATAGCATCCACACACTTATGCCCTCTGTGTCCATTTCTTACTTGGTCTCCATGGCTACCTCACAAGGTTGGCATTGCTCTCCAAATTTACAGATGGGAGACTGAGGCATAGGAGGAGCACATCTCTTGCCAGGTCACACAGCCCAAGGGAGGTGCAGCTGCTCCCGGCGGAGGTATGGCTTGAGTTTGAACAGAAAAAGCAGCTGTGGATTGTAAATGGGGTTCTGGGGGAGGGTGGTGAGCACAGGGCCTCTGCGAGGACGGGACCCCCAGCCATTCATGGCTGGGCCTTGGTTAGGGGGCTCTCAAGCACAGAGTGGGTGGGGGTGGGGACTCCTGACCGGGAGGTGGGCGTAGGGGCATGCGGTGCTGGAGAGGGGATGGGCTGGTTTGGGCTTTATCTGCAAGTAAAGGGAGGCCACAGAGGGATGCTGTGGACATGCGTGGGGCTCACGTCCACACCTAACGCCAAGGCCCTGCTCCCCTTTCTAGATACCAAACAGAAGGCAAGGCATACGTGCCATTGGGCAGAATTGGCTGGGAAGGGCAGGGGGGCTCCAGTCTGACCTGGGTGCAGCTGGGAAAACTGAGGCAGGCTCACAGCAGACACGGGCTTGTCCAAGAGCACGTGGCAAGTAGACCCTGCCGCCCCTGGCAGGTCACCCCCAGGCCTGTAGGAGACTCCTGCCCAGCCTCGGCCTAGCCCAGCCTCTCTTATTATTGATCCCTGCTGTACTTCCCACCTGGCCTCCCTGAACCTGTGCAAGGCTGGCCTGAGGCTTGCTCTGGCCCCTTTGGCGGCCAGCCTGCTCCCAAGTGGTGTGGTGGGCGAAACCATGTCCCTTGCATGCCAGCTGTGTTGGGTAGGGGCCTCTGTTTCCAGATTATCCGAGATAAGCATGACTGGGAGAAGTCAGAAGAGCACAGCTGTGCCCACTCCTCTGTGACGTCTTGACCAGCAGGTGCCACTCTTTTGGTGCCCCCCACCCATCCCAGCGTCTTTTTCAGCAGGCTAAACAGCGAGACATGCTCTGAGACCTGGGACAGCCGAGCAGACTGGAGTGACCCAGAACAGCCCCTGGGGCTCCCAGTCAGCTGTCCTTGCTCTAAGGGGCTGTCATGCGGCTCATTCTGACATTTATTTCACAAATACCTCCTTTCCTTTTCCTTCAAACGCTGCCGCTTTGCTTAAAAACTATCTGTTACCCAAGCACGCAGATAAACCTCTGCAGGTAAAATTATATCTGAGATATGGCCTGAGGGTATGTTTAAGAATACGGTGCAAATTATCAGCTGCATTTATCTTAATTACTTTGGGGGAAAGTGGAGGCTCGGTTGGAAGGGGCCAGGAAGCAGGCGTTTGTCCCGCCTTATCGGGTGCATATTTGAGATCCTTTAACAGAAGGGAGATAAGAGGAGCACGTGGGGAGAAAATGATGTCTTCGAAAATGACAGGGAGGCGCTGGGAGGGGGGTGATGGTGGCGGGATGTGTGCTTAAAGACAGGGCCTGGTGCCCCTGCAGGCTGGCATGACACTAGCCACTCTCTCTGTCCTTTTGTTCCCCAAGGACAGACTTTGGGCTCCACGACAATGCTGCTGACGGCAGCTTTTCATTTCCCAGACTGGAAGTGCCAGCTCTGCAGGAGGTGGCTGGTGCCTCCTCTGGGGCCTGATGGCCAGCCCGAGCTCTGCCCAAGCTCCTCCTAGAAGGAGCCTGAAGCCCTGCCAGGGCACCACATGCCTTCATTCCAGCTGCGACTGAAGAGCAGGACCTTGTTCTGAGTGTGGTGGTGGGAGCCCTGGCCCTTCAAGGAGGGCCTGGCAGGATCCGACTGATGTTTTACAGGATCGAGCTGGCTGGGAGTGCAGAACGGCTCCGGGGCAGGGTAGATGCAGGAGGAGATGGAGCTGGCTGTCTGCATCCTGCTCTGCCCCAGAAGCCTCTTCCCGAGCCTCCATTCCTGGACAGCAGGGACCTCACCTGGGGCCCGTGTGGATCTGGAAAGTGCTGGCTAGTTCAGCGGGCTGCCCCGCATGAGGGCTGCTAGAAATGCAAGGCAGGATTCCCAGTCTGGTCACCAGCCCAGCCAGGGGCTGTCCTGATGCCTGCAGTGACTGGCACTGGAACCCTGGACACCAGCTGTCCAGGGTGGGAGGGACCTGGCTCTCTAGGGGTCCTTGGTGCCCTCACCTACAAGACAGGAATGACCTTACCATTCCACACAGGCTGAGTAGGGAAGGGCGAGGCAGTGAGATCGAAGACTTGAAAGAAAGAGGTGTGGAATACTACGTGAAGTCAAGGTGCTGGGGACCCCGACAACAGCCCTCAGTGCTGTGTGTGTGTGTTGCAGGGAGGCACTGCAAGGAACCCTGTGCCTTCGCCTCCAAGCTCCTGGTTCAGGCACCCATATACCCGAGGGGCCTACATGCTGCACTGCCTGGATCCTCTTGCCCTTCTGCCCTTTGCCCTCTCCACTAGCCTCCCTGGCACCTACACAACCTCTGTCACCCTCCACATTGCTGCACTTCAGGAATTCTCCTGCCTTAGGTCCTCGTACCCATTGTTCCCTTCTCAGGATGTGCCTCCTTCCCTCCTCTTCTGGTCTAGTGTTAATGCCACCTCCTCCAGGAGGCCCTCCCTGACCACAGAGCTAGCCTTGAGACTGCCCAAGATCACTTTCTGCCCCTCCAAGGCTTGCTTGTCACTCTCTCATGGAATGTCTTGTTCCTGCACTGGTGCTGTCGGCTTACTGCTGCACTCTCCCCCTCCCCACCCAGGCAGCACTGGGCCACCCTGGCTTAGGCCCCACTCTCCGCCCCTTCCTGCCCGGGGGCTGACACAGGCTGGAGGGGACCCAGGTCTGGCTCATCTTGCTGCTAGCCTCCCTAGGGGCCTCAGGAAGGCCCTCCAGTGCTCAGGAAGGCCCTGCAGACTGTGGAGGAGCTGCACACTCTGCCTCTGGACTTCATTTCCAAAAGAAGCTCTCTTGATGCTCCATGTGCACAGGCCAGCAGGCAGGAGGGGCTGCCTGGAGGAGGTGGGCATGGGGGTTTGGGGGCAGTACCCTCAGCCTCTCCATCTCTCTGCTGTTGCACCTGAGTCCAGAAATATCTGATGGCAAGGCTGACAGTGTTGGGAACATGTCTCACACTCTAAATGTTAACACTCTGCGAAGCTCAGCCCGGCACACACCGGCTGCCCCCTGACCTATTCCCAGGAGAGTCCTTTCCCTCTGCTGAGAGGGACAAGGGATCATTTGGGGCCCTCCTGTCAGGTCTGGCTTACAGGGATCCTATTGGGACTCAGTGGCCCTAGGAAGCTCCCGACCAAGCCTGGGGTGAATGAGTGCTGATTGTCCAGGACAGACTGGTCAGGGTGCGGAAGGCAGAGGGGTGTTGTGATACACAGCGGTGACCGCTCCAGCAGAACTCTGAGGCTCCAGGGAACCTACTTTGGAAATCAGAGTGAGCAGGGCGTTTTCTTTAGATTCACCTGGCAAGCAACTCTGCCTTGGAATTTGAACAATTCTGGAGGCACCAAGTTTGGCGTGCTCATTTCACAGAGGGACAACAGTGGCCCATGAGGGTGCTGGCTTGCCTAAAGGCCAGCTGGGGTTCTCGGTGCCTCTGGCTCCGAACTCCTGGCAAAGGCAGCACCGCAGTGGTGTCTGAAGCAGCCTCAAGCAGCAGCTGGAGGGCTGGGTGGGGGCCCAGCTCCTGGCCTCCTGGCGAATGGAATGGAGACACTACACTTGATGGCAAGCAACAGTTCTGGAGGAGGACTGACGACACCGAGGCCTGCCCTTGCTTGGTAGCCGCCAGCTGGATGAGCCCCCATGCTTGTCACCAAGGACACAGCAGGTGAGAGGGAGAAACTCAGAGGGACCAGGAAGAGAAAGCCAGGAGGGTCGGGGGTGGCCTTGGTCTGGTGACCTCAGGCCCCAGGATGGCCCCTGTCTCAATAAGGCCCAGACTAGAGGCTGCTTTGGTCTCTGCCATCTGAAAGCCTTGGCCCTCAGTTCTCCATAATGAACCCCCACCCCCGCCCAGAGGACCTGGTCTCCTGGGCTCTGGGTCACACTGGGAGAGCCCCTGGAGGGTGAATGGTGTTCAAAGCTTCATGTGATTCTGATTTTGTGGGGAAGACTGTCACTGACCCTTCCCCCAAACAACCATTGACATGCAATGGCTCGTTATAAAAATCAAAGTTCTTTTCCATTTCTTTAACTGTTCAACCTGAAGTCCTAAATGCTTTGTCACAATCTTGGGGCCCCGTCTGCTCCCACGACCGCCAGGTGAGTCACTGATCTCGGGGCAGGACCTGGACCAGCCCCTGGAGGCAGAGTCTGGGGTCCACTCAGACCCCCTAGGTCTGAAACCCTGGGATCGGAACCTGAGCATGCCTCGGTAACCCCGCATGCTGTCACCCCACCACCCGTGCCCCTGATGAATGACAGGGTGAGAAGCACTGGTCCGTACAGAGGTTTGATCCGAGTGAGAGGAGGGAGAGGCAGGGAGACTGTGGAGTGGAGCTGCAGGACCCTGGGACAGATGGGCCTCCCAGTGTGCTCTGCGGCCCTCTCTGGGGCCTGGTAACTGGGACAGGTGTGGTTCTGGCTACCCCAGGCCTCAGGACAAGTTGCCTTAGGCCAGTCTTCTCACCTTCCAGCCATGGGGGATGGTGGTGGTGGCAGCATCAGACTCATTTAACAGGCGAGGAAACTGAGGCTACAAGCAGGTAGATGAACTGGGTGGCGTCTGCAGGACAAACTCTGGACCCCTGAGACCTCCAGAGAAGGAGACTGCCTGCTCTGGCTTTTGGAAACAGAGCCCATCTCCCCCCAGGCAAGGCCTCTGCAGGAGAAATGGGACTGATTCGAGGCTACCCAAGGCTTCCTTTCGATGCTTAGTGGGGAAGGTGGGGCTTGAACTGTGAGAGACAGTTCAAGATCGACAGTCTGAGTGACAAGATTAATGAGCTTCCTTGGAGGCCAGAGTTAATTATTCTCTTGTCAATGGTTCAGAATCCTATCAGCCTCATTTTTTCAATTAAAAGTTATTATAATTTCACTTCCTAAGGATGAGAGGATTGGTGATGTTCTGGTTGGTGGGTAGCTGGGAGGGGGAGGGGTCCTCCACACTCAGGGATCTTCTGTGTGGAAGAAATGAGTGCTGTCTCCTGACAGGCTGTCCTCTGGGCCAGGCCGTGTCCTCCCTTGCCCACATTTGTCCCTAATTCCTGGTGCACACAGTAGGTACTCTTGTGTGGGGGGCACAGTCCCCATTGCTTGTGGGTGAAGCCTGTGGGTAGTGGGAGCTGTGGGGGCATCAGACTTGAGAGGCCCCATCGGCTGCGGGGAGAAGGCCAGGTACAGCAGCCCAGACACAGGTGGGGGTTTCTGGTCCTGGAGACAAGACCCTTCAATATTCCAGGGGACTCGAAGGACCTGGGGCCTAAGGGGCAGGGTGTTACCAACTGCAGGGGTCCAGCCCAAGGGGGCTGCAGCTCTGCCCTTCCTTTAGGGAGCCCCCATCTCTGGCACTGAGGGGTCCTGGGATAGCTCTACCCACAGCCTCCAGGTGGGTTTTACCAACTTCAGGCCACCATCACCCCTTTTACAGATGGGGACACCGAGGCCAAGGTCATAGCACCAAGAAGCAGAACCAGAACCAGAGGCAGCCCAGCACCAAGCCCTCACCTGCATAAAGCTGTCCCCCTTCTGCAGGACCCGCTCCTTGACCTGGCCTCTGGGCCTGGGCAGTGAGCCCCCTGCCCCTGTCCCCTGTCATCATAGCACACATCAGCTCTGTGCAGAAGAGGAAACTGAGGCCAGGTGGGGTGGACACCCAGTCATTCTGTGGTGGAGTGGGGCCACAGGCAGACAGAATGGGCACTGACTTCTCTTGGGATAGAGTGGAGGCCCTGCACCACCGGGTGAGCTCTCCTGTCATAAAAAGTCAGCAAACACACCTGTGCTGGAAAACAAAAGGGCTGCCAGGACTCACAGCTGGTGACAGCCCTTTCTGAAAGCCACTCCTGTCTGGGCATTCAATTTACCTGCTATTTACTTGCTCAGCTCCGCTGTCTGGGCTGCTGGTGTGTCATGTGAAGAGCGGCCCTCCTGCTGGCCTTTGGTGGGTGGGGGTGGGGGCTCCAGTGCCAAAGCCACAGGTGGTTTTAGGGGGCAGGCAGTGGAAGAAAGGAAGGGAGAGATTCAGGGGAAACTGGGTGGGTCTGTGGTGTTGAGACACAGGACCCTATCTCCTGCCTCACCCTCCACTGTCTTCATGAGTGCCACCTGTCACCTGTCCTTCCAGGCCTCTAGTACCCCATGCTTTTCTTGGCTGGATTCAATCCCTGGGCCCCACCCTCTGAAACATACCATATTTGACTATTTATTCCCAGGACTAAGCTTCCAATTAGTTTCCCTCCCCCCCGCCCAACCCTGTTGATTTTAGGGAGAGAGAAAGGGGGAGAGAGAGAGAGAAATCATTGATGTGAGCAACATCAATCAGTCATCAGTTATCTCCTGTATGTGCCCTGACTGGGGAGCGAACCCCAAACCTAGGTATGTGCCCTGACCAGGAATCGAACTGCAACCTTTTGGTGTAGAGGACAATGCTCTAACCAACTGAGCCACCTGGCCAGGGAGCAGTTAGTGTTATGTGCGCCCACGTCCCCAGTGCCAGGGACTGAGCCTCGATGAGGCTGGATCACTGTGTATTTCTTTCAGGTGGAGAGTGTGGGGGCTGCCCTACTGGTGTCTACCTGGTGACCCATCTGTCCCTCTGACACAGTTCACTGTGGCGTAGGCCCACCGCCTGATGGGCAGCTGCTCTAAGCCCTGCTAACTGTGGCCACCAGGAAATCCAACACAGAGACAGGCTCTCTAATTTTTCAGGAAAAGCCAGAAATCCAGATGTTAAAGTGAAATCTCCTTATTTTTAAGAATTGGGCAACAAATTCACATAAAACAAAATAACTACAGTGAGAACCGAAGACGTTGGGGCTGGACTGAGCCTGAGGTTGTTCTCGTGTGACCTTTCTGTGGGCTGTGCACATTCCAGGTGTCTCACCCATTGTGGCCCTCCTGTCACTCACTCATCCATTCATTCAGTCATTCATTCAGCAAATTTCGACAAAGTGCCTCTGGTGTGCCAAGCTCCCTGCCATATGCTGGGATAGGACTATGGATGGGACGAACACAGACCACGCTTCACAGGGCTGACATCCCAGTGGCCCAGTTTAGGGCAGTCAGGATGCAGATACACATCTGTTGCCCCTGGGTCCTGGAAAGTTCTCAGGATTTCCAGAACCCCATCGAGTGGGAAAATCCCTCACTGGTAAAGGACCTTCTGGGCTCCCTATGCAGCAAGAGCTCAGAGAGGTTAGGCTGTGTGCTTAGGTCACACAGTGGGCTGCAGAGGGACAACGACAGGGCAAGCTTGGGGGAGGCTATAGCCGAGTCTGGGACCTCGAGGGGGCTGTGCAGGCAGGAGGGCGAGGTGAGTGGTATGGGCCTGATGCAGAGAGCCTGGTTGGCTTCTGTGGAAGGTGGGGTGTGCCAGGTCCCCCACCTGGGCATTTCCCTGGCCTGAGGCTGAACTTGGTTCCAGCAGGAGGCAGGAACAGAGCTGTAAGGGAGGTAGGAGCCAAAGGTCTGCCTGACACAGGGGTGGCGTTTCCCCATGCCTTCCCAAAGTGTTTGGGCTTTCTTCCCAGGTGGCCAAGGCTGGTGGTTGTTCTGACTTCCCACTACAAACACACAGACCTAGCTCTTTCCTGACTCACTGCCAAGTGCCCCTCTTGGTAAGGGTAGAGCTCCTCTTGAGAGAGGGATGGGTGGTGGTAGGGCCTTGGTATGTCCCCAGAATGCTAGAAGGCAGAGGGGGTCCGAGACCCTGAATGACATTATGGCCCTGTCCAGCTGTGTGACAAAAAGGGGGACTTCAGGCTGGGGGGTGGGCTCATCCACACTCCACTGATGAGGGAAAGGAACTCAGAGTTTGAGACACTTGCCTACGAATACACAGCGCATAGGCCACAGGCTCTGCAGCCCTGGCTTAGCCTATGTCCTGTTGTACCTCTGGTGCCCCTCTCCGGCCAGGCCAAGCCACCAACATCTCCTGACCAGACTATTGCAGTGCCCTGTCTTGGCTTTCCTGGTGGCTCCCTGTACCTTGCCTTCCCTGTAGTAGCAGCTTTCTGGTTTCCAAACACAAACAAGACTGTGTTTCCTACGTAAAGGCCTCTGGTATTGGGATCAAGTCCTAGCCCGGCCTATGAGCCACTGCACCACTGGAGCCTGCCTCCTGGGTGCTTTCTAGTGCCAGGCTCACGCATGCCTCAAGGCCTTTTCCCTCACTTTCCCCTCTGCCTGAAATGTTCTTCCTAGACCTTCCCACATTTGGCTATTTCTGGTCTGGCTGCTTTAGCTCAGATGTTGCCTCCTTGGAGTCTTAATAGCAGTGATTCACCCTCAAGTCTCCTTTTTCATTGTCTGTGGCTCCTCCTCCCTCCGAATGTGTCTTTGCTGAGGCAGAGTGGAGGATAGGTGATGGCGGTACTGTGGGTTAAATTGTGTCCTCCTAAAAGATATATTGAAGTCCTAACCCCTAGAACCTGTGGATGTGACCTTGTTTGGAAATAGGGTCTTTGCTGATGTAATCCAGTCAAGAGGAGGTCATGCTAGGTTAGCGTGGCCTTAATCCAATTAGAATGTCCTTATAAGATACGGACTCAGGAGAGGCTACATGATGACAGAGGCAGAGATGGGAGTGATGCAGCTACAAGAGCAAGGATGTCTGGAGCCCCCAGGAGCCAGAAGAGGCAGAAAGGCTCCTACTCTAGAGCCTCCAGAGGGAGTATGGCTTTGACCTCTTGTCTGCTTCTCCTTGAATGGTCCACTCTTCTCCAACTTGCTCAGACCACAATGCTTGGAGTCATGCCTGCTCCTCTCCTCTCTGACCCCACATCCAATCCGATCCATCAGCATTCCCCTTGGCTCCATGTTCAGCCACATCCAAACTTGACTTCCTTCAGCACCCGCACTCCCTGGACCACTCCCTGCATCTTCATCACTACCCTCGTTTGCCAGCATCATGGAAGGAGGCATAGAGCTGCATCTTGCCATTTCATGGCTGGCTCCATGGTGTCCCCTGAGGCCCTGACATTATCCCTACTTTGCAGGTGAGGAAACTGAGTCATAGCAAGTTCCAGGATTTCCTTTCCCAGAGTGGTGACCTGAGTCCAGGGTACCCTGAAGGGGAAACTGCATGGGCAGGAGCCCTCAACTCCAGCTACCCTCTGGGGGTCACTGGCCACATGAGCCACACTGTGGTCCTCAAAGGCCCAGCTCAGCCTCCTGTCTGCCTGCAGAGGGGCCCGCTGCAGAGAGAGGTTGCCTGGGAGCAGGGGCTGCCTGGTCCCTATGGGGTGCAGCCTGAATAACACCGATATTCATCTCAGACAAGCCCTGGCTCTGTTGGCTTCAGAGAGTAGCTTTGGCTGAGACCCTGTAGAAAGCCACTCCCTCCCTGGCCCTCTGGGTGTTTTTCTTTCATCAGTTGGAGAAAAAGTAGGAAGAAAAGAAGAGAGAGGGATATTTTGCCAGAGACTGAAAAAGGCATTGTGATTGTGTTTATCTTTGATGGCATGTGGGGTGCTGGGTACAGGGAGTACCCTCCCTCTGGCCTTTGAGGTAGAGGTGAAGAGAGAGGAGCCAGCCTTTCATCAGCAATGGTCTGCAGGGAAGCAGGGTGGGGATGGGGGTGAGGGTGTGAAGCCTATGTGAGCCAACCACTTGGAACTAGAAGTGAGCCTGAAGGAGAGAGAGAGGAGAGAGAAGACTCCAGAAGGTCAAAGAGATAACAATTCAGTGCTGTGCCTACAGTTGGTGCTCAATAAGTGCTTGTTGGCTGGATTTATAAGGGGCTGGAAAAGCCATTCTGAATCCCGTGGAGTCTGTTGACCCTAACTTCTTATGAGAGCTGTCTCCTTGCCCTGGCCTCATGGTGACAGCCCCTCCCTCTCATTCCTCCACCTTTAATTCCCCTCCTCCTAACTTTGTTTCTTTAAAACATATCTGCCTTCTACTCTAAAAGAGGGCTAAATGTGGCTTAGAGAAAATGATGCCTATATCCCAAGATGATTAAGACAGGTACTGAAAGCCAAAAACCTCACAAGAGGTCCACACTGAGCTTTGAGCTTCCTGGCTACCAAATCAAAAAGAGAATAATGCATAGCAAATTCATCTCTCCCATTATCTGACCAAAGTGGTGCACACATGGGTCACATAGTTTTTTCTGGAATTCTTCTAACCAATCCCTACCTCACAGCATTGTGATGAGATTAAAAGAGATGCAGGTGTCACATGCCTGGTACATGGTAAATGCACAATGGCTGTGAATCCCTACCATTTGTGCTCGAGGTGAGGAACCAGAGACTCAGTAAAGTACATGACTTGAAGGTCATCATGTAGCGAGTGAGTGTAGGACGGTGGGTGCTGAGAGGAGGCCAGGGCTGATCTTCCATTTGCCCATCTTAGGGTAGGGAGCCCTGGCCCATGCTGCTGCCTGTGTCTGACCTCATGCCCAGCCAAGCTCTCTGAGCTGCCAGGAGCCTGGGAGGGGTGATGTGGCTTCGACTCACTTGGTCCCGGCCCTTCCCCAAACCAAGTGGGGTGGCCCTGGAGGCCATGGACATGGACACTGGCAATATGTGGTCCTGCCACCCAAGACTTCTGGTGGGTTCTCATCCAGCTAGGGGGAATCACTAGGAACCTAATTTTGGGAAGCCCTATCTGAGTCAGATAGGGAGGAATGCAGTGGCGCACATTTTTCTGCAGACAGGTGACTTTGGGGGTAACCCTGACCTAGGTCGATCCTGACAGGGGATGACCCTAACATGGGGGTGACCCTAATCTGGGGTGACTAAAACCTGAGTGACCCTGACCTGGGGGACCATGACCTTGTGCTGACCTCTACTCCAGAGCTGAGTCTACGGGATGCCACAGCCTGTACCTCCTGAAGATGTGCCTCCTGCATCTTGATAGATCAGGTGGGAGTGGAGACAGAGCTACAACAAGGCCCAAGATAGCTCTGTGCCGGATGCTTCCGCCTAGCCCACCCAAGCCCCTTCAACTCCAAGTTGCTTGCCCTGCTTAGGGAAGGCCACCTGAGCTTGGGCTCCCTGGCTCAAGTGTGGTCCCAGTGGAGTCTGGAGAGCAAACACAAAGTGCTGCCCTTCTGGGCTAGTCTGGGGTGCTGGAGGGGGCCAAGTAACAGATGCCACCCTCCAACGCTGCAGGCACATCCTGTTGGTCTCTCTGTTTCTAAAACAATGTGTTTACAGGGAGGCTGCCAAAACAAAAAGGCAAAGAAACATGGGCCAAATGAAAGAACAGATCAAAACTCCAGAAAAAGAGCTAAATGAAATTGAGATAAGCAATCTATCAGATGCAGAGTTCAAAACACTGGTTATAAGGATGCTCAAGGAACTTAGTGAGGACCTCAACAGCATAAAAAAGACCCAGTCAGAAATGAAGGATATGCTAATTGAAACAAAGAACAATTTATAGGGAAATAGCAGTAGAGTAGATGAAGCTGAGAATCATATCAATGATTTGGAACAAAAGGAAGCAAAACAAAACAAAACACCAATTAGAACAACAAGAAGAGCAAAGAATCCAAAAAAATGAGGATAGTGTAAGCAGCCTCTGGGAGAACTCTAAGAGGTCCAACATTCACATCATAAGGGTGCCAGAAGGAGAGGAGAAAGAGAAAGAAATTGAAAATCTATGTGAAAAAATAATGAAAGAAAACTTCTCTAACTTGGTGAAGGAAATAGACATACAAGTCCAGGAAGCACAGAGAGTCCCAAATAAGATGAGTGCAAAGAGGCCTACTCCAAGACACATCATAATTAAAATGCCAAAGTTTCAAGATAAAGATAGAATCTTAACAGCAGCAAGAGAAAAGCAGGTAGTTACACACAGAGGAGTTCCTATAAGACTGTCAGCTGATTTCTCAAAAGAAACTTTGCAGGCTAGAAGGGATTGGCAAGAAATATTCAAAGTCATGAAATGCAGGGACCTACAGCTAAGATTGCTCTACCCAGCAAAGCTATCATTTAGAATTGAAGGGCAGATAAAGAGCTTCCCAGACAAGAAAAAAAACTAAAGGAGTTCATCATCACCAAGCCATTATTATATGAAATGTTAAAGGGACTCCTTTAAGAAAAAGAAGATCAAAACTATGAACGATAAAATAGCAAAAAATACATATCAATCAACAATCAAATCTAAAAAACAAGCCAAGCAAACAAGAAGAACAAGACAGAGTCATGGATACAGAGAGCATTTTGATGGTTGCCAAATGGGAGCAGGGTGTGGGGAGATGGGCGAAGAGGTGAGAGGATTAAGAAGTACAGATATGTAGTTACAGAACATCCATGGGGACGTAAAGTACAGTATAGGAAATGGAGAAGCCAAAGAACGCATGACCCGTGGACATGAGCAATGGTGGGGGCATCGCCTGAGGGAGTGGGGGGGTGCTGGGTGGAGGGGGGCAAAGGGGGAAAATCAGTACAACTGTAATAGCATAATCAATAAAATATAATTTTAAAAAAGTAAAAAAATAAAATAATGTGTTTATACTAATTTTTAATTAAGAAAAAGATTGTAGGAAATAAAAGCAAAGTAACTTGGCAACCTGAAATCCCACCGATAGCACTTGTTTGCTCAGCACTGGACAGCCTGTGGGCTGAGGCACCCTGTAGCACCATAAAACAACGTGCGTGATGGGTGGTGGGATCGGCTCTGCAGAAAGCAAGCAGAGCCATCTATGCACAAATGGAGAGGACCCTGGAGATTTCTGAAAGGGGCCTGGTAAGGGGGAAGCTGGCCTTCTTAGTTTTTAATGTCTCTGTCTGAGTTCCTGACATGGGGCAGGAGTTGCTTTTATAATGGCAATGGTCAAAGAACAGGATCTTCTGCAGAACGTTGCTCTCCCCTGCTGAATGCCAGGTGCTGCTGCCCCGGCCTGCAGGATCCCTCTGAGGGAGGGAAGGCAGGGACAGAACACTGGGAGGCCCTGCAGGGCACCCTCTCATTGCTAGGTAAACTGACATCAGGAAGGGAAAGGACCCTTCTGGGGCCAGAGCCGGTGACCTACCAAGCCCTCAGGTGACCGGCCCCTGCCTCCACAGCCCCTGCATCACACCCACACTCTGTCCTCCTGCCCTGTTCCCAGACTCAGCTCGGGGCCCCATGGACGTGCAGTTTCCAGGCTGGTCCCATCTGGTGGGCTCCAGTTGCTCCTGAGTCCTTAGGCAAGTTTTTTCTGGCTCCTGCCAACTTCTAGCTTTTAACATCTCCACTGGTCTTAATTAATTTCCTTCAAAGTCTCCCCCAAAACAGGTCAGCTGCACTTCAATGTGTGTGGGGTTTTGCGGGGGAGCAGGCAGGTGGGAAAATGCAGAAACCATTTTGAGTTACTAAACTGCAGGGGCTTTTCTGCTTCTGGGGCCAAGGGGTTCAGGACTGGGGAGCATTTTTGGCCCGGGCTGCCAAACAGGCTGTGCAGGCCTTGGCTGGCTGGACAGCGACCACGAGGGACATTGTTGCCTCACTGTGGCAGCTGGGAAGGGTGGCCTTGACTCCCTGGAGACTCCAAAACTTGTCTGCATTTCCTGAGGCCCCTGAGCACCCATGGGGGTGCAGGGCCCACTGAACCATTTGTTCCGCCGCAGCTATGTTAACAAAGCCTTGTTTGTGTCACCTCACTGGGGACCAGTGGCCCCCCTTTTTCAGCCTCTCCCAGCTACGTTCCCTCCCAGGCCCCAAGGTGCAGAGGCAAATGCCCAAGGGGCTGGGTAACAACACAGTGAGGCAGGGGAGCTGGGGATGGGCAATAGAGAATGGTGGGGACTGAGACCAATGGGAGATTCATGTCCCATCTGAGGGGGTAGCAGCTGCTTGGCCCCGCCCATTTCCTGGTGGCATCTTGGCCCACTGTGTATGCTTCTCTTGGATTTCTAACAGTAGCTTGGATACTCTTGTGGACTTCTATGCTTTTAAAAACAGCCATGGCCAACCAGTCACATTTCCTGGGTGGATAGGACTCCAGGGGCTGCCAGTTTGCAGTCCCCATCCTGCATGTGGCTGCTCCCCAGGGTTCAGGGCTTGAATCTTCTTGTTCTACTCCATTCCCACCCCGGTCCTCCCTTGCATCTGCAAATGTTCCCTTTGTGTGAAAATCTGTTCCTGGCCTGCCCAGCACCCATCTTCTATTCCTGGCAATAGCACCTTGAGTTTCCTCTGGGGAACAACCCTCCCCTCTCCTCTGTCCATGTGGTCTGGCAGGACGGACCCTCCCTGTTCTACTAGACTAGGTTCAGATGCCACTGTTTGAGTATCTGGATCCAGCTGTGCCTGAAGCCTTGCCTGCATAGCCCACTTATAGGAGCCAATAGAGTCTCATTTTTGCTTATCCTATTTTGAGTTGAGCTCTGTTCCAATGTGGCTAGAAAGCATCCTGATCAAATAGAACCTCACATGGGGTTCACAGGGAACCCCTTGGGTGTTGGCTTCTCCTTATCTTGGCCTCTGGTTGTCCTGAGGGGCCCGATGTGCCCTATGACCTGTTCATTACCCTTCTCCTTGCATAGCCGCCTGAACTTGTCTTTCCCAGTGGTCTGTGCATCCTTCCTGAAGCTCCCCCTCCCTGCCCTGCCAGCTCAGAAGGGATGAGGCCCCCAAGGGCATATCCGGTTGAGCACTAGCATGCCTTGAGTGCCTGTCCTGGGCCTCGAAGCACCTATTCTAAAGCAGAGATTTCCAAACAACTCTAAGTCCTCCTGCTTTTCCCTCGAGACCTGGCACGGACCATGTCCACACACCAGGAGACCCACAGCTTCCTGGGCCTCGCCCCTTCCTTGCCTTGCCAAGAGGGCCTGAATTCATTCTAGTTTCTATTAAAAAGGCAAACAATTCATTCACACTGGCAACTCGTTAATACACTACTTAAAACACCCTGCTGATCGCCAGTTTGTTGTGCCTCTGAAGGGCTGGCTGCTTTCCTTGAAGTCTTTACAGGCTAAATGATGTGGCATCTGGGGTTTGCTTTAAAAGTCACAGTAAGAATAAGCATGGGGGCAGGGACAGATGGAGGCAGATTACCTGGTGTTAGTAACCCTTGCAGCTGGGTGACAGGCATGAGTTTGGGTGCCCTTCTCACTACTTTTGTGCATGTGTAAAAAAACTCCACCATAAAAACACGAGGACAGTTACCCTATAAAACAACTACTGCCACACAAATTCCAACTGTTTCTCAGGATCCCAGCATTGCAAAGAAGCTTTGGGGCGCTGGACAGCACACAGGCTCCATCTGCACGGTCAGTTCTGGAAGGAAGGATTTCCGGAGAGTCCCTCAGTGTGGCCCCAAGAGGTATGGCCAGTGGGGGGCCTCTTCTTGGTCTCTAGCCAGATCACAGAATGTGGTGTCCAAATTGGACCCTTCTGAGAGTAAGATAATTTAAGTGATAAATGTATAAAAATTGCAAAATAAAAAGGAATCCTGACCAAGGAGATAAAAAAAGCAGGTAGAGGTTCACACCAAAGGAAAATGGGAGGAAAGTGCTGCTCTGGGAGTGGGGGTGGGGGCTGGCCACACCCGGCCCCAGCCGACCCTCCCTGGGACTCTGCCTCAGAGGGCAGCTCACAGGCTCCTCATTCCATCCATTCTCCCTCCCTGTTCCTAGGGGTCTGGACCGTGTCAAAGTCGAAAGCTTACTGATCTATATGTATTTCCCACACATTTGAACTCTGGTATGTGCAACTGGTGTTGCATTTATGGTTTTCTCTTCCTAGGGAGAGCTGACCTTTTTATGTGGCCTTTCTGTTCCCTCAGGGTGGGTCATATGAGAGAATTGGCAGACCTGGGCCAGCTTAACTGGCCATGTGCCCCAGGCCAGCCTCCTGCAGTCCTGTCCAGCTTGTTTTCCACCAGGAAAATGCAGGGGGAGATGAATGTGAGGTGATCCTCTGCCTTTGGACAAAGGCCCAGGGACAGGAGAATGATGCCTGGAGGCAGCAGGAGGGACCTGCCCCCTCTCTGTGCCCCCAGTTCCGGGTGGAGAAAGCCCATCCTGTGAAGGCTCAGAGAAAGCAATAATGGTGGGGGTCTGGGGCCCAGGTGTGAGTCCAGGCCGACTGTGGGGGCATCAGAGCTATGATGAGGGGCCAGGGTGTGTTCCTGTTCAGAGAGGGGGAACCAGGGCTCCACTGGGATGTGACATGCCACATAGCATCCTCTCCTCACTCCAGCATCCCAGACTGCCTTCCCCTTGATATCCCTCGCCCCCCACAACCTCCGATCACGTTTCTGCGAGATGATCACCCTGCTATAGTGCAGTGTCCTCCCCTAGCACTGGGGGTCCTTGAAGCACCCATTCACCTGCGTTAATTGCCGTCTGTGTTGGTTGGGAAGCTCCTGGAGGACAGGCCACTGTTTGGCAGATTCACCTTTGTGTTTACTGCTTCGCACAATGCCTGGCAAATATAGTCATTCAGACACTCATCATCTATCATCTATCTATCTACTCCATCCACCATCCACCCACTTATCCACCATCCACCTACCACCCATCCATCCATCTACCACACATCTACCACACATCTGCCACACATCCAACCATCCACCATCCATCCCCCCATCCATTTGTCCCCTGGACTAGAATTGGGTCCTGGGACCATAAGTGCTATACTCTAGGCCCCAGCTCACCACTGCTCAATACCTTGGAGTAAGCAACTGCCTCACCATCTGACCATTTCCTACCTCCTCACCCTCTGCTCTGAGAGTGGATCTGGCATGATTGCAGCTGGGTGGCATGAGTGCCACAGTTCTGTCACTGACAGCTCTGTCCCAAGGCTGAGAGAGGGGATAAGCCCCCAAGCTCCCCTGGGCTGACTCCTGGTTAGCTCTGGGGTCACGTGCAGGCAGGGACCTTATGCAGCCATCTGAGGTCTGGGCCCGAATTTCTGCCTTGAGCCTATGGAGGGTCCCAAGGCCCCATTAAAGAGCTGGCGAGAGGCTGGGGTGGGAGAGCCAGCAGTGACGTGCACTGTGACCCAGGCTGTGACTGTCCTTCCCTCTGGGTAGATGTGCCTCCATGCCCAGGGGAAGACACTGGCCTGCTGTCTTGGGCCCCTTCTCTGGGCAGCCCAGTTCTGGCCTCAGTAATCACCATGCTGGGGTCCTTCAAGAAACCCACACTGCCCCAAGAGCAGGGTCAACTCTGCCTGGCCACTGAGGTGCCAAGACACACAGGTAAAGCTGGGGTGTGTCCCAGCTCACTCAGTCTCTGACCAGGGCCCTGACGCTGCAGCCACTAGCTGACCCACAACCAAGCCAGCCCTGAGCTCTCCCTTTGCTGCGGCTGTTTTCATAGCTGAGAGGAGGACTCATCTGGAGAGGCTGGTCCTGCACCCCAGGAGGCTGCCAGGCTGGGAGGTTCTGGAAAGCAGGCATAAGCAAAGCACTTCCAGGAGTGCCAGCTGCGGTGCAACTGAGCTCCTTCTTGCCTCACCAGGCCAGGTGGAAATGCTCCTGGGAGCAGCAGAAGCCATCCTGAAAGGCCTGAGCCTGGGCCGGTCTGCCAGCAGGTAGGCCTCAGTTTCCCCACCTGGAATATGGTGCTGTCATCCTTGCTGGCTGATTTTGTAGCAGAGTCTTTGGGCTGCCAGACCTGGGAGGACACTGGGGTACCGGCCTCAGTTTCTGAGGCAGATCAGCTCAGCTCACTTGCTGGGTGGGGGTCATGAGTATCTGAAGTTCAAAGGTCATACATGGGCTGGGCAGAAATGGGACTTGGGTGCACTGACCCTAGATGTCAGGCTCTTCCATTGGCACCCCAGTCCCCTTCCACCACGAGGGCCACTGGCTTCGTGTTCCACAGTGGTGGCCATGTAGGCAAGAGCAGAAGATGAGCAGCTCAACTTCTGCTTCCCTTCACCCCAATGCATTCCTCCACCACTCATTCTCATGTTAATTTGTGAGGCTGGCACAGTAATGAAATCCCCTTCTGCTTACTGAAGAACTGAGGTCCAGAAAGGAGTGGAGACTTGCCCAGGGTCACACAGCCAGGGGCCCACCCTGAGGCTAATGGGAAGCCTGGAGTGTGGCCCTCACCCCCTGGGTGCCCTGCTGGGAGAGCGGAAGCAATGCTGCCCACCTGTAGAATCATGAAAACGAGAGAACGCTGTTGACTGAATCCCCTGGTTAAGGCTCTTTGGCATGCAGCCGTGGAGGGCTGTAGTAGTCAGTGTCTCTTGGCTTTAGTTTTCTTATCTGTCAAATGGGGATAAAATAGAACCCCCCCACCCATAGGGGTGTGGGAGGGTTAAACAAGATGGTGCAGGTCCAGCTCTCAGCACAGTAGGGCTGACAAAGGACTTCTATCATAATTTCATCTTCATCTGTCCCTGGACCTATGAGAATGACTGTTTTTCTGTGGGGAAGAAACTTGGATCCGATCTGACCATCTGGTCACAAATCCCATCCCAGATGCTCCCGCTGCTGCGAATGATCCAAATCCACATTCGTCCTCAAAGCTCATGCCTCTCTTCGTGCTGGCCACCTGACTTCTTCCAGGAATCACTGTGTTTTCGCATTGGCATCCTGAGCAGACGGACCAGAGGTGAGAAGTGGTGGTGGTGGGGGGGGACCTAGCCCCCATACTGGAGCTGGATTTCAGGGGCCCCTTCCAACTGCACACCTGGGAGGCAGGGGTCAAAGGCCCCATCTAGGAAGGAGAACTATCGCTTCCTCCAGCATTTTCTTCATTTGCTGATAGTAAGTGCTTTTCTAAGGCTTTTGTTTTATTTTCTCTGACCTGGTGTTGTCCAGTGGGCTGACTAAGGCCTTGCCTTGCCAGCCTGATGGGAGCAATGCCATCTCCCTTGAGAATGGGTAGGACAGAGGCGACTCTGAACTGTGCCTGAGGGTCTGGATGCCCTAACATCAGGGGACTGTGCCCCAATGGGAGGCTGAGGAGCTAGGACCAAGCTGCTAGCTTGACTGTCACTCTCAGATGTCCAGATGCCAGCATGCCTGGTATGGAAGGGGTCTGTGGTCATCTTAGGCTAGGGTGTTCCAACTTGAATAGCCACTGAAACCTTGATTCAAATGTCCAGAAGAAATCTTAGAGGGAGGACTCTATGTATCTATTATCTATCTATCTATCTATCTATCTATCTATCTATCTATCTATCTATCATTCTACCTACTTACCTACTTACCTACCGTCTCTTTGTATCCTCTCTCTGTCTCCCGCACACACGTATATATACATAATGCCTATGTATGTAGTACCAAATATAAATACTTGGATTCATACTTATATGTTGGGGCAAACATTACTAACATAGGAAGATGCACAACCTTGTCCTCCTGACCCTCTGGGAATCCTGAAATTTGCCAGCCCAATCTCCCTGCTCCTTTTTCCTACCTTCCTCAATGGCTGAGAAGGGCCACCAGAGAATGGGAGCGAGGGAAAGAAGAGCATGCCCAAGGCCATGAGACCTTGGTGGGATTCAACTCACCCCCAGGTGACCCAGACCTGCCCCAGCCATGTGTGCCAGCCATGGGGATGGGGTGGACTGGCAAGATGGGGATCTACCAAGAAGCTCCCCTGGGAAGTTTTGCTGGGTTCTTATGGGGGACAAAAGCCTGAGCCAGGGGGCCCTCTTTGCCCTGCTTCAGGAGGGTCTCCTGAGAGAGAAGCCAAAACGGCAGAACGCAAAGTCAAGAGATGGAAAGAGGCCAACTTCTGAGGATCCACCTCTACTCTAGGCCTGCTAGTCCACGGGCTTTTCAGCCCCACAGGCCAGTAAATACCCTTTTGTGTTGTAGTTCGGTTATTGCCACTTGCATTCAAGAGATCCAAAGCCCAAGAAGACATAAAATACAGCTCAATGGTCCAGCTAGAAGTGGGATTACACAGAATAAGGACCCAGAGTTGAGGTGTAAGAACTGGAAAACGCGTGAATGGATGGTGGGTAACCCTGTGGATAGCTCTGTCTTGTTTGGGCCCCAACCCAGCAATATGCCTCCAGTAGGAGTGAGCACATGGGTTGGGAGGTCTTGGCCTGAATTAGGATGACTAGATGGGGTGGAGCCTCCAGAGTTTACCTGGGATGGCTCAAGGTGGTGACCTCCTGGACAGCTGTCTAGAGGGACACAGTCTGAATGCAGCGATTGCTCTTCACTCATTGGGGCCGAAGAGCAGGACTGACACATGACAATCTCCTGGCACTGGGGGCACTGTGTGTGGACTACAGCTGCTGCTGGGCTGTGGACTGACCAAAAGTGAAGGAAATAGACTTCAGATTCCCACACCTAGGTCCAGTCCCTTCTTCCTGATGGGTATACAAGCTCGGAGCCACAGTGGTAAGTATGATATGATAGCGGGGTGCTGTGGGGTCGGAACCAAATAAACTGCACTAAGGCCTAGCACGGTGCCTGGTCCATGGTACCCAGGAATGGCACCAGATCCCAGTAAGCCAAATGTGTACTTTATATATAAAGTCTGCACAATTATGTATGACAAGTATGCATTATATAGTACACTATATATAATATATTATATATATTAAATATATATAATATATTATATATAATATATTATATTATAGCCACTGAAATATAATATAATATAATGAAATATAATATAAATATAGCCACTGAAATACAAAATTATATTATATATTATATATATATAATAACATGCATGTAAGCATTTCATCCATGCATAACCTCCTATCTCCAGAGCTTCCTAACTGGCTGTCCATGGTCATAAGAGAAACCTCCTCCTTACCACAATTTCCTGAGGCCCTGCTTACAGAGCTCCCAGGTGAGGGGGTCCAGGGCTTATTCACTTGTTGGGGGGGGGCAACTGAGCAAGCCTGAGGCTGCTAGGGCTCAGGTGTTGACCAGGGGAGCAGGGAGGAAATGGGTGAGATGGGGTGCGGGGTAGGTAGAAAGGTACAGGTGCCCTGGGGTGGACATGGGTACCTGTGGGACCTGCAGGACAGAGAGCACATGAAGACCACGGTGCTTGGAGTCCATGAGCTCCTGTCCCTGCAGGAGCTGCCTCTTTCTGTTGTCCCTCATTCACCGAGCACCTACATCTCTCCTGTTCTTTGGGGTTTTGGGAGCTCATGGGCCAGCGGAGGAGTCGGAGACAGCGGTGTGAGCAATGCCCAGGAGCTGGGACTTGCAGTGCAGCCCCAGTCCACACCCTGAGTGCCTGAGGAATGTGAAATGGCTCACTGATAATTTCTGCAGACCACGTGCTGAGGCGAAAGTGTTTTGGCTACGCTGGGTTAATAAAATACATCATGAAAGTTTGTATCACCTGCTTCCTTTCCTCATGCAGCCACTGGAAAATCTGAAATGACCCCTGTGGCCTGCACCCCACTTCCCTGTACGGCACTGATGTGGACAGTGAGCCTTTTCTTTGTGAGGCTCCACTGCTGGTCTATACTTCAGAGCCCTGACAATCTTTCCTGAAGGCCCATGCCTGAGAGATTTAGTTGCCAGAAGGCTGGTGAAGTGGTGTCCACTTCTGTTGGAATGCCAGCTGCCAGACTCCAGGCCTGGCCCATGGCTGAGAGCTCTTTCAGACTGATCGCCGAGCACACGGGTCCTCATGTCCGTTCTAGGAGGCAGGACTTATGATGCTTGCACTCAGGTGGGGAGACTGAGGTTCGAGGAGGTGAAATACCATAACAAACCCCACAGCTGCCTGGCTGACCCTCACCTGAGTCCTCCTCATGCCTGACATGACAGAGTCTCCTGTCCTGGCGGGGCTCAGCTCATACACACCTTGGTAAAAGTCCAGCTTTGATCTTTAACTTAATAGGCTCTGGGCGATATGGTACCAGAGGGCCTCAGGCCTGAGCTCGCAGACCCAGGCACCTACTGCCCAGCAGCAGGCAAGCTTCTCCGGGGGGCCTCTAAGACTTTAATTATTCCCCAGGCACCAGCCCGGCATAAATACAGCCTAGACATCCAAGAAAAGCAAGCTGCCGGTACGGGGAGCCTTTCCCAGAGCTAAATGCAGCCTGGGCGCTAGGCATGCCGGCAAGCACGCTCAGATAACAATCGGATTCCGCAGGCCCTGAGCTGACCCTGGAGTGGGCACGCTCCCACTCACCGGGAGGGACAGTCACGGCCAGGCTCGAAGGCTGCCGGCTGCCTTTCTTCCGCTGGGAGGGCACTAAGGCAGGCGGGGAGCAGGAATGCTTGTGGGCTGGTCAGCGTTTAGAATGTATTTATAGACAGGGCATGGCTGCCAGGCGAGTGGTACCCTCGAGGTCAGCTTCCTGCCAGGCCCTGTGGCCAGATGTTTACTGAGATTGCAGAGAGACCAACCCACCTACACAGGCCCAGATTCATTCCACAACCATGCTTGGAGGCCGCTCAGAGCTGAGGCCTCACTGGGCTCTGGGAGTTCAGAGAGGAGAGGGCAGTCTCAGCCTTCACCAGGTGCCGCACTCTAGGGACCTTCGTGCCCAGGGCAGATATAAGAAAGAGCAATGCAGGTGAGGGGACTCATGCTGTCTTGGGAAGGAAGCCTTGTCAGAGGAAAGGCAGGGGAAAGCTGGAGGTGGGTTTTGAAGGATGGATAGGAGTTTTCCAAATATCCCCCCAAAAGAAAAATAACATGTGCAATGGTGTGGTGGTGATCAAGGAAGTGGTGTGCTTTGGAGCCACTCCCGTCCAGTGTGCCTAGACTGTGGCAGCTAGGGACACAAAGGTGAGGGCTTAACAGGGTCTGTAACTTCAATGTGGGCAAAACCGGCAGGGGAGCCTGTTAAGATGCAGATCCCAGACCCTTCCCCAGTAGTTCTGATTCAGCCCAGTTTGGGAAACCAAGATATAGAGGCGGAAGAGCAGTCTGGAGAGGCTTCCTGGAGGAAACAGTGAAAGGGTGAGGAGAGCTTGGACAGGAGGGGACTATGCTAGGGGTGGGTATCAAGGTTTCCACAGCTGAAGGTGCATGTGGCCCTTCAGAACTGAGACTGGTGCCAAGTGTAAAACATCCGTAGGACCTCAAGAACCTAAACTATCTCACCAATTTTGTATTGATCGCACACTGGAATGATGATATTTTGTATATATTGTATTAAATAAAGTTAATTTCATTGTTTTTAAATGTTTTTACATGTAGTTACTAGAACATTTAAAATTACCTCTGTACCTTGCAATTGTGGCTTGCATTTTATATTATATTATGTTATGTTATATTATATTCATGCACATACTCATAGACACAGTGATATACACACCCCACACATGCACACACATGCACACACATGCATAACACACGTGTGAACATTCTCACATACACACAAGAACACACAGGCACACAGGGACACTCATGTGGGTGCACCCCACTCCCCACTATGCACATACAAGCATACACACATTTATAGACATGTACACACACGCACACACATTCACATAGGCATGCTCTCACATACTCACACACATCCTTGCTCCGACGGCTGCACCCTGCCAAATGCTGGGATAAGAGAAGGCTTTGGTTTCTAGCCTTCTGGATCTGGAAGGCAGCCCCTCAGCACAGGCACCAGTAGCCCTCCGGCTCCTTAAAGGGAATCTTGGGGCTGGGAGGTGGGCCTGGCGAGCATCCACTCATTGCCTAACCTGCCCCTTGGCCGTGCCCAGGGCCTTGGACTCTTGACGACAGTTCCTTCCCACTTCTGGGTGTCAGTTACCTCATCTGTAAAATGACAGCAGCCCCACTTCCTGGGTGAGGGAGATAGCACTTGCAGTCACTCTGCCATCTGCCAGGCGCGCACCTTCCCTGCAGACCAGCCCTGGGTGGTTGAGTGGGAGGTGGTGACCCTACTGCCCATGGCAGACCCTGGCCAAGAATCCCACAAGGACATCGTCTTCCCCTCAGCTGCTCTCCTTTGGGGCCCTGGGACAAAAGGGTCTGCAGTAAGAACCAGGGTGCGTTCGAGTCCCGACTCCGACGCTCACAGCTGTGTGATGGAGGCAGCCGTTCCACTTAGACCTTTCTCCCAAAAGAAGGGGCTCGTTGGGCCTGGGCTACCTCCCAGCCTCCTGCTCTCTCTTTCTAGGATCAGCGCTGGGGATATGCCATCCCCACCAGGAACATCTTCTGTGTCCCCTGTGGCCTCATCTGGCTTGGCCTCACCTGACCGTGCCCAGATGCCCCTCCTTTGGCACCTAAGCGAGCCTTTTTTCCTTTCCTACAGTTGCTCCATAGGAAGCCACTGCCTCCCCACCCTGCTCCCCGGCTGCCCCCCGGCTGCCCCCAGCCAGACTGCAAGCTTCCGCAACGGAAGAGGGGTTGGCCAGTTAGCAATGGCCCTGGTACCTGGAACAGAACCTGGCCCCCGGGTCGATCTCTATAAGTGATTCTGAGATGGAGGCATGAAGGCAGAGGGTGCCCACCACCTGGCAATGTCAGTGCTGTGGCCTTTCTGGAGAGGACAGCATCTCTTCTGACTCTGAGCCTAAGGTTTAGGAGGTCAACCTATCCAGGGGGAAACTGAACCCCCAGCACCTCTCTCCCATATGGTTGTGTCCAAGTGAGACACTGCTCAGCAGGGGCCAGTGCAGGAGAGCCCAGGGAATGCACAGCTGCCTGTTGGAGTTGGAGATGGTGTGTGGTGTTCACGGGTCCCACGTTGGGTCAGGCAACCTGACCCCTCTGACTTCTCCCAGCGGTGTAGACTCTGGGCAAGCATCTTAACCTCTCTGGGTAAGAACTGTGGCTTCTGTTATTCCTCAGTCCAGGAGTGCACTCCGACTGTGCATTCTGGGACTGAGGAAGTAACCACAGGACAGGTTTGGGGGAGGCTGAGAAAAAGGTGAGCAGTATAAATTTTTGTCCATGTAGCAGGGTCCTGCCCCTTCACTCAAGGGAAGACAGCAGGTAGGGGACATGGAGAGGGCCCAGGGCAGGCATCAAGTTTTCAGGAGCCCCTGCAGGATGGGACTGCCCTGTAAAGACAAGCTCGGAGCCATGGCTGCCACCCTTTTTGCCTCAATTTCCCCATCTGCATGCTCAGAGCTCGGGGCACCGGGCAGAGGTTGAATCCTGGGTCCCACTTCTGCTGTTCAGTCCCAAGCCAGCACCTCTGCCTCCCTGTGCTGGTTTCCTGTCTGTGGAAAGGGGGTGAAGAGGGCCCCCACCCATCACATACTGGTGGGAATGAGAAAAAGCGGTGCAGCCGCCATGGGAAGCAGTCTAGCACCTCCTCCAAAGGTTAGCATGACCACGTGACTCACAACTCCATTTCCAGGGGTCTACCCAAGAGAAATGAAAACACAGGTCCACACAAAAACCTGCACACCAATGTTCGCAGCAGCATCACTCAAATGTCCATTGGCAGGTGAACGGATAAGCAAAATGTGGTCCATCCACATACTAGAATATTACTCAGCCTTAAGAAGGAATGAAGCCCCAATACAGGCTACCACATGGATGAAACTTGAAATCATTATGACAAATTAAGAAAGGCAGAAACAGAAAGAAAAATACTGTGTGATTTCATTCATATGAAATGTCCTAAAAAGACAAATCCACAGAGACAGAAAGTAGCTTAGTGGTTGCCAGGGGATGGGGGAGGGGGGAATTGAGAGTGACTGCTGATAGGCATGGGCTTTCTTTTTGGAGCAACGAGAATGATCTAGAACTAGATGATGGTGATGGTTGCACAACCATGTGAATATACTAAACCACTGAACTGTACACTTTCAAGGGTGAATTGTATGCTATGTGAACTCCGTTAAAAGGAAACGAAAAGGTTCCTGTCATGTGGGGCTGATAGAGAATGCAGATGCCCACCAGCACCCTGTGCCACAGCTTCCACCTCCAGTGCCAGTACCTAGCTCCTCTACCCCATCTGACCCTGGCCTTGGTAAATCCACATTGACCACTCGCTGGCCCTGTCGCATCAGCCGCTTCCTATGCCCCTTGCAAGGAGCCCAGAGGAGCCCCATTCCACAGCATCCCTAGAGGGCAGTGCCTGCTGGCCATAGGAGGGCTCAGAGGAGCAGGCCCTGTTTACACATGGCCACCTTGGCCCAGCAGCCTGCAGGAATTCAGAAAATGCAATGGTCACATTCTGCAGGCAGAGGCCATGCCCAGGCCGTTGGAAAGACTCAATGACTGCTCATGAATGTGGATTCTGTTTTGCCGCTGGCTGGGGCACTGGCCCTGTGAGCAGCCCAGAGTCAGGACAGAGGCTGTTAGCAGGCAGCCAGGGGACAGAATGTCCCCTGTCCTGCCAATGGCTCTTGCCTACCTGCCCACAAGTAGGGCTTGAGGATGGAAGGGCAGGCTGCTCTGGGCCTGGTCCCATGCACGGGCTCCCCATTTCATTCCTGTGAGTGGGTGCACTCATCCATTGCACTCATCTGTCTACTCTCTCACTCGCTCACTTGTTCATGGGCACAGAGCCTCCCTCCTTCCTTCCTCTGGGATCCAGGCGAGGTGACCCAGGACAGGCAGCTAGGCATTGCATCTTGAAGGCAGGCCTACCTGGCCCCCTCTGTAAAGAAACCAGGCCTCCAGGTGGTGGGGGGTGCTGGTCACTGTCTGGTTCTGGCCTCATGGCCTCTACTTGGAGGCCCTAAGCCCATGTGTTTTTCACTCAAGGGGCTTGCCCAGCCTAACCTGGGAGGGTGGAGGGCTGTGGGTGTGTGGATCCTCCCTGGGGGAGGAGAGGAAAGCTGTTCTGCCAGTTCCTCAGTGGATGGTGGTGGGCCCCCTCTTGCTTTAAGTGCTGGGTGAGAGGAAAGACAGAATGAGAAGGAGGCCTGGGACAAGACGGTCAGGATGTGCATGGTACACCCCAAAGTCCCCCAGACAAGCCCCATCTTCTAACCTTCATCTGCAGGCTGGCTTCCCCACTACAGTCATAAAGGGAGCTTATATTTGGAACTGTCCTCCCCAAAGCCAGCCCTATTTAAACAAGGATGTAATTCTCAGAGACCACTTCAATCCCGACAAGAGCGGGGATGAGTAATGAGCAGGGAACCTATAGTTTGATGCCGGGGTCATAGCCCCCAAAGTCCTGCCAACAAAGTGGTGATCTCACGTTCTGGTTGCTGGGAGTCAGGACCAGCAACCGCAGGCGGCTGTGTGAGGGGGCGGAGCCCGAAGGCTTTGAAGAACATCTGGAGGCAGGAACTGGCAGTGCTAACTGCAGCCAGGCCCCAAGTCCCCCAGCACTGCTGGGGTGGGTCCCTGCCCGCCCGCTGCCCTGCTTCCCACCCCTCTCCACAGCCGTCTCGCACACCCAGGCCAAGGAGGAATCTGCAAGAATGACGTGGACCCAGGAAAATGCTGAGGGGCCTGGATGCTTGACAGCACCTGATGAGGGAGGAGGGAATCCCAAGTCAGAAATGACAGATGCTTTGGCATTCAGGGCCTATGGAGGGACAGCTTCCAGGGTGCACACGTGACAGGGTTGCGTGTGAAGTCCTTAGGAGCAAGGGCAGCAGCCCATGCACATCACACATGTCTAAAGTGGTGCCATCGCTCGTGTTTCGGCGCCTTCGGGTGTTTGCAGCCCCAGCAGTCCAAGGCCTGGAGAGCAGAGTGGGGGCTGGGGAGCCTAGTGCAGTGAGTGACCTGCCCAGCTACACAGGCCCATCTTTCCTTTCACTCAGGGAAATGGTCAGCCCTTAGCTGAGTTCATGGAGGGACTGAATTACCGGATTGTAGTCAGTCCCTGAGGGCAGCCTCAGCCACCCCTGACCACCCCAGCAGTGGCCACCAAGTGAATGAATGGCAAGGATACACTAGCAAGGAGAGACTAAAGAAACAGGCCCCAGGCATCTGCAAGGCCATCTCATGAAGCTCGCCCCTACCCTCACTTCCATCATGTTCAGTTGAGCCCCTAGGTTATCCGCCAGATCCACCAGAGAATCAGGCTGGAGACAGAATCCTGAATGTCCTCCAGCCAGTGTGTGCTGACTGCTTGTGCCTGGTTGAGCAGAATGAGGCTCTGGACAGGGTGTCTTTAAGGGGGACAGTCTATCAGGAACACACACAGACCATTAAGGTCTGGAAGGTCTGAGGGCAGAGCAGAGGAAGGGGCGTTCTGATGGGAAGGGTGGGACCACATGGCACGGCAAGGAGGAGGCCGGCTGGTAGAGATGAAGACAGGATACTGGTTGTCCAGGGTTGGAGGTGGGGGTGGGGGAGCCAGCGTCCTGAGAATGGACCATGAGGACTGTCTTGGAAAAAGAGAATGGGGTTGGACCATGGTCAGCCTCTAATGCTGGGCACCAGTTTTAGCTCTATCTTCAGTGGGCAGGAGAGCAGGCTGGTCACACTCTTTCCCAAGTCTCTTCCCCATCACGAACTTTTAGAATGAACCAAGGGAAGGTGGGCCACTGGCTTGGGTGAGCTGCTCTCTGGAGAGGACCGGAGAAGATGTGGCCAGCAGGACCTGGGCTGCAGCCTTCCTCATCTGCATGACTGTTTCTTATAGCCTCCTGAATCCGGGACTTTTAGCTAGTAGCTTGTACCCTCCTAAGTTTATTGCATCTTTAAAACACTTTCTGCAGGTCTTGGGAATCTCCCCAGGCCCATGGGTAGTAACCACAGTAGCTAGCATTTGCTGCATGTTCACAGTGTGCCAGGCCTGCGCTGGGGGCACTCTGTCCCTCAGCCCATCCCATGATTCTTGTGAGTTCTCCTCATTTTCCTTATTGGAGAATCGAAGTCAAAGAGGCTGGTGACTTGCACACGGCCCCTGAGCAGCTGACTCTGAAGCCTGCACTCCTAATTAGTACCTCACCTTCCCCTCACTCTCAACCCTTCCTCTTGGATGAGGAAGCAGACTAGTAACTGAATTCTCAGAGTCAAAACCAGAAGGGAGTGGGGGTGGGGCTTGGCTTGGAAGTCTCAGGGCTCCAGAGGAATCCACAGTGTGAACTGATGTCAAGAAGCACAAGCATCTTTGGCACCATCCGTGGTGGCAAGGTTTCAGAAGGAAGGAGGTGAGAGCAGGTCTCTGCTTCCAGGCCACCCTGATGTTCAGCAAATGTGAAGATGGCCAGAGACCTACCGGCCTTCTCCCAGGGAGGAAGGCAGGATGGTGCCTAACTTGGAAGGTCAAGTCAGAAAAGGTGCAAGACCTGAAAAGATTAGGCCTAAAGGGACCTAATCTCTTTATTAACATTCTCCAGAGGCACCCATGTGTGAGTTAACTTGACATCTTGTGTGCTGCCCATGATGACAGGACCAGGGCCAACCAAAAATACAGGTAGGAGGGTCTTTGCTCAACCAGAAGAGCTTTCTCATAACCCTTTGGCATGTTTCAGGGGTGGGATCATGGAATGGTCTGCTGTGAGGGGGAGTGAATCCCCCATTGCTGGGGGTATGCAGACAGAGTCAGTAACCTGGGGGCAGGGTATGGTGGACACTGAAGCAATAATGAAGGGGTTGACGTTCATGACCTCTAAGTTCTCTTTGACCCTGGGACTTGCTTCCTCACACTGGGGCTAAAGCCAGCCTGAGGTGCAGGCACAGCCCGGAGGCCATGTACTCTTCACTTATGCTTCCCAGGCTGAGATACTGTAGGAGCCATGGTTTCCCCTCAAGACACCTGGCCTTCCCGCTCCTCCCTCTTCCCACTCACAGGTGAGCTTTTGGCAAACTCTTCCCTGTGGTTCTAGGACTGGTGAGGCCTGGCACGTGGCACAGGAGGGCAAGCCCTCCCAGGGGCTGGTGGGGCTGCCCTTCCCAAAGTGGTAACTGCCCAGCTTCCTACCACCTCCCAGTCTGATACTATGCTGGCATTTTACCTGTTTATCTTGTTTGTTATCAGGAAGGCAGGGTTTTTTTTTGCGGGATCTGTGTGGGACACAGAGAAGGGTCAAGCAGGCAGATGTGGACTGGAGTCTGTCTGACAGAGAATATCAGCCATTGCTGCTCACCAGCTGTGCCGCACTGGCCCACTTACCTAACCTCTCTGACGCTCAGTTTCTTCATCTAGAATATGGGTACCACCTATCTCATGATATGAAGATTAAACGCAGTACCACGTGGCACAGTCCCTACATTGTACCGAGTGTAAGGACTGAACCCTGCAGCCACCACCAGAGCGCAGGAGGCCACTCGCCTCAATGCGCCCCCACCACCACTCTAGTGCCCACTAGCCTGTTCCACCCCCCCCCGCCCCCCCGACACTTTGCTGCCCAGGCCGAAGTTGCAGCGTCAGGATCTGGGTGGCCGCGGGAAGTCCGTGCGAGCCCGGCCGGCCTTCCCTTCCGGCCGCCGCCGTGCGGCGCCGCGTCCCCACGGGTCCTTCCAGCCGACTCCCTGGACACGGGAGCCGGCCAGGGGCACGGACTGGGTGGGGGCGCCGCGTGGCCTTCCCTGCAGGAGCTCAGCGGCGTGGAGTCTCCGGGCCGGTCCGAAAGACCCCACCCCGACCCGTGCGCTGCCTCCGCCACCGCCCGAGTGCTGCGGGCCAGCCAGCACGCCCGGGGGCGGCCCGGAGGAGGCAGCGGTCCGGCTTGAGAGACCCACTGCTCTACTCCTCAATGAATGAGTCAGTCCGCGGCCGCGCAGCCCCCGGAATCCCCAACCCTAGGTTCCCGATCCCCGCAGTCCGGCCGGGTGGACCCCGCTCCCCGGCGTTCCCGATCGTTGGCCCTGGTGGGCACGCAGCATCGGGCATTCGGGCTGCACTTTGCAAAGTGCCCCACGGACCTGGCCGAGCTCTGCAAATGGCATTGGGCAGGGTTAAGGCCGGCCAGCCAGCGCTACCCGGCCGATACCCTGGCGTCTTGGCGCTCGCGGCACTGCAAGTCCCGGGGCCGGACGAGCGAGGTCCCGGAGCCGGGTCGGGGCCGCGGCGCAGGGAGGCCGGGAGGGTTCGTTCAGCCCCGCCGGAACACCCTACCGACCCTACCGAAGGCACGAGTAGGAGTCAGGCCGGGGACGCGGGGGCGCGGGTAGCCAGGTGACACAGGGGTCCGAACCCTTGTCCCTTTGAACCAGAGCCGGTGGCCCTGCGGGGAAGCGCAGGCGGCGCGGGGCGCGGCGCGTCCACACTCACCTCCCGCTCCGAGGGCCCCGCTCAGCTCGCCGCGCTGGCGGACACAGATGAGCGCTCTGCGGCGCGGAGCGCAGTCCCATCCCCGACCGCAGGCCCGCCCGGGCCGCGCAGACGGGCCGCGCGCCCGCCGGGCACCGAGCCGCCCCGCCGCCGCCGCGCTGCGCTCTAACCCTGCGGGGCGGGGTGGGGAGAGGAGAGCAGCCTCCACCCGCTTCCGAGGCCGGCGCGCGAGCGGGCCAAGTCCTCTGCAAACAAGTTCTCGGCAGTGGCTGGGTGCTTGGAGGGCCCTCCGCCCAGCGTTGGGCAGCCCGTTGGTCAGCCCCCAGGCACAGAGCCGGCTTCGGTTACAAACTTCACCCCCACTCCTGCAACCTACCCCCCCACCCCCCCACCCCCAGCTATTTTTAGCACGGCTCTTCCTAGGTGTTCCTTTCATGGGATGCACTTTAGTGATGGGTGTCCCTAATGGGAAAGGTACGGAAGCCACCAAACCCCTTGCCCACGCCCCCTTGCCAGCCCACCCCCAAACAGGCAGGGCTGTGTTGCTCAGGCAAACCTGGATTTAGCTCGGCTTTCAGAAGTGCTGGCATAAGTGTACCCATGTGGTTTCCAATGCTCCTTTATTCCCACCCCCTGCCGGCCTTGTCTCCAGCCCTGGCTTAGGTACCAACACACTAAACATTTTCCTCTTGTGCCTCTGGGGAGGAGGATGACGGGGCCACACCGCAGTGGTCACTGGGCACCTGCTTGGGGAACTTCACTTTGAGGTCCCCCAGTTTGCCACCTTGAGGAAACCCTGGGAAGAGGTGCTCTTCTCTAAGGTGGTAGTCGATGTTCCCTAGAATCCTGGCATCTTTGCTCTGGGTCCTCTTGTCCAGCCTCAGGCCTGTCATAGACCGGCCCGGTGGATTCCAGAACCCGGGTGGTGGGGAGCCGGAATCATGCAGGCTCCTAGCATGGGAGGGCCATTATGGGTCATCTGTTCAATGACTTCAATCACAGATGAGGACATTGAGGCTTAGAGAAGGCAAGGGACATGCTTAAGGCCACATAGCCCAGCATGTGTGACACCGGCTGTCCTGGGACAGGCAGGAGTGAGAGGCTCTGGGGTCTCCTTCACGGTCAGGATAGCCTTCGTTGGAGGCGTCCACTAACAGACATGGCCTGTCCCCCACTTAGGCAAACTCTAGGTGTGGACTCAGGGCACTTCTAAGCAGTGAAAGTGTGGGAGTGATACTTCACTTTACAGAAAGGCATCCTTTCAGAACTAGTCCTTTGAACGACATTCCCCCTGAGAATGCTGCAAGCATGCTTTAACTTATGCAAGTTCAAATTTCACACCCTCTTAGGAGCACCTTTATTATGTAAAGCAAGGTATAGGTAGAACACAGGATCCTGCACACTGGCTTGGAAATGAATGAATGAATGGGCCTGTCCCTGGGCCCCGCTTGTGGCATTCTGGGTCCACAGGAGGCAGTGAAGCTCTGAGCTCTCCATGAACAATTTACAATAAGCTAAAATACAATGCAAGCCCAGGCTGATTTTCCTGTTCCTGTTCATTATAGCATCTGAAGGAGGTTCCAGAAACTCCTGCCAGTTGACTTGAAAACTTGAATTGAACAAGGGACAAGGGACTCAGGAGCCCTTGCCCCCTGGCCCTGCTTGGCACTAAGAGGCTCCGAGCCTCAGCTCACATTTCTGTGGCATCATTCTGGGCTCTCCCTCTCCATGGAAAATGGCAAGAAAAGGGGCTGAGAGCCCCCCTTGAGTTAATTGGTATTTCAATCAAGTTGGTTTCCTAAAGTTTCTAGTGCCGGGGATCCCCTGGCTCAGACAAAGTTTCCAGAAGGTATTTTCTTCCTAGCCCTTCCTACTGGGTCTATTATTGTTTCTAAGAAAGGCCACAGTTTCAGAACTCACTTGTGTGTGTGGCCTGTTTGTGTGTGGGTGTGTCCAGCCCACGGCACACATGAGCACTGCTTGGGGGTGGGAAACTAGTTCTCTCTCACAAATGTGTGGAGGTGACAGAGCCATCACTTAGTGCTGGCACACAAGCCCAGTCCTAGGAACTGGAGGACCCTGCCTGCCCTGGGCCAGGTGTTATGTAGATGAATAATCCCACAACCCTGCTCTTTCCATTTTGAGGGGAGGTTTAGCATGTGCCCCAGGCCACCATCCACAGAACTGGGAGCTCTGCCCTTCATGTAGGGACCCTGAGCTCTCACCTCAATCCTCCAGGCCCACCTGCTTGTATAACCCTGTGCTTCTCAATGGGAGGGGTGGACTTTGCCCCCCAGGTCACACTGGCAAAGTCCAGAGACATTTTTGGTGGTCACAGCTATGGGGCTGCTATGGCATCTAGAGACCAGAGATGCTGCTAAACCTCCTGCAATGCACATAACAGCTCATGACAAAAAATGACTTGGCCCCAGATGTCAAGAGTGCTGAGGGTGAGAACCCTGGTGACCATGGTCCTCTGGGGGTGGCCAGTGCTCCTGGCCCCTGGACCCCAGCATTGCCCCACCTGGCCAGGCAGCACCTTCTCTTCAGCTAATGCCAAATGTGCAGCTGCATCCACCCCTCCTGGAAGGAGTTGTTCAACACTGGACACGCACGGGGTGCTGAGGAGGGGGCATGGGCTGGCAGGGTCTCACGTGGGAGTTCCTGTCCCTTTGCACGGAGAGTGTCCATGCTCCATGGGGAGATGGCCCAGCGGGTGTGCTGACTGACTTGTCCAGAGCCACAGACATGGAACTCAGCTCCCCTGTTCCTGGCCAGCCCCCACGTCGCCTAGTACCCTGGTACTACTGCCTCCCTCAAAGGGCAGAGGCTCCCGGGCCCTGCTCCACCCCCCCACGCCCCCGCAAGTGCCAGGAGATCCAGTCAGCATTCCTGAGTCATCCTCTTGACTTTTGCTTGATGTCAAAATGAAACCATGGACCCAAAGCCAGAGCCGGGGTGGGAGGAGTAAGAAACCTCCAGCAAATTCCAGGGGCATAGTGTCACATGGCTGCTCCAGCTTGACACTGACAGTACCTTGGTATGTGGACACACATCTGTCCAGACAGCCTTGAACCTTGAAAGCAATGTCCCACATCTGTCCTGTGAGGAGGTCCATGCCAAACCCAGTGGGGTCTCCAAGGACAAGACCCTTGTCCTGGGGAGATGAGACCTTGGCCCTTGGATCAGGCCTGTGGCTGTGACATGGGGTATCAGATGTTTAAGCCCTCCTCAGGTTTTCACAGTAAGTCACTTGTGATCTCTTGGGCTACTTCAGGGTCCTTACCCCCATTTGCCAGATGAGAAAACTGAGGCTGGAGGAGGCAGGGAGCCTGGGTGCTGCTTCTCTGCTTCTCTGCCTGCTGCTGGCCTCCCCATAGAGTTCTGGGTGAGGGCATGGTGGCCAGCGGCTGCTTGAGCCCTGGGGCAGCCTTCTGGCCTCACAGACATGCCTTCTGGGTGCCCCCCACTTCCTTCTAAGGCCCTGGCTGGTCGATGGGGGCACATGGATTTGTTGATTCTCATGCCCTGTCCCATTAAGATGCACTTTAGCACAGAGGACAGCAACTATGGAAGTCCACAGAACCTGAGACCTCTTCAGGAACAAGTGACCCGGTCTGTCAGAGCTGATTATCTGTGCACTGGCCCCTGATTTCTAGAAAGCAAGCTTCAGTAAACCCACCTTAGGAACACAGTCAATATTGGTGGGGTTCACCAATTAGCTGTGAACTCAGGGAACGGAGCACAGGCAAGCCTGGCAAGCTTTGTGTCCTTGGGCAGGTCAGCAACTCAGCAACCTCTCTGAATTCCTGCCTGTTTGCCTGGGAGTTGAAAGTACTGAGGCCCACCACTCTGGGAGGATTTGAGAGGCCAAAGGGCAGAGCCAGCCCCTGGGGTGTGGCGGGGCAGCCCCAGCTCCTCGTGAGAGTGGCTGGGGCCTTTGGGGGTCTCAGAGCAGTGGGGCTTGACAGTGGTGTTCCAGGGAGGAGAAACAGTGGCCTCATGGACACATGAACCCTTGATACCCAATGCCTGTTCCTGCAGCAGACCCTCACTGGTCCTGCACCCCTCAGGTACCCAGACCAGGGTCTGGTACATCAGAAAAAAACACAGGCTCTGGAGTACAGAAAGGAATATGCAAAATGGAAATGAATGAATTCTTATCTACAAGGAATGGCCTTACATTTACTGCTCAGCTGCCATGCAACTTCTCAATGGTCACGTGCAGCACCTGCGTTTGATGAGTCTTGTGGGCACATTTACAGGATCTGCTGTGTCAGGGTGAGGCTCACTCGAGATGAGAAGGTAGGTGAGGGGAGAGGGGAGACGGGAGAGGGGAGAGGGGAGAAAGGAGTAAGAGGGAGGTGAGGAGGGAAGGAGAAGGAGAGGAAGAGGGGAAGGGGATGGAAGGAAGGGGTCCAGGAGGAGGGGCAAGGAGGGAGGGAGGGAGGGAGGAAGGACAGCCCCACAGTGGCTCAGCGGGTGGAGCTGAAGCCCAGGAACCTCTTTCCAAGGAGACATTCCAGACTGACGGTGGCGCATGACTCAGCCACCCTAAGAGAGGTTGTTTTTGCCCCTGCCTTCCTGTCTTCCAAATGGTCCCATTTGTGAGCAAAAAGAGGGCAGGGAAGAGGTGCCGAGGAAACTCTCACACAGAGACACAGAGACACAGTCACGCGCTCCGGCTACACGCCATGCTCTCAAATGCTGAGCCAGCCCAGGCATAGGACCCACAGCCCAGCAGAGGGCCTGGGCATGTAGGACTTTCTGAGGCAGACTCTCCCCCTCCTCCCAGACACCAGCTCCTCTGCCTCCAGGAAGCCCTCCTTGCCTCCACACTGGCTTAGGTCTTCTATGTTTTCTGAACTCCTTCCAGCAGGGCCCCTGGGCAGCTGGTGGCTCAGGTTCAAACCCAAACTCTGCCTTCTGCCAGCCACATGGCCTGAGCCTCAGTTTCCTCATCTGCCATGGTAAATGGGCTGGGGCCCATGGGTGCTGGCTGTTTACCTCCTGACAGTCTCAGCAGAGCATCCTGGACTCAGCCTCTTGCAGGCCTTCAATATGGGAATCCTTCTAATGAAAAGAAAACAGAGGTGGGCAGAGACTGACCCAGCCATGGTAACCAAAGCCAGCAGCCTGGTACATGAATGGGCCCTTTCATGGGGTGGCCACAGTGTGAGGGCCTGGGGTGGAGCTATCCATGCTAGGCTTATGGAATGGCGGTGCCCAGGGCAGGGAGGAGAGGGACCTTGGCCTTCAGCATCAGCCTCTGGCTTCAGCACCTCAGGGCCCAGCCTCCTCCCCTCTGTGTCCTGGATGCCCCATGACACCAAGTCTGGCTGCAGGAAAGGAGCCAGCCATCCCCGGTCCAAATGCCACTGTCCTTGTTTTTTTTTTCTTATAATTACATCTCTGAGGGATAACTACAAATTTACATTTTGCTCAGCTCAGTCATTTATTCAGAGCTTGCGCGGAAGGCCAGGCTGTAAAAGGCGCATTGATGTGTGTTTTCGTGTTGCTGGGGTGACTGGCTGAGGCGTGTGGACACAACTGGCCCTTTTAGCCAGGGCGGCTCTGTGAGCAGCATCGCCCTCACCACCTGGGCCTGTGCAAATGCCTCTGCTCCAGTCGCCATGAATGACTTCAGTGTACAGAGGTTTTCTTTTTCCATACCTGGCCACCAAAATTTCCAACATTCTTCTAGAAAAAATGTGGCAAGCTTCCCTGAGATCATTTTCTCGCCGAATGGCGCATCCATCCTGGTCCTGCCCAAACATCTGACAGCTCTTCTTCAATTTAGCGACATTAAAGACAAACTGTGCTTCCATTTTTGCCACCTGCTGCTCTGGCCTCAATGATGGTCCCCTTCTGACTGTGTGGGGGTAAAGGCTAGCCATCAGCCACTTCCCTGAGTCTTTGAAGAAACACTAACAGCTTGACCAGGTAGCTCTCTGCCCTGACTGCCCTGAGGTTATCCAGCCTACAGAGGTGATCAGGCCCCAGTCTGGGTGCAGAACCAGCCAGGTGGGCCTTGCTCTGGACCTCAGCAGATATTCAGGTGGCCCCCAGCCTGGGCACAGGCTGTCCTTGATGTCCCCACCCACCCCTGCCAGCCACTGCCAGGATGCTACTGCTCCACCCTGGACAGTGCCCTTCAGAAGGACACCTCCTCCAGGGAGAACGCTGATGCCAGAAGAGGAGGGGACAACGTTGGGCAGATGGGTAGGTGGCCTGACCTCAAATCTGTATGCGTGTGGACGTGTGGATGCAGGTGTGTACATGTAACGTGTGCACATGCATGCAAGAGGATATATGCGTGCCACTGTATTTATATGTGTGAATGTGTGTAGCATGTACATATGGGTGTTAGAGCAGTGGTTTTCAATGGGTGTGCTGCGAGAGTTTTTCAAACATGCAGTACTGCCCTATTTTCCCTTAGACTGGTAAATAAAAAATTGACAACAGCCAGCACAACAATAGCTATCCAGTGTGAATGAATCAAAATTATACCTATTTTTTTGTCAGATTGGGAAAAAAATTTTTGGTGTGCTGAAGAATTTTAGTAATTAGTTTGTTGTGTGCCATGAGATAAAAAAGGTTGAATCTAGTTGTGTTAGAGGATGTGTATGTATGCATGAGTGTGGGTATATATGTGTTTACATATATGTGAGAGAGTGCATACAAGTAGGAGTATGTATGTGTGTCCATGTGTGATGCATCTTTACACATGTGTGAGCATGTGCCAGTATATGTGTGAGTGTATATATGGGCGTGTGTGAGGAAGTTTGTATGTGTGTGAGTGCGGGTATATCTGAAGGAGTGTGTGTGCATGCTCCAGAGTGTATAGGTGTGTATGTGTATGCATGTGTGTGTTCACACCTGTTTCTTCTGGAGTGCAGGATGCATGACCTGGAACTGTCTCGCTCAAGCTGCATGCTTGGTGCCTGCAACAGGGCCTGGCATGTGGAAAAGCTCCTACTTGTTGAATGAGTGAGGACCGTGTGAGAGCTTAACGACATCTGTAAGGACCTGTGAAAGTCGGCTAGGGTGAACCGGGGACCACTGGTGGTTTGAACAGCCTCAGGACCCGTGGCCCCGGTCAGGGAGGCTCTTCAAGGACTTCACTGGGTTAATTTATTCAGTTCTCAGAACTCACCCAAGCTGTAAGGGGTCCAGAGGCTTCTCTGAGAGGCTGTGTGACAGAGTTTTGGGTTCATACCCACTTCTGCCTCTCATAGCAGGTCTTGGCAAGCGGCATTCTTGCTCTGTGCCTCAGTTTCCCCATCCCTGTCCCTGGAGGATTGTTGGATTATTGATGGCTGGCACGAAGCACTCAGAATCTGATGGACATGAACTCATTATTATTGTCAGTGCCTTTCCTGGGTGACTTATTTATTTTCTCCTTCCCATGTTCCCAAATTTCCACAGTGGTCATGACTTATAGTTCATAATCAGAACAGCCCAGAATGATCGCCACTGCCCCATCTCTTGTTTCTGCTGCTTGAGTCTGGGCCTGTCTTTTCCTGTGACATACCTCATACTTCCCTGCCCCCCGCCCAGGGTGCTCAGCCTCTGGTGATGTTTGGAGCCCAGGGCCCGAGCCCTGCAGATACTCTGTGCAACAGCTGGGGAAGATCAAGTCTTCCCCTGCCTCGCCCCCAGGCCTTTCTGCTTGTCCATGCCACAGCCAACCAGCGTGGAGGGTCCACACTCCCATGTGGCAGGGCGCTCTGCTGGCTTTCTGCCTGAGCGCAGTGGCCTAGACAGTGGACTTTGTGGTATCATGCTGGCCCAGGCCCCTTGGGCTGGCTAAGAGGTCTTCTTAGAGCTCTCAGATAAAGCCTTGGGACTGCAGGCCACATCCCGGTGTCTGGGTTGGATGGCGTGTTGGAGCAAGGGAGAGGCAGTGGGTTTACAGCCCAGTGACTAGGTCCTGACCCCACAGAGCTCTCTTGTCCTCATTTCTTGTTACTTCCAAGTCCTCCTAGGTCCTGGGCCTCAGACCCCAGCCTAACCTCCCTCCTGGTTCTTGTACTCATCTCTCTTCTACGCTGCACCCACTGCACCCACTGGCCTCCTGGTCTCCTGACCTCATCTGCATGCCCTGCTTTTCTTCCTGTGCCCTGCCACCCCCATCTCCCTGGCAGTCCCAAGCTTGCCCACTCCTCCACGTCTGGATGCTCATTACCTGCCCCTCCTTCTACACTTTCCCTGGGCCAGCCTGCGGAGGGAGAGGGCAGTTTATCCGCAACCCCTTCCCTAGGCCAGCACCTTCCTTGGGGAGGCCCCAGAGTGGCTGTGGAGCCTCTGGAGAGAAGAGCGAACAATGTAAACAGCAGCCTCACTCTGGCCTCATTGGTCGCCAGGGGAGTCTGCCCCTTCCTCCCAAGCCATACTGCCCAATGCAGTGGCCAGTAGCTGCAGGCAGCTGTTTACATTCAAATTAAATAAAAGTAAAACTCAATTTCCCAGTTGTGCTTGCCACATTGCAAGTACTCCGTGGCCATGTGGCTAGTGGTGCAGTGCTGGATGGCACAGGTGCCCTTATTGCAGGCAGTGCTGGCAGACTTGCTGCTTGGAACGGGTGCTGTACGGCGCAACTGTGGCAGGACTCAGACATTTCTGAGTCTCTAACCCAATTCCACGGCACCATTTCCTCATCCCTAGAGTTGGGGGAAAAATCCCTCCAGGCATGCACCTACAAAACCTCTATACTTTACCAAATGAACCTGCTCTTGCCCATTTAGGCCCCATCCCTTCCAGCAGCGGCGGAAGATAGAAAGGCGAATAAGTGATGTTCCAGCACCCAGGGCAGACATCACCAATCAATCATATCTCCCAGTCCTCCTCAACCACACCTCCCCGGCAGTCCTTGCACAGGTGGAAGTGGTCACCCAACACCTGTTCACACCTGGCCAAGGACTCAGAAGAACTGTAAAAACCCTCAGGCCTAATTTGAGAATGCAGAGCATTGGCAATGGTCATGTGCACAGTCCTGGAGCTCCTGCCCATGCGAACTTTTTATGAATACAGCCAGTTCTCATGCTATCAAGGCCCTGTGTTGCCTGGGCATCTCACTGCCAGCTGTTTACTTTAAGCAAACAAAACATTTATATATCACGTACGCTCCAGGACACACAGGGCACCACGCCATTGCTAGACCTGAAGCACAGCCAGCTGCTTCCAGGGCACAGCATAGCCTCAGAACTCAGTAGCAACACAGTCCCAGCACAATCACACACACAGTTGCTTGTTAGTGAAGTTCTAGTTGTACAGAAATGGCAAAAGTGGGTTAGTGTCAACAACAGAACGGTGTCCTCCTTGTTGCAATAACATCCATGAGCACTTCAAGAGTGATCTTTCTAAAACGCAGACTTCTCCACACCATGCCCCTGCTCATGAGCCTCTATAGCCCCCTGGTATCCTTAGGAAGACATGTACCCTCAGTTGGAGATTGAAAGCCTATCCCACCAGGCCCTAAGCTATGTTCCCAGTCCCCACGCCTGTCCTTCCTCTTCCTGATGATGATGATGGTGATGATGGTGAAGGTCATAATGATAGTGATGATGATGATGGTGGTGATGGTGATAGGGATGGTGATGATAATAATGATGGTGATGATGATGATGGTAATGGTGATGGTGAAGATAATGGTGATGGTGATGATGTTTTCATTACTACATCCTTCAAAGAATGCTCTTATTTCCTGCTTTCTTTGCTTGCCACATAGAACTTCATGGGGTGCTGAGCCCTGAGTGGGCGGCAGGTGTGGAATGTGTATGAGGGGAGATAGCTCAACAGCAGGAACACACCAGGCACTCATGTTCTGAGTGATGCTGGCTACATCTCCTACCCTCTCTGGGCTCTGGTTTTCTCATCTGTGAAACAGTGGGGTTGAACTGGATGATGATACCTCAAGTGTCCTTCTGGGCTTAAGGCTTTTTGACTATCAGTTTTTCTATTATATCAAGCAGTTTTGCAGGGGTCCTCCTTCCTCCCTGAGATATTTGTGCTTTCCCGGGTGAGCTGCTCCATCCCCAGGGACAGGAATGAGTGGGGTACAGAGCTTGGGCTGTCCCATGCAGCTGACTGCTCTAGCCTTGGGTGAACCTGGGTGAGGATGGGCACATTCTGAACCTCCTGGACTTAGTTTCCTCCATGAGGTGACTGCCCCACCTCTCAAGGAGGCCTGAGGACACGCAGAACAGGGCAGAAAAGGGCTGGGCTCAGAGTCTATGGCTCTGCAAACACTTGGGGACACCCAACTCTGCCTGGCACTGTTTCAGAGTCTGGGACACAGCCAAGAAGGGACAGACGCCATCCCTGTCCTCTCAGGCTGTCCTCCCTACTACCTACAGCCTTCTCTCCCCTGGGAGGTGTGGTGCCTGAGCTCCTCAGCCACGGTTCCCCGAGAGATGGGTTCTCAGGTCTCCTCTCTGAGTTCCTCTCAGACCCAAAAGAGTGGCTCTCAGGAGACCTGTCATCTCTGTGTGAGGACTTCTTTTTCCAATGAGCACAGTGTACTGGGTTGAGATGGGTCCCCCTAAAAGACGTGCTCAAATCTAGTCCCCAGCCCCTGTGAATGTGGCTTTCTTGGGAAAGGAGTCTTGCTGATGTCATCCAGACACAGTACTACTGGGCTAGGATGGCCCCTGATCCAATGACTGGGGTCCTTATGAGAAGAGGGGTTTTGGACACAGACTCAGAGAAAAGGTCATGTGCTCATAAGGGTAGAATGGAGCCCAGAGGTGCCCAGAGTCCCCAGGGGCTAGAATAGGTGGGAAGGACCCCCCACTGAGCCCTCAGAGGGGTATGGCATTGCTGACATCTCAATTTTGGACTTCTGGCCTCTAGGCTGTCAAAGGGTAAATTTCTGTTGTTTTAACCCATCCATTACAAATTTATTTTATTGTATTTTTTCCATTACCACTTAGCCCCTTTTACCCCCACCCTCGCCACACCATAACTCACCCACTTTGTGGTGGTTTGCCCGAGCAGCCCCAGGTCACTAGGATTCAGGGACTGAGGAACAGGCCGGTGACACCAACAGACCACATGACAAGGAAGATCAGCGGCCAGCGCACATAATGCCCAGTCCCAGAAAGCGACATGGTGCTGCATTGTTTTCTTCAGCAAATGACCAAAAGTTCAAAAACTTAGATTCCCATGGTTGGCTAACATATAGACAAGGGGACTCCCACACCCCTATGTTCTGGCACATCCCTCCATTTTGTGCATCCATCCTGAGGAAGAATCAGATTCAGGGTGAAGTGGTGTCGCCCTGCACTCTGCGCTGTCACGGGAGGGCAGGCCACGTAAACGCTCACTATAGAAGGTGGTTTAGCTACACGCACCATAGCCAAGCGGTACCGGGAAGTGGCATTTTCACTGACGTGGGAAGTTACTCCTGATGTGCAAGTATAAAAACCCAGATAGAAGAGATGTCCATGCTAATTTTGTAAAAAGGCAATGAAAAGAGATGCTCGCTCCTAGGGCAGGAAGCCTGTGGGAGAGCTCGCAGTGGGTATCTCCGGGCTTGAGAAGGGTCATTTTGAAATTTCCCTGTTTGGGTTTTGCGGTGGTTTCCAAACTTTGTGTAAAGAACAGGCATTATTTTTGAAGCATGAAAACAATGCAAGGAAATGCAGTGAACTCAGCCCGAGTGCTCGAAGCCATCGCTGCCCAGGCCAGTTGGTGCATGGGATGGGACGGAGAGGACAGTGGTGGTTTCTGAGGGCATGGCAGGAGCAGGGTGCTGTGCCTATGCAGGCATCTTTAGGGGCTGAGGCCGAGGCTTGGGCCTTCTGTGACTGAGTTTCATTTGGCGCCCCTTCATCGGATCTATGCTCAGCCCCATGAGAGCTTGTTCTGCCATCTGAGAGACAGGTGGTGGGATAGCGTCACTCTATAGGATTGTCGTGACAATGGGCACATACTGGGAGAGTGCCATGTGAGTGTGAGCTGCAACATGAGCATCTCAGTGCAAGATGGGGGCTGGGCTCAGAGAGGCCAAGCAACTTGCCTAAGGTCACACAGTGATGGGCTGTGGGCCAACATAAAACCTGGTTGTGTCCAAATTCAATTCTCATGTTCTTCCTACATGGCTTGGTGGCCCTTCCTGTGGAGAAGCAGGGCAGGAGGTCCTACAGGCACCTGTCCTGCTGGGTGGCCCTCATTGGGTCCCCTGGGCTGGCCAGCCACATGCTGATTTGGAATATAATTGGCTCAGCCTATATGCTGCAAAGTGCCAAGGAGAGTGGAGGGGCGAGGGAAGAAACAATAGGCCTTGGTCCAAAGGAGTAGATTTGCATGTCACTGGTGTGCCAGGCTGGGATGTGGTTCTCTGATACGTGGGTACAGGCATGGCCTGGGAGATGGGCTTGCCTGTAATACGGCCAGGGAAGGACCTTTGAGGTCACTGATGGGTGGCCAGAGCCATGTGTGGGACCCATGTCTCAGGCTAAGTATTTCCTCTGGAATCCTCACCATCAGCTGGAGGCCAGCCAGGACCAGGTCCTCCTCTTGGAAGTGACACTAAGGCTCAGAGGGCTGGGTGACTGCACTGAGGGCTCCCAGCAGGAAGTGGCCCTGCTCCAGAAATCTGTGCTAGAGTTCCAGCTATCCTGGAGGAGGGCTTATTCCTACTAGGGGTAGGGGAGTCCCTGGCCAGACAGTCCCTGGAGGTCAGCAGTTCACTCCCCACCGTCCCCAGAGGAGAGTGGTGGGGACAAGCCACTCAGATTTGAGGACTGAGAGGAGCACAGCAAACCAGCATTCACTGCAGAGGTTATGCTCTCTGGGCCACACTCTGCCAGGGCTGCTCCCAGCCAACGACTATGCTCCATCCTCGAGAAGAGAGCCCAGAGGCATTGGAATGCTGCAGAGAGGAAGGACAGAGCTGCCACCTTGCAGTGCCCCCGGGATGCTCTGTCTTCTGTCTGCTGCCCGGACAGGGCCATGTCCATCCGCAGGAGAACCCTCGGCAGACTCCCACGCACATGGGGTCTCTTGCCCCCCTCTTCCCTCCCCTCTCCTCAGTTCCACCCAGGCTGTGACCCAAAGGCTCAGCCATCTGTCCAGAAAGGCCAGGCCCTGATGCCAAATCCCCTTCCTGGGGCAGAGGCAGGGCAAGCAAGCAGGCGTTTGTATTTGATATAAGTGCTGGATTGTTCTCTCTGCCCTTGTTGGCTATTATGCGGAGGCAAGTCCTAAAATAATATTGCACTTCCTCTCTCATAATTTGGAGGGAGGACACTCATCCGGAATTGAGCTGGATGGAGATGCTTTCATGTGTGGGCACCAGGGACTGTGCACCGCCTCCCGGCATGGTGGGTAAGAATGCCAGGCTCTGTGCTGGCCACGTTCTCCAAGCCCGCCAGAGTTGGGGGCTGCCCTAGGAGAGGTCTGCTTTTGTGTTTTAATGAATATGTCTCTTGGAAAGTTGGTCTCCTCATTGGATTGTTCAGCATTCTGGACGGGGCTATGAGTCCTGGACCCCAGAGACCCAAGCCAGTGACTGGCGGGCGACCAACAGTGAGTCTGGCTCACGAAGGCACCCCTGGGAGATGGTGGTGCCTGGCACATAGTGGGTGGTCAGCACATACTCGAGTTGAGTCCAGCACAAAGAGCACTCACACAGCAGCCTTCTCTTTGGGGCCACGGGTTGCATAGCTTTGCTAAAAAAGCAACATTGATTGCTAAATGTTGCTTTAGTTTGTGACAGTGGCTGGGATGTGCACTTCCTTGTGTGTCTTTAACTCCTTTCTGTGTTTGCTAATCTGGCAAGTGTTCTGGTGCCCTACGCATTCTGGGAAGGGGCAGTCATTCTTCCTGGTGGAGGAGAAGCACAGGCTTCTGTGCCACTCACACCCTTGTTCAAATCCAAGCTCCACCTCTAGTGCTGGGACCTTGGGCTTCACCTTTCCTGTGCCTCGATTTCCTTACCTGTAAAGTGGGCTAAAAAATACTGACCTAGAAGCATTGTGAGGATTGAGATAAGACAGCATAGTGCCCAACATCTAACTCAATACACGATGTTACCCTTATTAAAATGAAGAGCATGTGTGTAGTTGGACTGAGTGTGCCAATTTCTTTCATTTACTCCACAGGCACTCACGGAGCAGACCCTATGGTGGGCACCAAGGGCACGCAAAGAGGGACATGGATCTTGTCCTCAGGTGGAACAAGATGATGATGGTGACAATGATGAAGGTGATGATGGTGGTGGTGGTAAGGATGGTGAAGATAATGACAGTGGTGATGATATCAGGTGAAGATGATGGTGATGGTGATGATGATTGTGATGATGGTCATGGTGATGGTGATGGTAAAGATAACAGTGAATTGTGCATCCCCCAGATACATGTAACTGGGAACCTGTTTGGAAAAAAGGTCTTTGAGGATATAATCCAAATCAGGACCTCCAGCTGAGATGACCCTGGGTGTCTGGGCACACTGTTAGTCCGATGACTGGTGTCCTCACACAGAAGGACAGAGAGGGGTTTGAGACACAGATGCAGAGAGGAGGCCATGTGGAGACAGAGGCAGAGACTGGAGTGATGTCCGACGTCACCAGAAACTGAAGGCGACAAGGGAGGATACTTGCCTAGAGCCTTTGGGTGGAGTGAGGCCCTGAGACATTTCAATCTCAGACTCTGGCCTCCATAACAGGGGGACAATAAATTTCTGCTGTTTTAAGCCAGCCAGTTTGTAGTCGTTTCTTATAGCAGCCACATGGAACTGATATAATTCTCCTGGGAGGCTTGGAAACATCCAGATTTCTGTGCTGCCCCAGACCAGTTAAAACTGGAGTCTCTGAGGGTGGGTCTGGGCATCTGTGTTTTCTAACACCTGCTGGAGCACAGAACTTAGCCTTTGGGGCTTGCCCAGGTCTAAGAGGGCAGGGCCCAGAGGAAGGCAGTCCCGAGTTCTCACCTGCACTTGCCACCCACTTGCTAGGTGACTTTGAGCAAATGGCCCCTTTCTGAGCCTCCGTTTCTCCACTGCCATCTGGTTCTTCAAGGCATTCTGCCAGCAGCTGGGGCATCCAGAAGGTCCCCTCTTTCAGAGGTTATAGACCACAGATCATCTGAGTTAGCCCCTGACCCCTCCCCTGGGCTAATCAACAGGGACTTGCATGGAGAGGGGGCTGTTGGGAAAACTCCCGCTAGCCATGAGCAAAGGCAGTTTAACCAGCCCCATGGCTCCCACTCTGTCCCACCCAAGTGCTCCTGAACTTGTTTGTAGTAATATTAGAATAAAAGTAAAGACCTTTTAACACAGTTGGTTTCAAAGGCATTTCCTAGTACGACAAACAGGACCCATGGTGGAGATCCAGTTGTTTGCCCCTATTCGTAGAATCACAGTGACCAGGACAGATGTGCCTGCAGGACAAAAGGGGCTTAGTGTCTGGGATGGCACTGCCGTTGGGTTGCCCCAAGGGGAAAAGGAACTCCTAGTAAATCTCTAAAAAGCAAGAGTACCATCTTCTCTAAGATACACTCAGCATTTGCATTCCTGGAAAAATCAGTGTGTGTTAAAATTGTGCACAACTAGGATTGGATGAAGACAGTTATTGTAAAGACATGTCAAGACATGTATTGTAAAGACATGTCAAAGACCTGCTTGGACGTCCTGCAAGATGGTCCACAGGCAGGTGGGTGGTGTGACACTTCTTCACAGAGAAGACACATTTTCATTTTGAAAAATGACAGCAGCTCCCACAGTTTGGGGCAACCCGAAGTGGTGCCTCAAGATCCCCCTACCCACAAATATCCTTTGAAAACTGCACACTGTTGCTCAGGCACCGGCTGTCCTGTGTGTCGTTTCAAACTGTTACAATGTGCACTTCTGGGGTGTAAGGGCTCCAGGCACAGACAGGGGAACTGCAGAGGCGGTTCAGCTTCCTGCCCCAGGAAAGAAGAATTTGTTTTCACTTTGGGCAATAGAATGAAGTAAATGGCTGCAAGTCCACAATGGTACAAGTAATTGTCTCAGTGCATAAATTGGGGGGCATAGGCAACCCCTCTTGCAGCACATCCCAAGTACAATTGCACAGGGAATGACACATACAGGGGATTGTTGTTTGTCCCACACCACAGTTGCAGTTGTTGGTGGCAAGAACCATCAGTGGATGTTAAAATGGGCAAGCCAAAGTACAACGAGAAATAGAATGTTTATATCCTTGCAAAGTATCACCCACAAGATACTTCCTAATTACAAAGAGAAAAAGAACAGTTTACAGTCCAGAAACTCAGCACCACTTAACCAAGTGATCAAAGATACCGCTGCCTGGAAGGGCCCCAGAGGCGTCCTGTGTTCCCTAGCTCCTGCACTGAGAAGGATGCAGCATCCTTTCTGTGGGGCTCCTGCCACAATGCACAACCCATCTCATTTTGAAAAATGTCAAACACAAATTGAGAAACATTATCAAAATAACAGGTCAATACTCTCTTCTCAAAAGTATCAAGGTTGTAAAAAACTGAGGAATGGGCCTGGACCAAGACCAAGGGACACCACCAGCAAGTGCAGTGGTAATAAATTGTAGCATGTCGATGTAAACTGCTCCATGGCCTTGGTCCAAAGGGGTGGGTTTGCATGTCACTGGCGTGCCAGGCTGGGATGTGGTTCTCTGATACGTGGGTGTGGGCATGGCCTGGGAGGTGGGCTTGCTGGCGATACAGCCAGGGAAGGACCTTTGAGGTCACAGATGGGTGGCCAGAGCTGTCCCAGGCTCATGTGTGGGACGAGCGTCACAGGCTCAGTATTTTCACCATCAGCTGGAGGCCAGCCAGGAACAGGTCCTCTTGGCAGTGTCACTAAGGCTCAGAGGGCTGGGTGACCTTACAACCTCTATTGCAAGCTTACGGATTTTCTAGGCCTCAGCATCTCCTGCCCCTTCTCCTTTTCCTAAGGTAGAGTGTAGATGCCTCCACCATTTTGGTTGTGCTCCTCCGAATATGCTCCCAATGGCCAAGATCTTTCCTCAAGACAGTGTAGATACAGTAGCGACTGAAGCCGGGGGCAGAGCAGTGATGGCGCTCCCTCCATATCTCCGCGATTCCATCACCTGATCAGTCTGCGGTGCACTTGTGACTCCACTAAAGATTGTACACCATGTGTGCTCCCTCCCCAGCTTTCACTGCTTGTCCCAACCCTTTTCTTCTCTGGCCCCTTGAGAAAAGCACCTGTGCTGAGCAGAATAACGGTCCCCAAAGGCATCCATGTCTGAATCCTGGGCCCCGTAGATATGGCACCGTACGTGGCAAAGGGACAGGGCAGATGTGATGAAGCTGAGACGGGGAGAGGGGGAGATAGTCCTGGGGTATCTAGGCAGGCCCTGTGTCACCATGAGGGTCTTTTTCAGAGGGAGACAGGACAGGCAGAGTCAGTGGGAGATTGAAGAGGCCACACTGCTGGTTTTGAAGATGGAGGAAGGCACCATGATCCAAGGTGTGCAGGCAGCCTCTGGAAGCTGGAAAAGGAAAGAGAATGGATTCACTTCTAGAACCTCTAGCAGGGATTGGTTCCTTGGACACCATGATGTTAGGCCAGTGAGACTTCTGACCTCTAGAACTGTGAGGTAATAAATGTGTGTTGTTTGAAGCCACTAAATTTGTGGTCATTTGTTACAGTAGCCACAGGACACTCATACACTGGGTGAAGCAATGGTGATGATAATGAATTAGGTTGTCTTGAGTGCTAACCCTGTGCTAAGCTGTTTTGATTTATATTGTTAACATTTTAATCTCCACAAGAATGCTGAGATAGAATTATTCCCACCTCATGGACTCGTAAACTGGGAAAAGTGAGGTGAAGTTGGCTGCCCACAGTGACAACATGGAGGCAGGGTATGTAGCAACTGAGATTCAAACCCAGTAACCTGACTCTTACCTCTTTCTGATGGTCTGTGTCATGACAGCCCCTCTGTTGTGATAAGTTAAATGGGACCCTCACCTCCCTTCCCCCACTTGTTCCAACCACAGTTCTTATTTGTCAATTGTTCCAAGGATGGTAGAGGACATTCACAACCAAGATCAGCCCTGTGGCCTATCATAACCCAAAGGAATTAAATGCTCATGGCCAGGACCCTCTGGTGGGGTATGACAAATGACAGAAGAGCCAGCCCAGATGAGCCAAAGTTAGAAAGGGAATGTTTTAGCTAACATAACTAAAGAGGCCATCAGCAGCCCTGGCGATAGGAACATAGCCACGACAACGTTAGCCTCAAGCCCTCCTGGTTCTGCTTCAGCAACAAAAGGGGGCCTGATTCTCTTCCAACAGCCCCAGAATACCAGATCATTGCCGCTGAACAGGTCACATGCCAATCATGGTGGCCAGGGGGATATGTTACTCTGATTGGAGGTGCTGAGAAGTAGGCCCACCCTTGAGCTGTGGGTAGGGTCAATACCAGCTTGATCTCAGGAAGATATGTAGAGTGACATAAACCAAAAAAGAAGGGAGACTGGATGCTGATGGTTAAAAACTCAGCAAATATCCAGTACCTAGGCATAGCTTCTACACTACAGATAAGAACATGGAAGTCAGGAGATCCACCTATGATTACTCAGCTAACACTTAGTAGGTCCAGGACTTGACTCACATCCCCAAACAGTGCTATTTCAATGTCTCCACAAACAATTAGAAAACAAAATTAAAAAATTAATACCAATTGAAACATCAGAAAACATCAAATACCTAGGAATAAACTCATGAAGAATGTCATGAAGACATTTGCATAGAAAACTGAATAATGTTACTAAGGGAAATTAAGTAAGAACCAAATAGCGCTTCCAGCCAAGATGGAGGCATAGGTAGATAACACTTTGCTTCCTCACACAACCAAAAGAAGGACAATAACAAATTTAAGAACAAAAAAAACAACAACCAGAAATGTCAGAAAATCAAACTGTATGGAAGTCCAACAACCAAAGAGTTGAAGAAATATTCATCCAGACTGATAGGAGGAGTGGAGATGGGCAGTAAGGGCAGAGAGGATGCATGGTAAGGTGGCAGCTGGAGGAATGGAAGGGCAAGAGGCTGCTGGCAGATCTGTGTGGTCCCACATTCTCGAGCAGATAAGCTGGGAGGAACAACTGGGGATTGAGATACACTGTGCAACACAGGGTTCTAGTGCAGGAAACTAAAGCCTCAAAACCTCTAGCTGTAAAAACCTCTGGGGGTTGTGGCAGTGCCAGGAGAAACTCCCAGCCTCACACGAGAGTTCATTGGAGAGACCCACAGGTCCTAGAACATACACAAACCCACCCACCTGGGAATCAGCACCTGAAGGGCCAAATTTGCTTGTGGGTAGCAGTAGAAGTGACTGAAAGTGGGGTGAGAGCTAAGTGAGTGGCATTGTCCCTTCTCTGACCCCTCTCCCACATACAGTGCCACAATACACCAATGTGTATTGCCCTGCCCTGTCCAATACCTAAGGATCCATCCCTTACAATGTAACAGGTGCGCTGAGACAAAGAAAAAAAAAAGGCCCAAGTGAAAGAGCAGATCAAAGCTCCAGAAAAAATACAGGTAAGTGATGAAGAAATAGCCAACCTATCAGATGCAGAGTTCAAAACACTGGTAACCAGGATGCTCACAGAATTGGTTGAGTACAGTCACAAAATAGAGGAAAAAGTGAAGGCTATAAAAAGTGAAATGAAGGAAAATGCACAGGGAACCAACAGTGACAAGAAGGAAACTGGGACTCAAATCAATGGTTTGGACCAGAAGGAAGAAATAAACATTTAACCAGAACAGAATGAAGAAACAAGAATTCAAAAAAAAAAAAAATGAGGAGAGACTTAGGACCCTCCAGGACAACCTTAAATGTTACAACATCCAAATCATAGGGGTACCAGGAGGACAAGAACAAGAGCAAGAAATTGAAAACTTATCTGAAAAAATAATGAAGGAGAACTTCCCCAATCTGGCAAAGGAAATAGACCTCCAGGAAGTCCAGGAAGCTCAGAGAGTCCCAAAGAAGTTGGACCCAAGAAAGCATGCACCAAGGCACACATCACAATTACATTACCCATTTAGAAATGTAGAGTTTCTAAAACACGTCACTCCCAATGTCTAGGGTGCAATTAAAGATAAGGAGAGAATCTTAAAAGCAGCAAGAAAAAAAGGAGAGAGTTGCCTACAAAGGAATTTCCATAAGACTATCAGCTGACTTCTCAAAAGAAACCTCACAGGCAAGAAGGGGCTGGAAAGAAGTATTCACAGTCATGAAAGGCAAGGACCTACATCCAAGATTACTCTATCCAGCAAAGCTATCATTTAGAATGGAAGGGCAGATAAAGTGCTTCCCAGATGAGGTCAAGTTAAAGGAGTTCATCATCACCAAGCCCTTATATGAAATGTTAAAAGGACTTACCTAGGAAAAAGATCAAAACTATGAACAGTAAAATGACAACAAACTCACAACTATCAACAACTGAATATAAAAGAAAAAAACAAAACCAAAACCAAACTGAGCAAACAACTAGAACAGGAACAGAATCACAGAAATAAAGATCACATGGAGGATTACCAGTGGGGAGGAAGAAGGGAGCAAATGGGGGAAAAGATACAGGGAATAAGAAGCATACTTGGTAGGTACAAAATAGACAGGGGGAGGTTAAGAATAGTACAGGAAATGGAGAAGCCAAAGAACTTATATGTACAAATCAGGACATCAGCTAAGGAAGGGGGAATGCTGGTGGGAGGGGGGTTGCAGGGTAGGGCGTGATAAAGGGGAAAAAATGGGACAATTGTGATAGCATAATCAATATAACATACTTAAAAAAAAGAACCGAATAAGTGTAGGGAAACACCACCCTTATGGAGTGTGTTACTTGAATGTGTAAGTATGTCAATTCTTCCTAAATTGGTCTATGGATTAAATGTAATTTAAATCAAAATCCCAACAGGATGTTTGAAATCAATCAGCTGATTCTAAAATTTATGTGGAAATGTAAAAGAACAAATATAATGAAATGTAGAGTTTCTGAAACACGTTACTCCCAATGTCTAGGGTGCAATCCAAAATTACATAAAATATGAAAAAACAAGAAAATATGACACTTTTTCAAGAGAAAATACAACCAACAGAGGTCAACTATGATGTGAAACAGATGTTAGAATCAGTAGACAAGGATTTTAAAGTAGTTATTTCACCGTGATCAAGGATATAAAGGAAATTATGTTTGTAATAAGTGAAAAGACAGAAAATCTAGACAGAAAAATAGAAACCACAGAAAGGAAGCAAATGGAAATTCTAGAACTAAAAAAATACAATGCATGAAATAAAAATTCACTAGGAGGGTGATACAGCAGAATGAAATAACAGAGAAAAAAGTTAGTGAACTTGAATATAAATCAATAGAAATTATTTAATCTGAAATGAGAGAGTTAAAGACTAAAGTTAAAATGATCAGAGCCTTAGGACCTACATGACAATATCAGAAGGTCTACAATGTATAACTGGGGTCTAAGAAGGAGAGGAGGACAAGAATGGGCAAAAAAATTATTTGGATAAACGACTGAAAATTTTCCCAACTTGGTGAAAGACATAAATTTACAGATTTAAGAAACTCATTGGATCCCCAGAAAGAGAAATACAAGGAAGACTACACACAGGTATGTTACAGTCAGACTTCTGAAAACCAAAGATAAAGGGAAAGTCTCAAAAGCAACCAAAGATAAATGGCACCAAAAATCCAGGTGACCAACAATCCAAATTACCAATGAATTCTCCACAAGAAAAATGGAAGCCATAGATTTCGGATTTTTCCCACAAGGGGTGAGTTTTTCTTTTTCTAGATCTTATATAGATGGAATCGTACACTATGTCCTCCCTCCATGGGATGCCGGGGGGGCACAGATTACCTGGGATGGGGCATGAGGGTACTATCTGGGATTCTGTACCTTGACAGATTTTGGCTTATATTTGTTGGAACTCATTAAATGACATCTTTAAGAGCTGCGCACTTAATGGCACATGAAGTTTACCTGAAAAGAATATCAAGAACTATAAACAAATATTGACCTCTAGTTAATGATATACAAGTTGAAGTATTTTGGGCAATGTATACTAGAGTCTGCAACTTATTTTGAAATGCATAAAAAAAAGATGTTTTGATGGATCAATAGGTGGACAGAGATATGATAAAGCAAGTATATTTGATGTTAATTTTAGGATCCAGGTGGTAAATATATGTGTGATCACTGTAGAGCTCTTTCAAGCTTTTTTGTTTGAACATTTTCATAATTAAATATTAGGAAAAAAGGAGAAGAATCAATGAAAGCAGTTTGAGAATATATTTTCTTTTCTTTTTTTAAAAGAATTTATTTTCAATGTTTTTTTCCCCCAACAAAGAGTTGGCATTTAGAAAATAGAACACAACAGCATCTTAGATAAGTGGGCAAAGACTTAAGCAGACACTTCATAAAGGAAGATCTCTCCATGGTCAACAATGTTTGAAAGTTCTCAATGTCCTTAGTCAACAGTGAAATGCCAATAAAATCAATGTAGTCCTTCCCACACAAACCAGATGGCTGAAATGAAAACAGATCATAAGGACAGACGGCACCCAATGTTAGCTGAGAGACAGAGCCACTGGGATGCTCAGGTGTGGCTGGTGGAGGGGTAACGTGCTACCGATACTCTGAACATGTGTTTGGCAGCATCTAAGTAGGCTGAGCATGTGCCCATCCATGACCCAGAGACTGTACTCCTGAGGATAGTCCTGACAGAAATGGGCGTATCCATTGACACCACAAATATGCCTAAGAATGTTCATCGCAGTACAAGTCATAATAGCCCTAAACCGGAAACAATCCGAATCATCACCAATGACAGATGGATAATAAAAAGTGGCACCCTCACACAATGGATATTATACACCCAAGGTGTGGGTGATTCTCATAATGTTGAAACATAAGGTTGGTGGGGAAAAAAAGCCAGACACAAAGAGTACATTCTGAATGATCTCATGTATATAAAACTCAGAACTGTGAGCCTGATCTCTGGTGATGGAGGACAGATGCTGGCCACTAGCGGGTACCTTCCCAGCAGGACTGGGAAGGTTCCAGTGTGCTGGAGTGTCTGGAAGTTGGTGATCATTACATGGGTGGGTAGGTTCACTTTGTAAACATGTATACAGTGGTTTGCTGTACATAAACGATTCTGCAATATTCCTACAGGACACTCTTTATGGCACTCTGCCTGATGCAGCCTGGGAGGCTGGGCAGGAAGGCCAGCCCCTCCCCGTACGGGGACCTTCCAGCTGGCGGGGTCCTGGGGGTCAGAGGTATGAGACCCTGGGCAATGGGGAGTCCAGACCTAGTCTGTTTACTTAGCTGGGCCTCCTCACAACACCCCCTCTGTTCTTCCTGGCTGACATCATGCACTATGGTTATAGAAGGAGGTGGCCTCTCAGGCAGCCAGTTGGGGATGAAACCCCTGCAAGGAACCTGGAGAAGGCAGACCTCAGTCTGCCCTAACTCCTCATGTGTATGTGCAAGCTCCTCGCACCCATCACCCTGGGCTTCAGTTTTCTCCTGGGCCAAGTGAACTTTGGGGCAAAATCTACTGCTCTGAGCAGCCCCGAGGGGGTGATAAAGGAGACTTGGAGGAACAGCAGCTTCTTGTTTCCGCCCATCTGCTCCCGCTACTCTGGGTCCTCACCACCCACTCCCTCCTGCCTCCCTTGTCTACACCTCCTGGCCTGAGTCACTCACTTAATAACTAACACAGTTTGGGAAACATTTAAAGCATGCTGCACATTTTTTTCATTGCACGAGCAACAAGAGTATTAATTGAATCATGATCTCCCATAAATGTGTATGGGAAATAACTCTGCACAGCCTTGAAATAGACTTGGCATGCTTTCCAGCTGAGTTGTAGCTAACTCAAACCAAATCCGCCAGTTTCTTTACCGTCTGGGCTACCACCCCAAGCCCAGCCCCACCCTGAGCTCCAAGTGGAGCCAGATCACCGCAGCTGCTGGAACTTCTTAATAAAGGCCTCAGGGTCAACTTCTACCCGCCCCCCTCCTCCTGCCATGCTCCCAAGGTCATGGGACAGGAAGGGGCTCCAGGCTCAAGGCTGGGCTCAGACTAGAACCTAAGTCTCCTGGTGCCTCCTGGGAGGTTGTTTTCCAGGGCTTAGTGATTAGGTGTCAACATGCAGGTGAGGGAGGCTCAGAAGTTGGTGTTAAGGCTGCAATGGCAGCAGGGCGTGCCTCTGGTGGCTTTGAAAGGTCCTATGACCCCTGCTCCTCACAGCTGCTGAGGTAGGGTTGTCATGCCCATCTTAAAGGTGAGAAAACTGAGGCCAGGAGAGGCTGCCTGAGGAGAGAGTAAGTGGGGAGGGAGATACTACCGAGAACAACCACAACTCCACAACTATTTCACAGTGGAGGAAACTAAGCTTCCAGAAGATTCTCTGTGCTTACCCAAGCTTGCACAGCTGTTAGCAATAGAACAAAATTCAGCACAAATAAGCCTGGCCTGATGCATCTTGCCCCCTCTCCAGCTCCATGAAGTTCCTGTCCTGAGGAGCTTCTAGGCTAACGGTGGAGATGGGGGTTCTGCCTGGCTGTCCCAGGACTGGCTGATGCATGGGGGGCTAGGTCAGGGTCTTGAGGCCATTGAGGAGGGGAGCAGTGCCTTCCTGCCATGTTGCCTTCTTCATTTACCTGCCACTCCTTGACTGGGTCCTTCAGAAAATTCTGATTGAATCTATGCACAGCTGACAGAAAGTAGTGATGATGACAAGAGTACTTATGTGTTTACATAAGTATACACAAACTTGCACACCCACACAGGCACACACACAAACATAGGCACATAGCAGCACACGTGCATACATGTCAGCACACACAGGTACACATCAGTACACATAGGTATACACCCACACACACTGACAATCAAGAGCAGCTATTCCCATGGACAGAGGCTCACCTATTGAATCCTTTTCCTGGAAGTGCACTGAGACTCAGAGAGTATAAATACACAAGGTCACATGGAGCTAAAGAATTGGCTCTGGAGCCTCTGAACCCAGCCCCTCCGCTCTGACCTCCAACGCAAGGCTCCCATACTCGACTCCTGGTAGGCACAGCGCTGGTCCTCAGGGCCTCGAGGGCCCTTGTGCCCCAGGAGAAGCCCCTTGAAGCCATGAGCTGGGTGTGCAAGGGAAACAAGCATATAGATCTAATTTTCTTGAAAACATAGACATATAAAATGGAGGGGCAGGGGACTTGGCAATCCATTCAGTTGACATTTGCAAGAGGTTATGAAGACCAGTGGGCCCACCTTGGAAGAAGCTCAGGTGAGGTGGCCATGCTGGGGATGACCACAGGAGAACCTACAAGGCTGAATCCTCTTCCTGAGTTCCTGTTTGCCAGCGTTTGTGTGGGACCTGCAGGCTGGTGGTGCCTGCCCCAGAGCCGACCCCCAAGAATTGGCTGGTGAGGGCCTGTCTGCAGTCTAAAGCCTCCTTCTCATCCTCCCTGGGGAATTCCATACACTCTCTGGTCTGGCCCCAACACCTCCTCTGGCATCCCCTCCTGAGAGTTCCCACGACACCTGGTTGTAGCTCTGCTGAGCAACCACCATGCTGCAGAGGGGTGGCCCAGAGGTCTCTCTTTTCCATACAGGTCTACATCCCACAAGAGCAAGCCTGTCTGGGTCCTCCTTGTGCCTCCCATGGATTCTGAAAATGCCCATCCACTAACCTGCAGCTGGGGCAACCTGAGGACACTGCTGTGATCAGCAGCCTGGCCTCAGGTCCCTTACCATGCAGTAAACCCACCTTGCAGGCTGGGAGCAGGCCAGGCAGGCTGTATGTGCCAGTTGGTGGCAGCTGTCATTGAGAGTGTGGGAGCCAAAGTCACTGACACTGTTTTCTCATGTTCCTCAGCTCAGTTCCTCAGGCCAGGTGCAAAACCAATGAGGAAAAGAACGTGTCGCTGCTCTGTCCAACAGAGTGGTTAGACACTGGGAGAGACCTGGGTTGCAGGTGTCAGAGCCTGAGGTTACTGTAAGGAACCCATGCTTCATACTCTGTTGTGCAGTGGAGGAAACCAAGGCCCATGCAGGTTAGGGGTTACTCAGGGTCACACTGCTGGAGTCAAGTGACAAACCAGATTGCTCAGTTCTCTAGAGCTGTGGCCTGTGGGGGTTCAGTGGTTTGCATCATGGATTCCACGAAGAAGGTGTGGTCATCCCATTTTAGAGCTAAGGCTCTGAGGGCCAGTGGGGCTGAGTGGTCAGCAGCTCACTAGATGGGCCTAGCTGGACCCAGCATCCAGTTCTGTCCAGTGTCCTGCGCCCCCAACTGCCCTTGGTACACCTGAGACCTGTGGGAAACCAAGCTGCGTGTCCACATTCCCTGCATATCAGTGGGGGGAGATAAGCCCAGAGGAGATAAGCAGGGCTGGAACTAAGGGAGAGAAAGTCTTTCCAGCTCCTGGGTGCCCTCCGCTTGGGACCACCCAAACTTGACTCATCTCCAGCTCTTCCCTGGCAAAACCCCACTTTGATCTCCACTGCCCATCAAATCTTGGAACATTAGAACTAAGAGGCCCCTTTTGAAGCCGATAGAGGTGGTTCTAGGACATATAAAAGGCAGCACTGTTTAATGCGCTGCGGGAAAGCTTGGGGAACCTGGTCCCCTTGGGTGGCTGTTTAGGCTGAAAATAGAAATTAAATTCAAGGAGGGTTTAGATAAATTAGTGGCTGATAATAAATAGCTGCTATTTCATTTGTGCCAATGAGCCGGGCACAGTGCAAAGCCCTTCCACATACATCCTCTTACTTAATCCTCAAACATTCCTTTTTAAAATTTTTTTATTTTGATATTCAGAAATATCTATTATTTTTTTGTTTTTTCTTTTTTTATTGTTGTTCAAGTACAGTTGTCTTCATTTCCATCCCCCACCAGTCCCCCCTGCTCCACTCATCTCCACCTCCAATCCTCGATCCTACCCTCCTTTGGCTTTGTCCATGTGTCCTTTATACATGTTCCTTGATGACCCTTCCCCTTCTTCCCTCTTCCCCTCTTCCCCCTCCCCTCTTCCCTCTGGTTACTGTCAGTTTGTCCTTTACTTCCATATTTCTGGTTATATTTTGCTTGCTCATTTGTTTTGTTGATTAGGTCCTATTTATAGGTGAGATCATATGGTATTCGTCTTTTACCACCTGGCTTATTTCACTTAGTATAATGTTCTCCAGATCCATCCATGCTGTCGCAAAGGGTAGGAGTTCCTTCTTTCTTTCTGTTGTGTAGTATTCCATTGTGTAAATGTATCATAGTTTTTTTGATTCACTAATTTACTGATGGGCACTTAGGTTGCTTCCAGCACTTGGCTTTTATAAATTGTGCTACTATGATCAAACTTTGCCCTTAAGGTTTCATTATCCCTCCTTGAAGAGGGAAACCGAGGCATGGATGGCCTGCATGGCTGGCCTGAGGTTACATGGCTGGTCAGCACCAAAAGAAGGGACTTGACCTAAATTCCTTCTGACCCCAGATCTTGAAACCACTGTGCAGACTGCCAGTGCCTCTGTCCTTTTTCACACCAACCTCTCTGCTTCAGACAATCCTTGGCTCCAGAGGACAATATCCAGAGAGCTCCTGGGCAGCCAGGACATTGCACCTGCCCCCAGGACATGAGGCACCACCCCTTGTTTCTCCCTTGCCCAAAGGAGAGCTATGGATGTGGATTTGGACATTTGACAGTCCTGCTGTCCTCTGCAGAGGGCCAACTTCCTTCCCATAGAAGAAAATTTCTTGGGTTCAGAGGGGACATTGCAGGGGTTGTCTAGGTTTTTGATCCAGTCTTTTAATTAATTCATTCAATAATTAAATTCACAAGTATTTATTGAGCATCTACTATGTGCTAAGCATTGTTCTTGAAGTGCTAAGAAATGTTTAGAAGAAAGGAAATAACAAAGATTGGAGCAGAAATGAGTAACAAAGAGATTTGAAAGACAATAGAAAAGATCAACAAATCTAAGAGTTGGTTTTTAGAAGCGATAAACAAAATTGACCAACCATTAGGTAGACTGAGAAAGAAAGAGAGAAGACACAAATAAATAAAATCAGAAATGAAAGGGGCGACATTACAGCTGATACTCTGAAATACAAGGGATCATAAGCATTGACTATGAACAATTACATGCCTACAAATTAAATAAACTAGAAGAAATGGATAAATTTCTGGAAATATACAACCTACCAAGTCTAGATCATGAAGAAATAAAAAATCTGAAAAGACAAATAATGAATAGGGAGGTTAAACAGTAATAGAAAACCTCCCAACACATAAAATCTCAGGACCAGATGACTTCACTGGTAACTTTTACCAAACATTTAAAAAACAATTTAATATCAATTCTTCTAAGGTATTCCACAAAACTGAAGAGGGGGCACTCCCAAACTCATTCTGTGAGACCAGTATTGCCCTCATACTAAAACCAGAGAAGGGCACTATAAGAAGAGAAAACTACAGACTAGTATCCTTGAATGAATATAGATAATTTCTCAACCAAATACTAGCAGACCAAATTAAAGAGCATATTAAAAGGATTATACACCATGATCAAGTGGATTCATCCCTGGATGCAAGGATTGTTCAGTGTACTCGAGTCAATCAACATGATACACCACACTAACAGAATGAAGTATAAAAATCATATGAGCATCTCAACAGATGCAGAAAAAGCATACGACAAAATTTAACATCCTTTCAGAATAAAAGTTCTTAACAAATTAGGTATAGAAGGATTGCACCTCAATATAATAAAGCCCCTGTAGGACAAGTCCATGGCTAAACTCATACTCAAGATAAAGAATTGAAAGTTTTTCCTCTAACATCAGGAGCAAGATAAAGGGTTCCTGCTCTTGCTACTTCTATTCAACATTGTACTGGAAATTCTAGCCAGAACAATTAGGCAAGAAAAACAAATAAAACTCATTAAAATTGGAAAAGAAGAAGGTAAATGATCTCTGTGTACATATGATATAATCTTATCATATGTACACAGAGAAAATACTAAAGATTCCACCAAAAACCTATTAGAACTAATAATTCAGTAAAGTTGCAGGATACAAAGTCAAAATACAAATATCATTTTTTACAAATATGTATTTACATATGCTGATGTAAATGTATTTACAAAAATACAAATATGCATTTTTATATGCCGATGGCTATCCAAAAAAAATTATGAAACAATCCCATTTGTAAGAGCACCACAAAAAAAAGAATGAATTGCTTAGGAATAAAACTGAATCAAGGAGGTGGAAGATCTATAAACTAAAAACTATAAAACACTGATAAAAGAAATTGAAGAAGACACAGATAATTGAAAAGCTATCATGTATTGTACATGGATTGGAAAAATTGATATTGTTAAAGTGTCTATACTACCCAAAGCAATCTACAGATTCCATGTAATCCCTAGCAAAAGTCTAATGGCATTTTTTGCAGAAATAGAAAAGAATCCTAAAATTTGTATGGAACTACAAAAAACCCCAAATCCAAAGCAACCTTGAGAAGAACAAAACTGGAGGCATCACATATCCTGATTTCAAACTATATTACAAAGCTTTAGTAATCAAAACAGTATGGTACTGGCATACAAATAGACACATATATCAATGGAATGGAATAGAAATCCCCCAAATAAATCCATGTATACATGGTCAATTAGTGTTTGACAAAGGCACCAAGAATACACATTGGAGAAATGTGTATCTTCAGTAAATGGTGTTGGAAAAACTGGACATCCACATGTGAAAGAATGAAATTGGAGCCTTATCTTATGCCATACACAAAAGTCAACTCAAAATGTGAAAGACCTAAATGTAAGACACAAAACCCTAAAAAATCCTAGAAGAAAACAAGGAAAAACTTTCTTGACACCAGTCTTGGCAATTACTTTTTGACTATGCTATCAAAAGCACAGGCAACAAAAACAAAAATAAACAAGTTATGTTACATTCCACTAAAAAGCTTCTGCACAGCAAAGAAAACAACTAATGAAATAAGAAGGTAAACTTCAAAATGGGAGAGAATATTTGCAAATCATATATCTGACATGGGGTTAATATCCAAAATATATAAGGAACTCATACAATCCAATAGCAAAAAAACAGACAAAAACAAACAAAAAACAAAAACAAAAACAAATACACTGATTTAAAAAATGTACAAAAGACTTGAATATACATTTTCCCAAAGAAGATGTACTTATGGCTAAAAGGCACATGAGAAAATGCTCAACATGACTAATCATCAGGGAAATGCAATCAAAATCACAATGAGCTATTCCCACACACTTGTTAGAATGACTGTCATCCAGAGGACAAGAATAACAAGTGCTGGTGAGGATGTGAAGAAAAGTAAACCCTGGTACATTGTTGGTGGGAATGTAAATTCGTGCTTCCACTATGGGAAACAGTATGGAGTTTCCTCCAAAAATTAAAAATGGAACTACCATATAATCTAGCAATCCCACTTCTAGGTAGATATTCAATGGAAATGAAATCAGGGTATTGAAGAAATATCTGCATCCCCATATTCACTGCAACATTATTCATTGTACCAAGACATGGACAGTGTCCATGGATTGATGAATGAACAAAGAAGATGTGATGTATACCAGGGGCCCCTGAAAGCTCTCTCTGCATGAGATTTGGGACCTCGAGCATGTGCACCATCAGCCTGATTGTTGTTAAGGAGCCTGGCATTTCCCTGCAATTCTCATCCTCTCCCCAAGTTCTCTGGACTTCCAGCCTGCTCAGCAGAATGCCCCCCAACTCTGCTCTGTCTCAGGTTTGCTTGGCCTGAAGCCTGGCCTCTCCCTCGCCAGCAGTTTGGCAACCGTCAGATCCTGAGGCTTGAAAGCTCACATCAGTCTAACTTTCCCAGTGGGGTGGGCATGCAGCCACCAGCACCCAGACACCTCACCTTGATGGAACCTGTAGTGGGCAAGAGCCCAGGGGAGCTGATGCACTGGGTGGACTGAGGGGCAGAGCCCGTGGGTCAGCTCCATCCGGTGGGGCTGGGTGGTCATCAGAACTGGGAGGTCAGGGGCAGCCAGATATGGACATCTTCCCATGACACAGAGATGTCCAGGGAGAAAGGAGGAGGGGGCTGAGACTCTCGGGGATGTGGCTGCTGGGATCACAGAGGTGGCTCCACTCAGGGCAGCTCCTTACCAACATGCCTGCCATTTAACCTTCCCAATGACCCTGTGAAATCAGCTCTATGCTCATCCCTATGGTATACATGAGGAAACTGAGGCTGGGTGCCTGAGGAGGAACAGTCTGGTGTGTGCTCAGCCCCCCTGTGTATGTCTGAACGGGATGCACTGTGCCTGGCACTTGGAGGTGGTGGGAATATGTCTCTGCTTGTGCAGTACCTTCAAAGGGTGATGCCCCAGTTATTTTTTAATTAAAAATAAGTTTTTTTTTAAAAAAGAGTGGTTGCTAGAACTATATGATTTTAACTTGTCATCTCTGTAGGTTTGCGTGAGCTTTAGTATTGCAGTAAAATACACATACCTAAAATTTCCTATCATGACCATTTTTAAGTGCACAATTTAGTGGCATGAAGTACATTCACAGCATGCAATCATTACCTCTGTCTAGGTCTAGAGTGGCTTTTTTTTTTTTAATCTCTGCATGAGTAAACCCTGAACCATTAACAATCATCCGTGATCTATGCCTCCCCGCAGCCCCTGGTGACTACTCATGGACTCTTTGCCTCTATGGATTTGCCTGTTCTGGATGTTTCGTATAAATGGGATCACACAGTAGGTGGCCTTTTGTAATGGGCTTTTGTGCTTTGCACAGGTTTTTGAGGCCCATTTGTGTTGCATCCTGTGTGAGAGCTTCACCCCTTTTTATGGCTGAGTATTATTCCAGTGGATGGATGTGCCGCATTTTATTCCTCTACCACCCCTTGGATGGCCCAGGTTTGAAACCCACTGTGGGTGTCAAAATAGGATGTTAGAGGAGAGTTGTTTTACCCACACAGACAAGCCACCAGAGGTGAGTGTGGGTGGTGGGCTGAGACATCTGGGCTGGGTGGCCCCCTAGTTTCCCTGCGGAAGGAAGAGTCTCCAACAACCCCCCTCACCTCTGGCCAGCTGGGCAGGCACCGTGGGGGCAGCAGGCTCCCTCAGAGACTGCCTCAGCACAAAGACAGCCTGCTGGGCTCTGTACACAGTGACCTGGAGCTGCACCCACCCTGGACCTTTCCCAGGGGAAGCAGGAGCATCACAGCTACCATCTGTGGCACGCAGCCCCTAGGGGTCAGGGCTCTTCTGAGGCCTTATCCTTTGATTTAAGTTTTTTTTTGACAACACACCCCTGAAGTCCAGGGAGGAAGCCAAGTGAGCCCCAGGGGCAGAGAGAGATCCAGGGAAGTCACCATCCCCACCACCCTGTTTTATGGATGGGGTGACCAAGGCCCAGAGCAGAGTGATGACATATTAGCAGGTGCCTGGGGTCCCCAGCAGGAAGGGGTGCAGGAAGGCAGTGCAGGCCTTTGTCCCCCACCCCTTTCTGTGGCACTGTGTTGTCTGCTGCCCCGCTCCCAGATTTGAGTATGTGTGGGGCCTGGGAGAAGCCATGCTGACAGGTGCTTGTCACCTCTTTTCTGAGTGCCCAGAGTGATGGCCTTGCTGAATCCCTCTGCCCTGAGGGATGGACTGCCTCCACCCCACTCATGACAAGAAAACCCAGTGAGGTCAGGACACTGTCCAAGGTCACACAGGCACAGGAGGGTGGGACATGAGTTTCCTGTGGAGCTTCAACAGATCACCACAGAGGTGGCTAGAAACAACCCACGTTTATTCTGACAGTTTTGGAAGTCCAAAGTCCAAAGTCAATCTCACTGATTTGACTAAGTCTAGGTGTCATAGGGCTGGTTCCTTCTGGAGGCTCCAAGGGAGAATCTGTCCCTTTGTCTTCTGCAGCTTCTAGAGGTGCCGCAGGCTTCAGCTGGTGGCCTGGCATCACTCCTACCTCTGCTTTGCTGCCTCTCTCTATTTCTCTGCCCTGCCTGTCTTCCCTCCTAAGGAGTCTGTGATGACTTTGGACCCACTTGGATGGATAATCTGGGTCATCTCCTTTAACTACAGCTGCCAAGTCCCTTTGCCATGTGAGGTCACACATCCACAGGCTTGGGAATTAGGGCACAGATGTCCTTGGAGCTGTTGGGCTTGAACTTAGACTGCCCAGTCTCCCAAGCAGGCATTTCACAGAAGGGGAAACTGAGGTTCAGAGAGGGAGGTGAGGAGAGCTGTCCTGGTGGGTGGCTTGGCTGCAGGCCCAGTGCTCTGGGCTGAGGGGCTGGCTGCCCTGGGGTACATGATAGCGCTCTGGAGCCCATGCTGGGTCCCATCCAGGTCCTACAGGCTGAGGATGGGCAACAGGAGGAAATCTGGGGACGGCGGGCAGGGCCCACCCTACTCACCCTCAGGAGGGCGTAACCAGCAGAGAGGCCACCTTGGCGGCAGTATTTGCGGAGTCAGGTTTAGAGGGGCCATTGTGGCTGTCTTCTCTTTAAATGTGGAAAGTATTTTTTCTCCAGTAACTAAAGCAGTTCTGTGTTTATACCATCAGCCCCTGAGGTGGGGGCAATGGGAGGGAAACATCTGGAATATGGGGTTTGCTATGGATCTGTGAACGGTGACCTGGCATCCGTTTGCTGAGAAGGAGCCCTGCTGATTTCTGTGGTGGGGATGCCCTGAGGCATGAAAAGTGGAGGTGTGAGCCATGTGTCTCTGTGTAACATGCACATAGCATGCACACACGTAGTATGTGCACAGCAGACACATTGCATGTGCAGGCAGCTTTCACATACATGTAGCATGTGTGTGTTGCATGTGTGTGGGTGCTGCTGCCTGGTAGGTCTGTGTGTAGCACTTTCACTGTGAAACTTGGGTCCTGTCTCTGTCAGCCTCAGTTTCCTTATCTGTCCAATGGGGACGTGTGCTGCTGACTGGCTGTGTCTCTGGAATCAAGATGTTGGCAAGAACAAGGTGAATGGCTGCCCCACTTCTTTTTCCAGATTGTTGGAAGCTCCCTCTGCCTTCTGGCTGGAGCCGTGCTGGCCTGCGGCTCCACAGCACCTTCAGATCTTTCCGAGTGAAGTGATGGAAACTGGGGTCAGAGAGGCTGACGGTTTGCCGGGGGCCCACAGCTGGGAGGCAGGAGACAGAGTGCCTTTGGGATCAGGGCGCAGCAGCTGGTGGATCTTTCTGGGAAGGGCACAGGGGTCTGAGGGCCTCTACCCACTGCTCCTTCCCTCCCTCTCTCCCTCAGTCCCTCCCTCCCTCCCTCAGGGGTCAGACCTGCATGGCTGGGGGCTCTCCCTTCTCCAGGTCTCACCTCCATAAACCTCTGGCAGGACTAGTCCCATCTCTCCTTGGGGGACCTGAATATACCCACTGGTCCTGGAGGCTGGGGTGCAGGGCGGTGTGTCCTGGGCCCTGGAGAGGGGCCCTTGGGCTGGAGGGGAATTGAGCTGAGACTGGAAGGACAAGAGGGTGCAAGGAACAGTGTGCACAGAGTCCCAGAGGTGACAGTGAGGTGGTCAAGGTGGTCTGTTATTTCTTCTTAAAAGCAGGAACTCTAGTCCCTACCCCCAGGGTTTGTCCTGTGGCTTTGAGGTGACACTGTGTGAAGGGCCCAGGCCAGAGTTGGGTAGAGGATCTCTTGGCAAGCGGATGAGAAGTTTCCCAGAGTACCCTGCCAGGCCCTCAAGCCTCTGCTTCAGACACCAGCAGACAAGGGTAGCTGACCCCTCAGCCCCATGGGCTCCATTCCCCCAGAGTCTCCCGTGAAGTGAACGGACCACAGAGGCCAGCTTCTCCCTGTCCAGCTCCTCAGCTGGCTGGACTAGGGGTGGGGAGCGCCATCTGGAGAAATGTGCCTGGGGCAGGGCCAGGAATCCCCTCCCCAGAGATGTCAGCTGGGCACCAACAAAGAAAGAGTAGAAATGGAATAAAAATTCTTTTTTAATGCTCTCGGCTGCTAAGTTCAGTACTTTAGCCAGAAATCTGAGTGAAGTGCTCACACCATGGCCTGCTCCAACAGTCCGCCTTTCATGCTCCTGCCTGGTCCAAGAATCATGGGAAGCCATTTTCCTCTGGTCCTTCCAGGGCCCTGTGTTGCCAGGCCATTACCATGAGATTGGATTAGAGCAGAGCAAGATCATCCACGATTAAGGAAGACAGGCCAGGTGAACAAAGGCAAAGTCACGGGAAGCATAGCCAGGTCACTTCTGGGGCCCACAGAGGCAGGGCTCGTGAACTCGATGCCAGGCCCTGAGCGGGTGTGCTGGACTCGTGCTCCCTGCTAGAAAGCTCCCTCGCAAAACCTGCCTTCCTTCCAGACCTTGGGGGTTTCACCAGCACATGAAGAACCCAGCCAATGTTCCAGCGAAGGCTTTTGGAAAATGACCCTTAGCGGCACTGAGTCCTGGGGTTCTCTGTGATTGTGCATAAAGCTGGCTCAGAAGAAGACCCCATGTGGGGGAGGGAGGGCAGGTCCAGCTTCCTAGATCTGAACTTGAATTCTGAAATGTCACCCTGGGGTGGGGGTCAGTGCTGTAGGACTGACCCTTTCATTTTACAAGGTGGAGTTGCCGAGGCCAAGGAGAAAAGTCACGTGCCCAAGTCATGTGTTAAGTAAGCACCGAGGGGCCCTAGCTCGGGTCTCCTCCCTCTTCGCCCCCCATTACCCCTCATAGAGTACCAGCTTTATAATGAAAACATGGAAGCCATGATATCTAGCAATGTAAGCTTGACTGGAAGATTAGACTTTCCAGCAAAGATCCACTCTTTCTTCCCTGACCTCTGTGGTGGGGTTAGACTCCTCTGCCCTGTGGCATCAGGCCTGGGTCCACAGGATATGAAAGGACGAGATGATGTATGGGTTCTGAGCCCAGGACTTAAGAAGCAGTTGTGTTTCCATTTGTCCCTGGGATCTTCTGCTCAGCCAGGAGAGGGGCAAGCCCCAGGCATTCCACTGAACCAAGAAGAATGTGGGGCACATCTGAAGTGAACCCATGACCTGGCGCCAAGTTCCAGCTGAGCACAGACTAGCCCAGACGTATCCCAATGGATCTGCAGACGAGTGAGTGAGAAAGATATGTTTATTGCTGTATGCCACTGAGATTTTTGTTGTTGTTACACAGCCATAGCTGACTGATAAAGCTCGAAATCTGGTAAAGATAGAGGGAAGACAGGAGAGTGTTCCTAAAATCTGCAGACTGTTTTCTATGGACCACGTCCTTTACAAAGATTATCTTATTTTATCTTAATAATGCTGTGAGGTTGGACTGGCTATCACCCTCATTTTGGGACAAGGGAACAGGCTCAGATTGGTGAGACGATCTGCTCAAGGCAACGCAGGGAGGAAGTGGTGTGGCTGGGGTCCAAGCCCATGTCTAAGTTCCCCATGGTGCTTGTGTTCAGCCACTACGTCTGCACTGTCCAGTCAGGTAGCCACTAGCTACCTGTGGCTGTTTAAATTTAATGAATTAAATTAGATAAAACTACAAATTCAGCTCTTCACACTAGCCACCTTTCGAGTGTTCAAAAGCCACATGTGACTGGTGGCTGCTGAGGGGAGCAGCACAGAAGGCTCCCAAATGTCCCGGGGAGTTCTGGTGGGCAGGGCCGCGTGGGGATGGATTTGGGCCAATGTTCTGACCGCCTGGGAGGGAGTTCACTGGTCCCGGCAGAGTCTCCCACTACTTTGCTCTGTGACCTTGGCAGCAGCTCACCTCCCTCCTCAGTCCTGTCACCTGTAGGACAGAAGACAAGGCAGATAGATGTTCTCAGGCCCTTCTAGAACCTCAATGCAGGACTCTGGGGCCATGCTGGCCCAACCCACAGTCAAGGCAACTGTTCTGACAGACAGGACTGTGCTCTCAGGGATGTAGCGGCCATAAGTTCAAAATCTGGGCTGGTGTAGGAAGTCCCAGATGCTGGGTGATGGAGGCAGGGTGACCGGAGGGGGCAGTACCTGGGGCACTGAGCTAGCCTGGGTTCCTAGGGGTGAGGCGTGGGTGCCAGGGGAGGCGGTTTAGAAGGAAGCCCCAGACCTAGCCCAGCCTCACCATCAGGGTGGAGGGCACATCCCTGAAGGGCAATTTGAGGCCTCAGGTACCCCTTCCTTAGAACCTAGATGCTTTGGGGGGGGACTTCTACATGCATCCTAGATCCATCACAGCCGTGTGGAGAGCCATTCCCCCTTTCCTTACCTGCTGTGGTCAGAGGGGCCCAGAGAGCGTGTGGGTGCTGATTGAGGGCACACAGTGGCAAGAGGCAGAACCCAAGCACAGCCAGCAGTCTGGCTCCCAGTTCCAACATGCCCCTCCCGGCAGGATCCCTCCCAGAGCCCGGTCTCTCACCTCTGCTTGTGTGCCAGACAATCTGATCAAGTGAACCCCTGGCTCTTCAATAAGCCTTAACTTTCAGAGCAGTGTGAGATTGACTGAGCGTTGCAAGGTTAGTATGGGCTGTTCCTGCACGCCCTTCACACAATCTCCCAGGTTGTTCGCATCATAACCGTTGTGGGGTACAGTGGCCACCATGAAGACACCAACACTGACACACTACTTCGTTCAGATTTCCTCAGTTTGTCCTTACTGTCCTTCCTCTGTCCCGGGATGCCACCCAAGGTCCCATGTATATTTAGTTGCTATGTCTCCTCAGGGTGTGACAGTTTCTCAGATGTGCCATGTTTTCAATGACTTTGACAAATTTGTCCTACCACTGGACAGCGAGGAGCTGGGAGAGTTGCCTGTTGTCTGCCAGGCTGGGGTGGGGGGCTGAGGACTCAGGCTCCCACCACTTATCCCGGTGAGTGGGGAGAGGGGGAGACAGTTCCCACTAGGGTCCCCTCCCCAGCCCTCATGTGTCACCCAAAGATAGAGGCTGTGCAGGGCTGCAGCACTGTGGGCAGTGCCACTGTTACCTGGTGGCATCGGAGCCTCTGCTCACATTGGGAGAAACACTCGCTCTGGGAGGGGCCCGGAGCAGAAGCCTCTCTCCCCTCCTCCTGTGCCCATTTCCAGCCCTGCTGCCCTTCTCCCCTTGCCTTCTTTGCCTCCTGTTTTGGGTCTTTCCCTTCACCTGCCTCTCCAGTATTGCTGTTCAAGAGCACCTCAATCCAGGATGCTGAGGGCAAGCCCGTGCGTCGTCGGGGCTACCATCCTCCCTTGCCTGAGCACCCGTCACTCTGTCCTTCTGTGCCCCCCCCTCCCATCTTACTTGTCCAAGTGGACACGCCCACCATCTCCAAGTCTACCTGTTATCGCTGAGCTGACACCACCCAGCTGGTCCCAGTCCTTCCTTGGTCTCCCTAGGTTGCCAGGAGCCCCTTGGGTCAACCTTGACCCATGGTGCCATCATGTCCTTGGTCCCCGAGTCACACCACTGCCCCAGGTCAGTTCTTACCCAGTAGCTCTCCATCTGTAGCCCCTCAGGCCCCCCACCCCCTGTGAAGGTCAAAATGGACATGTACCATGTCCGCTTCTGCTGTGCTGCCTGCTGGCCCTCCTCCACTCCGACTCTATAGTACCCACTGATGGGAGCTAAGAACACTCTGGAATACAGGTGTCTGCTCTCCAGGCAGGGAGTGAGTCAGTATGAAAGGAAACCAGGATTAGATCAGAGCCTGGAGGGGGGCCTGATGTGAGGAAACCTGGAGGTGGCCCAGGATAAACCAACCCCAAAGAGAACAGATCAGAAAAGCAGCAGCTTGTGCCCTGTGCTGCCCCTTCTAAGTCTGTTAGGAAGAAATAACATTTCCTTCTTAAATGCATTAACCTCCCAGCTCTGGGTCACCTGCCTGCTCTTTCCTTGTTTGAGGCATCAGGAAGCACAGAAGAAGGAAAAGTGATTTCCTTGGCCAGTTCAGTTCTTCGATGTGTTCCCCCCAAGGCCTGGCTGCTGAGGATGGAGGCAGCAGAGGCCAGCCCAGGCATGACTAGGAAGTGAGCTGTGTGCCCAAGTCTCCCCACGCCATCTGGACCAGAGCCCTAATCATGACCTGGAAATGGCCCCAAGAGTCCATGGGCCCATCATGAGGTACAGAGAACCCGGAACCCAGAATCCCAGCCCTGACCCTGCCAGTGACCTCCCACATGGTCCAAGTGAGTCAGCTTTGCCCCCCATGGTGGTCAGGAGATGCCAAGAATGTTCTGCAGACAGGACCTAGACATGGAGGATGCATCAGTGTTAGCTAGAGTCTCCACGTACTGCCCTACATGAAGTCTACGGTGGAGCGAAGGAGGAGCAATGAACTCAGGTCTACTTGCCATTTCTTATCCACTTGCCCTTCCTCCAGGGAGCTTTCCTGGGCCCCTCCCTGGCTGTTTGGGGCTTCCTGCCCTCTCCCACTGCTGTGCACATGCATCATGCTGGCTCGAGGGTTTGTGTGAATGTCTATTTCCAGTGCCAGGCACAGGGCCTGCTGCATGCCTGCTGAGTGAGTGAGCAGCCTTGGATGTGTTGTTGGGTAGATGGTGCATCCACACCAGTGTGCAGAGTAGGGCTGAGTCCACAGTGTCAGATGCAGCCTCACATTTTCCCTCCCTTGGCCCTGTAAGCTTTATGTGGTTCTGGGGGTGGTGATCTGCCCGTGACTTTCTGCTCACTTTCAGGGGAGGAAGGTCATAGGTCCATTGTCACTGCCCTGTGGTTGAGTCTGAGGCAGGAAGGACTCATTTAACCATTGGTGACTTAGCCTTCTGTAACTGGGCCCTGGGTCAATCAATGGTGGCTCAGGTGCAGTCCCTGCCAGAGGCTTGGAGCTGGGGGCCAGATGGGACAGGGGGGTGCCAACACTGCACAGGGATTGGACAGGTCCCAGAGGTGGTGATGCTGTGAAGGGAACCCTTTAGCTCTTGAACTCCCACCAGCACGTGGGCCTCTCTGCTTTGGCCATCCCAGCAGGGGAGCCAGCTCCCAGCCAGGGCCGTCACACCAGAGGCCAGTGGGTGTGGGCTCACCTCCCCTGCGAATGAGTGCCCTGGCCATCTGGAGCAGGGGTGGCAATAAGGACTGAGGGACCCTCACACATGTCAGCAGGCAGTAAGCACTCCACAGACCGGGTGAAGATGACCAAAGGGGACGGCCACAGCCTGCAGTGCTGCCTGCGAGCTAGGAGCGATCTTTACATTTTTGAAGGGTTGTTAACAAAAAAAAGTGATAGAGACCATATGTGGCCCACAAAGCCTAAAGGATTTACTATTTGGCCCTTTACAGGAAAAGTTTGCAACCTCTGGGTTAGAGGAAAGAGCAGGGCACTCAGGCTACACAGGAGGGGGCCTTGGGTGATGGCCAGGAGGCCTGCAGCTGTGCTCCCTCTTGGGCATCAGCCCCCACCAGCCCAGACCCCTAGTCTGTCTGGAGACCCCTACCTCCCTCCCTAACCCAGTCCTGGTCTTTCTAGAGAGCTCTACCTTCCCAACCCAGGCCTGGTCTATCCGGAGGATCCCCCCACCTCCCCCACCCAGGCCTGGTCTCTCTGGAGGGCCCCACCTCCCCCACCCAGGCCTGGTCTCTCTGGAGGGCCCCACCTCCCCCACCCAGGCCTGGTCTCTCTGGAGGGCTCTACCTCCCCCACCCAGGCCTGGTTTCTCTGGAGGGTCTCACCTCCCCCATCCAAGCCTGGTTTCTCTGGAGGGCTCTACCTCCCCCACCCAGGCCTGGTCTCTCTGGAGGGCCCCACCTCCCCCACCCAGGTCTGGTGTCTCTGGAGGGCTCTACCTCCCCAACCCAGGCTGGTCTCTCTGGAGGGTCTCACCTCCCCCATCCAAGCCTGGTCTCTCTGGAGGCCCCACTTCCTCTGTCCTCTCTATGGCCTTTCAGAGCTGGTCCTGCTAGCAGACACGTGTTCTATAGACAAGACTTCCCTGCTGGCCCAGGCCTGCAGATTCTGTTCCAGGGTGCCTCCCTGCGCAGCCCCCTCCCCCTGCTCAGCCATGGAGCTGTGTGGCCCTGAGCCCAGTGTTCTTCCTTCTTCATGTTACTTCATGTGCTTGGTGAATAGGTCTGCTTCCCTTTCCCTGGGGGCCTTCTCACCTTCAAATGTCCATATTCTCCAATTCCCCCAAGCTTGAGGGCCACCTTGAGCTTCTCGAACAGGAGGGGTATCCTGGGACCTCAGTGGCCATGCTCTGACACCTGGCCTGTTTCACCTGGCTCTAACACCTGACTAGTGACAACTGGTTCACTCCCACCTCTGAAGTACTCTATTCAGAACAACAGGAAGCCATCCTGCATGCCAGTTCCACCAGTGGCCTCATGGGCCTAGACCGGCTTGCTGGGAAACAGCCTCCATGATGGATTAGCGATGTCTGCTGGGGGTGGAGGAGGTGGTGACAAGAATGCTGGGTACTTGCTGACCCCATCTTACAGTGTGGGCAGGTTTCCTTAGCTCAGACACCGGCACGTTTCCTCCCTTAGAATAGAATCCAAACTTCTAATCTCAGTTAGGAGAACTGTCTTCTGGCCTCCTCTGTCTCTGGGGGCCTGTAAGCCCTGCCATGCAAGCCAGGGCTTGGTGATGCCCAGCTCCCTGCTCTGCCTGATGTGGGACCCACAGGGCACAAGTTGGTGGTGCCTGCCCCAGAGCCGACCCCCAAGAATTGGCTGGTGAGGGCCTGTCTGTAATCCAAAGCCTCCTTCTATTCTCCCCGGGGAATTCCATGCACCCTCTGGTCTGGTCCCAACACCTCCTCTGGCATCCTCTTCTGAGAGTTCTCACAATGCCTGGTTGTGGCTCTGCTGAGTGACCACCAAGCTGCAGAGGGGCGGCCCAGAGACTCCTGTTCATTGTCAGGGCCCCTCGAGCCAGGAGGCTGATGGCTCAGCCCACACGCCCTGTGACTTTTGTGCTCTTCCCAGGATACCACCTCCTTGGCCTCTGTGTTCTGTGTCCTACAGCAGCCCAGGCCCTGACTGGCACACCTGCCCTCACCCTCTTGGGAACTGAGGTGCAGGTGCTCAGTCAACACTGGGTGCCTTGGAACAAAATGGGGCCCCCACCCACCTCCTGCAGCTCCCTGGTGGTTGCATTTCCCAGAGAAGGGCCCTCTGAGGGCTGAGCCCTGGATTTTCCCTGAGAAAACAGTCAAGTCTGAGGTCACCCTCTTGGTCCTGTTTGCCAGAGTCCGCAGGGCAGCCCGAGAGCCCTGTGTAGTGCCCAAGTTTGTTGGATCTGCAGAGCCATTTGTACATGGTCTTCCTCCTCACAGGGACAGGGGCGTCACATATTGTCTGTCCTGTTGTGTTTTTGAGCTGCGTGGGCTGTGTGGGTGGAGCAGTCTCATTCTTGACACCTATTGCAGTCACTGAACTATTCCAGAACAAGAAAAAGAGAGCGGAGGGAGTGAAAGAAAAGTATTTCTTCACGCCTCTGGGAAGCAGATGAAAGAAGAGGTGTACGATTCACATAAATTTGACTGTTTTGGAAGAATCTGTGTCACTTTTGTGGGACCTGCAGGCTGACACTGCATGTTCACCCCCTCCCCCAAGGAAATGAAGACCAGCCCCATTGGGGACTTGGGGAGGAGAAGCCTTGCCCACACCAGGCTTGGCCCAGAGTGCCTGGGATTGCACCCCAAAGGGGCTTGTCCACTCAGACTGAGCTCTTTCTCCTTAGGACACAGTGCCCCTGGGGAGTTGGCCCATGAAGTCCCTGGTGCTCTGCTTACATGCATACTATCAGGAGCTGTGTTAGTTCTGGAGCTGCTGTAATAAAGTGCCGCCAACTGGGGGGCTTCAGACAACAGACATTTCTTCTCTCCCAGTTCTGGAGGCCAGAAGTCCAGGGTCAGGGTGTGGGCAGGGCCAGGCTCCATTTGAAAGAGCTAGGGGAGGGCCCTTCCTGCCTCTTCCAGCTCCTGGGGGTTGCTGGCACTCCTTGACGCTCCCTGGCTAGAGGCAGCGCCACTCCAATCCCGCCTCTGTTGTCACATGGTCTCTCCTATGTGCGTGTCTGTGTCCAAGTTTCCCCTCTGATAAGGACACTGGTATGACCTCATGTTAACTAATTACATGGGCAAAACCCCTATTTCATAATAAGGTCATGCTTACAGGTTCTGTTGGGTGTGGATCTGGGGGCATGCTGTTCACCTGACACAGAGGCCACACCGCAGCTCTGACTCGTTTCGTTCTCTGAACTTCTGTGGGTCTTCCGTGGTTACAACCGTGAGAGAGATGGATGTTCTAGGGATCTTAGAAGGAGGAAATCCTGAAGATGGCCCAGTAAGGGTACAGAATGTCCTGGGGGAATGAAGCAACAGCATGTCCCAACACAGCCTTTCCTAATCAAACAGCTAACATGTCACAAAAGACACTAGCAAATGGGTGGCCCTCTGGTTGTCAGGGTTCATTTTGTGCCAGACAGACATTATTAATAAATCACAGAGCCCTTCCTTGCAAGCCTGGTTGCAGCTTAGTCTTGCCTCAGCCCTGCACACAGTGATCTCCACCACACAGGACCCCCACTCCTAGAGCCAGTGGGTCTCTCCCCAGTTGACCAGAGGAGCTGAATGGGCTACTCAGAGCATGTAAACGGAGAGCCAGGCACTTGGCCTGTGGCCTGTGGAACATCCTGGATATGAACACTAAAAGCCAGCACCACTGGTCACAATACAGCCATTTTCTGAGATATGTCACCTAAAGTGTAGGTAATCAAAGGAAAAGCAGACAATTAGACTTCATCAAAATAAAAACAAAACATTTGTGCTTCAAAGGACACCATCAAGAAAGTGAAAAGACAACCTACATACTGGAAAAAATATTTACAAATCTTATACCTGATGAGTTTAGTATCTATAGAACTAATATACTTATAGAACTCTTCCAACTTAATCATAAAAAGGCCAAAAGACCCAAATAGACATTTCTCTAAGGAAGGTGTATGCAGCCAACGAGCACATGAAAAGATACTCAACCTTGTTTGTCGTCACCAAACAAAAAATCAAAACTACAAGGACATGACACTTCCTCCCCACTAGGATGGCTAGAATAAAACATCAGACAATAACAAGTGTCGATGAGAATGTGGAGAAATCAGTGCCCTCCAGCATAGCTGGTGGGAATGTAAAATGGTGTATCTTCCTTGGTTGGCATTTCCTTGAAATTAACTATAGAGAGATTGTAGAACTCGGCAATTCCACTCCTAGGTGCACACCTGAGAGAAATGAAAGCATGTCCCTGCACAAAAGTGTGTAGACGAATGTCTGTAGCTATGAAACAACTTAAATGCTCATAAGTGATCAATGAATAAATAAAATATGATCTATCCAGATAATAGAATATTATTCAACCATAAAAAGTGAAGCACCTTGAAAACATTATGCTAAGTGAAATAAGCCAAATACAAAAGGACGAATGCTATATGAATTCACTTACATGAACTTTCCAGAACAGACAAATCCATAGAGATGGGAAAGTGTATTTGTGGTTGGCCAGGAGTGGGGGGTAGGAGTGGGAGTGACTTGCAATGGGTATGAGTGAGGTTTGTTGTGGGGGTGAGAAAAATGTTGTGGAATCAGACGGTGGTGACTGTTGTATGACTTTGTGAATATGCTAAAGCCACTGAACTGTATGCTTTAGAAGGATCAATTTTATGGTGCGTACAAGTGGCATTTGTTCATTCATTCAGCACTCGCCAGTGCCCACCCTGGAGAAGTGTTACATTGGAGTTTCTAGTCTAGAGGATTTAGGATTGGGTTTTTGGTCACATTCCCTTATCACTCTTCTGATGAACATTCCCCCTGCCCCTGTCCCTGCACCCCTGCTTGGAATGTGCCTCGGTTATAACCCAGTTCTATGGCTCTGCCAGGAATGCAGTCCTATTGGGTTTCCCTGTGAAAATGATGGGCTCCCCCTGGGGGCTGGGTTTGTCTGGGTGAGGAAGGGACATAGGAGGGGTGAGGACTGAGCAAGCGGGACTGGGAAAGCGCTTTGTAAAGTGACCCTCTACGTCAGGCATCATCGTTAGCAGAGGTGGTGGAGCCCCATCTGATGACTTTGCCAGGACAGTGCTGAGTACAGCCCCAGATGGAGCCAGGGAGGCCCAGAGCCTGGGGGCAGGCAGGGAGGCAGATGGCCAGCAAGCAAGCACAGAAGACACCAGAAACATATCTGGGTCCCCGCACCTGGTCTTCTACCCAGCATGGGGTAAGCTGTGATGTACAGTTTGCGGTAGTGCTGGAGAGTTCTCAGTTCTGGGAGTCAGAGTCCTGGGGTTTGATCTCCTCTGGTCCAGTTTCACCTGCTTTGCTGAATGACCTTCAGTCAGATTATCTTCCAGACCCTGTGTGCACCTGTCATGTCCCCTAGAACAGACATTCACCTGGATCTTGCGAGCATGACATTCTTTACAAATAGGGTCTTTGCAGAAGCAATGGAGTTAAGGTGAGGTCATCCTGCAGTAGGTTGGGCCCTGATCCAAGATGACTAGTGTCCTTGTGAGAAGAAGGGACACATAGAGGGGAGGCCTCAGGAAGGGGGGGACAGAGACTGGCCACAAGCAAGGCTCCCCAAAGACTGTGGCAACACCAGGAGCTGGCTGAGGCACAGGAAGGATCCTCCTCTGGGGCTTCCAGAGGATAGCATGGCCCTTTGACACCTTGACTTCCAACTTCTAACCTTCAGCATGTGAGACAGTAAAACGTGTGTGAGATGTTTACACCACAAGACCAAGAGAAACAGGGGAGGGCTGGGAGGAGTGGCAGGGCCATGCTCTTGGCTGCTCCATCTCGCCGAGGATGGAGGCCCTACTGGGTGGAGGACCGTGGTATCCGGCAACCAGTCGGGGAGAGTATAAGGCCACGCAAGTGACACATGACGAGAAGCTTGTTCTGCTTTCTAGACCACGGGCCCGCCTCCCAGCTTGTTTGCTGTGGTCCGTCACTGCACCACGCCCCTGTCAGAAGGCTTTAGGGCCCGTCCACCACCCACGGCTATCAACTGCCCCAAGCAGCTCAGAAAACCATGACACATTAGCACCACCTTCAGATAGAAGCCCCACTGGCCAGCTAATGAGGGAGATTTACAAATGGAGCGAATGGACCAAGAAACACACCTCACCCTTCAGGGTGGGGTCTGAGGCGGCAAGGAAGGGACAGACATCTTGACGCAGGAGACTCAGCCCCAAGGCAGCAATGAGATACTGGGGATGTGATTCAAGGGAAGGAGGAAAAGTTAAATAAATGCTGATACGCCATCGACAGGCCTGCAGAGTTGGCCATGAGTCAGTAACTGTTGGAGGGTACCCCAAAGGGACCCTGCAATGTGAGCCCCATCAGGGATTTCAGCCCATGCTGTGGGTGTGGTTTCCTCCTAGCAAATTCAGTTGGTTTTCCTGGTCTGAGGAATTATTTGGGGATAGTGCTGCTGCAGTTTCTTCTGCAGGTAGGAGAAGCCCTGAGACCTGGCCTTGGCCATTCCCCTCCCCCCTCCGCCTCAGGCTGGTAAGCTGACCTTTCTGCAAGGGCCCTGGCACTGCAGCAGCAAAGGACCACAAACTCAGCACCTTAAACACAGAAGCACATTCTATGTCACTTCTGGAGACCAGAAGTGTGAAGTCAAGGTGTCTGCAGGGCAATGTTCCCTCTAAAGGCTCCAGGCAGGGGAGGTTCCTCCCTGGGCTGTTCCAGCCTATGGTGGTCCTGGATATCCCTTGGCTTGTGGCTGCATCACTCCATTCTCTGCCTCTGTCTTCACATGGTCTCTCCCTGTGTCTGTATCATAAATCTCCCTCTTTCCTTTTAAATCCCTCTTAAAAGGACATACCATTGGATTTAGGGCTCACTGTAATCCAGGATGATCACATCTAAAGGTGCTTACATTAACTACATCTGCAAAGACCCTATTCAAGTCAGGGCGCATTCTGAGGTTCCAGGTGGACATATATTTAGGGTCTGAAAGTCAACCCCCTACTCCTCCCAGACAAGGTAACAGCTCCTGGCTCTGGAAGCCATGCCCACCTAGATTCTCACACTGTGCTGTTGGGGACTTTGTGAGTAGGATTCTCCACCAGCAGGCCCTCACTGCCTTTGGATGTTTTATTTACTATTATATCCTCAGAACTGATCTCAGAGCCTGGAGGGGCCCCAGGTAAGAAGTGATGAACTGAGCTGACTCCTTCGCCCCATTCTCCTGTGCCCAATGTGGGTCAACTCTCACCTTCTCTGTTTATTTTTATCTTGCTCATGGCCTTTAGGAAGAGACCAAACCTCCCTGGTCCTCAGCCACTGAAAGAATAGATGCTCCTTTCTCTTGGAAGGTGAGCAAAGCAGCCATGAGTGACTGTGTAGCCACATCTGTTCCCTGACAACTCTGTCTTTGTGCCTATCCTTTTTCCCACCCCATCAGACTGGTAAGGAGTACCCCCAATTTTAACCACCACCATGAGCTCCCCTGTGAGCCTCTCCATGACCCGCTGGTCCCCAGCACCTGGATTCTGTCCAGCATGGACTCCTGGGTGGACCACAGACTTGAGGATGCCTGTTTTCTCCATGAAGGCCAGGGTGTGGTCAGGGTTTGTGATGTGAGCCCAGCTGGGCTCCTTCCACTGAACCTCACAACAAAGTCACCGATGGGTGGTAGCAAAGGTGACAATAGCACACAGTGGTGGAGGCATCACTCACTGGGAGCACAGCTCAGTGGCTCTGAGGGCATAGGAAGGGCTATAGGCTGGGAGGCTGGACCCCAGACTGAAGGGTCAACCTGGGACCTTAGTCTTCTCACCTGTGGAATGGGGTAATGATGTACTCCTCGGATGTTGTTAATGTAGATCCCCCATGGGAAGATCTTTGTAAACTGTAAAGTTCTGGGCACTGTGTACCATAGAGGATCCTACCATGTTCCTCAGCATCTCTCCCTCCAACCTGCCCCTTCTCAACTCATGTGTTGCAGGGTTCAGCGCGGAGGCCTTGCTTTATTCACTTTACTGGTGCCTTCTCACTGCCCATCCCACTATAGTGCTTGCCTGGTGGCTGCACAGAAAGGGTTTGTTCTACTAAGTGGCCCTCAGCCCATGAATCAGACTCAGAACCAGGTCAACACCAGCCCCAGCCATGCCTGTGAGGATCGCTTGCTGATGGCTGGTGTCAGCTCTGAGGCTGTGCCCAGCATGAAGGTGCCCATGCAGCAGGGGCCGGGGGAGCCAGTAGGGGACGGGCACAGAGCGTGCGCTGACAGCTGAATCCAGGGTTCCCACGGGTGTTTCCAGGCCCCAGGCGCTCCTGCAGCTCCCCACACAGACGGCGTCATCCTTTTGCAATAAGCCACAGCATTTTTGGATGCCACACTGAAACCTGACCCACTCAATACCTAAGGGGATGGAGCACTCGGAATGCTGTTTCTTATGAGTCATTTTCCGTTCTCCATCTGTCAAAAATGCAATTTTGTTTATTTCTGAAAGATTTTCTCAGTGGCTTTATTGATGACAAGCAAACACAAGGGAAGGGTTGGCAAGAACTGCCATCCCACTTTGCCTGCTCTCAAGACCACGAGGGGAGCATGTGCCAAAGGGGAGTTTGGAGCTCCAAAGTCACAATCTGGGGGAGAGGGCCTGTGACCGAGGGGCTAGGTCTAGACCCAGTTCTGCTCTTAGTGAGACGGCCTTTGGCAAGTCACCACCACACTCGGCCTCAGTCTTCCTGTGAGCAAACAGGGGACTGTCGCCTGTGTTCTGTGGTTCCAGGACGAAGGAGTGGACCCACAGAGGTAATATGGATGGTGATGATGATGGTAATAATGCTGTTGATGATGGTGATAATGATGATGATGGTGGTGGTAATTTTGGTGGTGACAATGACAATTATGGGAATTATAATGGTGATAATGCTGTTGATGATGGTGATGATGGTGACAATGATGAAGATAGTGATGATGATGATGGTGATGATGACAGTGATGATGCAGCTGCACAGTGTTTAGTGAGCATGTACTGCAAGCCAGGTGTTTTTTCCGACACGCTCTCTCACTCAGTCTGTGTGACTCATTTGTAAAATAAGGAATGCTGTTCCCTTTCTGTGGATAAGGTTCAGATGAGTGAAAAGGCAAAGCCAAGGTCACAGAACAGCAACCAGGTAGTGTGAGGTTGTGGCCAATCTGGCCACCTCTCAGCGGGCAGGCTTCATATAGGAAGCTTTGGGAGTGGAGGCCAGGGGAAGGCCAGGAGAGAGCTAGACCCTCTCTTGGGGTCACAAGCCTCACTTTCTCCATCCCAGCTGGGGGCAGAGGCAGCAGACCAGACTGGAGGGTCTTCCCCGGCCCCGCTCTCCACCGAGTACTGGCCCACAGGAACCGAAGAAATGCAGAGTAAAACTGGGAGATGACATTTCGGTTTTTGGTTTTTGATCCATTGGTAATATGCAGAGCTAATGAAGGCATGGTGGCCTAACTGGCCAGCATTTCAGGAGGCTCGGTGGTAGGCACGAGTACTTTACCCAGTACTGCTGTGGCCCAGCAGTCCTATGGCCAGGAAGCAGTGCTAGAGAAATGCCGAAAGAGCATTCACACCGACACACACAAAGTGTGCTCACAGCAGGCAGGTGGTGATGGCGGAAACGGCAAAGACCTGCGTGTGCATCATCGAGGGACTTGGTGAGTGAGTTATCAGATGTGCCCGTGGAGAGACGTCCGTGACAGCACAGTCAGTAGGCTGGTGTGGTAAGCAAAAAATACGCTTTCAGATCCCACTTACAGTGACACTAACCATACATCCCCCAAGGCATAGAAAGTTCCAGAGTTACTGTTCACAGTAACTCTTTGCAGACGGGGAGGGGCCGGGTCTGCCTCGGATGTGTACTCATTTGGGTGGAGACTGAGTCTTAGCTGTGACTCTGTATCCTCAGCCCTGAGCATCGTGCCTGGCAGGGCAGGTGGGGGTGTTATGTGTGGAATGCGTGGGTGCAGAGTGGATGAGCTCAACTTAGTAGGGACTAAGTGAACTGCTGAGCAGATGACCAAGTGCAGGGCTTACAATCAGAGGCCTTGTCAAGTTGCTTGCCCTCAGCCTCAGTTTACCTCTATAAAATGGGGTGTGAAAGGCCTTGCTCCATAGGACTGCTGTGAGGGTGGAGCCACAGAGCGGACATGAAGGGCTGAGCACCAGCCTCCGTAAATGGGACCGCCATTCCCCTGCTGCTCCCTGATTTTGCCAGCTCTTCTTAATTCATGAGGTAAGGGCAGAAATGGTTGAAAAAAGATGGAGAATGGCCATGAATGAAGGCAAAGGCCTGAGGACTTGCTCACAGGCTGGGCCTTGTCCTTCACCCCTCCCTGGAGTCAGCAATGAAATTCCTGAGCAGGAATATCAGCCCCCTCTCCTCTGACCCCAGTCCCTCCCAGCAGGGCGATGGGCAGGCAGAGGATTCTGAGAGAACCTCAGACAGGCAGCAGTCAGGGGAAGGGAGCCCTGCACTGTGGGAGAAAGCAGGTGGAGCCTTAATGAGGGTCCTGAAGGACACGATGGTAGGAGGCCCTCCGCCAGCCTGGGCGTCAGTAAAGAAGCTCCAGCTTCAGACAGGTTGTGGAGGAATCTAGATGTGGGGTGCAGGGTGACTGACTGACTGCCTCAGTTTGCCCGTGATGGGGAAGTTTTGGGATGTGGGAATTTCAGAGTTAAACTCGGGAAGTTTGGTCGCCTAGGGCTGTGGTTCAGGGTTGCCAGTTACTTTGGGGCATCTCACACCTCCCCGTGCTGCCGGTTGGCTGAAGGGATAGGATCAGGTCACAGGTGGCTTGTCCCAGCCCTGTGCTTGGCCTGGTTGCCTGGGGTCCTGGGCAAGGAGGATCTCTGGCCCCAGCCCAGGGCCAGCCACTTGCCAAGGGTCTGTGGAGCCCTGGTCTATGCTCCCAGAGGCAGCTGGAGGTTGGATCATGGGTCAGGAGCAGTGATTCCGACAGACAGGCTCTGGCCCAGAAGAGACAGGCACGGAGCCCCAAAGCAGGCAGATCAGCATGAGTGGGGGAGCCACCCAGAGGATCAGGGGGTAAGAAGGGGCACAAGTGCCAATCAGAGGAGGACAGAGCTGAGAGCATGACCTCCGACACAGAACCAGGAGTGGCTACACTGGGTGATTAGGTGGCTGCTAAGATACTGTCACTGTAATTTCCTCAGAAAAACCTGAAATTGCGTTACTGACTGACGGGTGTGGTTTTGCCGGAGGCATGCAGAGGCCTCCTTGGATACCCTCTTGGTGGTGTTGTCCCCACACACCTCGGTCCTGGGGGAAGCACCTCTGGGTCTCAGAAAGTCATGTGAGCTCTGAGCTCTTGTGTCCCCCCTCCCCCACAACACACCCTGGCTGACTGCCGGAGCTCTGCCCCCACACAGACAGCTAGGACATTTCAGAGATCTCTGAGACACCAGGGAGCCGCCCTCTCCTCGGATGCAAGCCTCACATTGACAGTGGCTCTGTGTTTCCATGTCCCTCCACCACAGGGGCCAGTGCCACCAGCCCTCTGCATCCTGCCCACCTCCTGGGTGCTGGACTTTCCTTCTCAGTTTATAACCAAACCAGCCACAGTCCTTCTAAAAAGAGAATGACCACAGGTTGTCCAAAATAGCAGCTGCTCCTGGGACAATCATGCACCAAGAGCCCTCTCAGAGATATCATCACTTGTGGCGCAGGGTCCGGGTTTCCCGCAGTTCCGCAGAGCTAGCGGAACAGGCTGCCCCAGAGGAGTGGCTGACAGGGCCCATCCAAGGGCTGCACGGGAGACTGTCCTAGGCCAGGAGAAGAGTAGGGAAGGCAGGCTGCTCCACCCATAACGTGGGACTGGCCTCCTCCCCCACCACAGCTACCCCATTACCTGTTCTGGGGAAATAGCTGCTGGGATGCTGCTTAGTGGGGACAGGCCTGGGGCATCTCAGGGCCCCTCACTGAGCTGCTCTGGGCAACTGGCCTGCATCTTTGCTCAGGGTGCAACATGCTGGGCAGGAGCTGAATGAATGCTGGTTGAAGAAAGAAAAGACAGCAAGAAAGAGATCGGACAAGTGGCCTGTAGGAACAAGGCACCTGGAGGCAAAACCTGGCCCCAAAGTCCCCGAAGTAGATGCCCCTTTGTAGTCCCTGTGGGACGTGGGCTACAGCAGGCACTCAGGGTCTTGTTCTCTTGGCACCGGGTGGGGTGCTACACCTGGTTATGGGGGCAATGTCCAAACGGCCCTCTGTCTGGGCTCCCACCATTTGGAGACCTGGACACATTGATTGGCCCGGTGACTCCCCAGGGCATTGAGGGAGAGACCCAGGGACAGACGACCTGGGCTCCTTGCCCTCCTGGAACTCAGAGCTGTAGCCAGCCCTTTCGACAGCACCCTAGGCTCCATGCTCCCACTGGGGCCATCTACTCAGGAAAGTGAGCATTTGATCTGGACTGGAAAGCCGGGAATTCTTTGAATTCCCTCCTTCCAGCCAGAGTCAAGAGGGGTCATGACCTCGTCACTTCACCTATAGGCCCCTTGGCTGAGGCCTCACAACCACCACCTCAGCAAAACCCTGGGGCCACAGCAGTGCCTGTCAACTCTGCTCTGACAGAAGCCAGGGCCACAGGCATATTCCTTTGCTTTGACTTTAATACTTTCTTTGGTAATTTAACGATTACCCAAGTAGTACTTACTCAGTGTGGGAAAGAGTCAAAGCTACGGAGGAATATGCTTCCCTCCCACCAGATGGAATCACTGGCAACTCCCAGCCAGAGTGAGCCACCTTCTGGGCTTGTCTGGGGCTGAGGGGTTCCCAGGATGTAGGCTCAGTTGGGGACCCCATCCTGGGACATGTGAGCTGGAGCTGCTGACGCTCACCTCTGCCCACAAGACCCTCTGAGAAGCCTGGTTCAGGTCCGATGACATCCCACTCCATGGAGCACCTCGCTCCATTTTATCACCTGACCCACCCTGCCTGGGGGCTCAGTGCCCAAGCTCCAGACACCTCCACAGCTCGAGTGGCTCCAGCACTGTCAGGCTCAGTCTCCTTGAGGGAAGGAGCATCCTGCTGGGTCATGAGGAGTATTTAGTGGAAGGAATGAAATCACATCACATTCATCCTCCTGCCTCATCTGCTGCCTGTTTCCACATCTGGACTGAGGATGCTAACCCAGACTTTCCCCTCTGGCAGCGTTTCTGAGTTCTCAAAGATGAGAAAGCAAAGCCCAGCAGAAAGTGCTGTGGAGCCTCCACCATCCTGTTCATGCTCCCTCCCCACCCAGTGAGAACAGCAGTGATTGTGCTACTTCCAGCTCCCGAACCTTCAGTGGCTCCCTATCGCTGACAGTAACGGTTAACATGCAGACCTCTGGGTCCCATCGCCAGGGATCCTAATCTGCAGGTCAACAGCAGGGCCCAAGAACTTGCATTTTAACAAAACCAGAGAAAATTTGGAGAGGGGTGGTCTCTGGACTTCTTTCATAGGACTCCACTTACACGTACAAACCACAGCCCGGTGTGTGGCATTAAAGCTCCTTGTATGATCAGGCCCGATCTGCCTTTCAGCTCTGTTTGCCTCTACTCTCTTCTCTGCCCCTGCTGCTTTGGCCAAACTGCATTTCATCTACCTTCATGGCACAGTTCATTCCCTTCTCTCTCTCTCTGGAAAGCTTGACTCTCCCCCATGGGTATAAGTTCCAGCTGAAGCGCTCGCCCTCACTGGCGGCAAACCTCCCTGGACTGGACTATAGATGCTTATTTCTTCCCTCTGCAGTCAGCTCTCAGCCCTGGCTCCTGAGGGTTATGTCTGCTTCATCTTTGTTTCCCTCACCTGGTGCCTGGCATGGGTGATTGCCACAGGAGCAGTCGCTGCTGTCATTGATGCAGTGTGGTGGGATCATGGCCTATGCTCTCCGAGAACATGGTGTAGGCATCTGGAAGCAGAGGAAGACTATTTCCTAGTTTTCCTAGCAACCTGATGGGGGCATGCTTAGTTCTGGACTAGTGTGCGGAAGGATGTGTGTGCAACACCAGGCGGTGCCCTCCTCTACCTGCATCCTAGCTTTTGGGGAGTGGAGGAGAGCTGTGATGGCAGGAGCTGAGGCAGTTATCTTAGGCCATGAGGGAAAGCTGAGGGGTGAAGAAATAAGAGCATCAGGGAGAAGGACCTGGGGTCTGGACATCTTGGAGATGCTGTGTCAACTCTACCGTTTGCTCAGATGCATCAGCAGAACAAGTCAACTGCTGCTCTTTGTTGGGGCTGTTGGCAATGTTTATTTCAGCAGCTCACCCTTTGCATTAACTAACATGGCCAGGCCCTGGGCTGAGGGCTTCCAATGACATTTTCTCAGGGAACTTTCTCAACAATGCCGAGAAGTGGAGGTTCAGATCGCTTACTGGCTTAGCCTCGGTCAAGCAACTCATGGCAGAATGGGAACTTTGTTCTTTTAAAAAACATTGAAAATAAACTTTAAAAATAGAATATAGCACACAAACAGGGAGAGACAAACTTCCTTCCATGTGGCCTCAGCTCAGTGCACCAAGCAAGAAGCAGACGGCGCTGAGTCCCGGGACTCTCAGACTGCCCCTTCCCTCGCTGCCCTGTCCTCCGCTGGGGCTTCCCTCCCAGCTTCTCCCTTCACCTCTTTCAGTGTCAGGGCCATGGAGTCACACTGTGTGTGACTGCTTCCTTGTGTCTGGGAGAGCCATCCTGTGTGCCGAGGTGGCTTGTCTCTGCCGTTCTATAACACCCCCGTGGCTAACTCCTGCTCTGCGGGGGATGACACATGGGCAGCTGGGGTCTGGGGCCATGACTCATTGTCACGGGCAGCCTGTGCTGAGCATGGTGGACATGACTGTTGGAAAACACTGTTCCAAGCTATGCTCCCACTGCTGAGGAGGTGAGATCCAGCTGTTTTCAGGAGGACTGGGAACCCAGGTCTGACCATGGACCCAGCCTCCTCGTTGGTTCCAGAACCTGTGCAGGGAAGGTGGGTAGGAAGGAAGAGCACAAGGAAGGAGGAAGAAGGGTGGGGTGGGCTTGCTGAGATTGCTCCACCCCCTCTGAGTCCTGGAGGGAGGACGCGCCTCATTCTGTTGGGGTGACTAGAGACAAATGTCAGCACAGCCCTTACCAGCCAGATGTCCTGTCTCTCAGCGGATGGCACAGAGCATGGCCCCAGGTGCCCTGGCACGTCAGACGTGAGTGCTCAGCTCCCACAGGGCCTGGCCTTGCCCCTCACAGATTCTACTCAAGAAACAGAAAATCATACCTGTTCTTACCTCCACACTGCAGATTAGAGGGAGTGAAACCACCTGCATCTCTGGCGGGTGGGCGGGACCCAGCGGGGCCCTGCCAGCAGCTCTGCCTCAGTCAGCCGGGGTGCTTTGGTGCTCCTGGCACCCACCCTGCTCTCTCCTGGTGGGCGGAATCCCTGTTTTTTCCAGGGGCCAAACCTCCACTTAGCTCAGCACTTGGGGGAGGGACCACCTTCACTAGGGGCAAATCTTGATGACTCCAAGCCAGGCAACGGTCTGAGAAAGGGCAGCTCATGTCAGATTAGCCCTCGTCAATTAGTAAAAACTTGACGAAGGGAAAACCCAGTCCGGATGATTCTGTGTGCCATGAACCAAGCCTGGGAACTGCCAACCGTCTGCTCCGAGCGTCCTGTGATGTGGACAACAGGCTCTCTTAGGGCCCATGGCCCCTGGGATGGGCTGCTCGCTGCCCCCTGACACAACAGTCATGCCACCATGATGGGGCAGCCACAGCAGGCCCTGGATGTCCCCCTGCCCCTGCACCAGTGAGAAGAATAGATCTCACTCTTGGATGCAGAGTGACATTTATGCCTGGAGACCCCACAGGGAAGATGCTGGGGGATGGAGGAAGGACATGCTGGACATTAGCCTCATGCCAAACACGGCTGTTCTTAGGGTGTTGGGGGAGGGTGCTTGGCATAGCATCAAATTAGAGCCAGAGGGTTGGAGGGGGGACAGAAACAGCAAAAGGGACAGGCAGAGGGAGGGATAAGGCACCCCTTGGTGTCTGTGTGATGATGAGGGATGAGTCAAGAATCTGCTAGGGGGTTCAGAAAGCAGCTTGCCTGGCTGGAGGAGGCCGGGTGCTCCCTGCCCCAAACTAGGTTGTTCTAGAAGGTCTGTAAGGCACTTGCCCAGCTGGAATCCAGATCAGGGAGGTTGGTACAAACACCCAAAGGTCCCCGGGTGCTAAACTCTTGGGAGCAAGGTGGCTGGAGGGTGACCTCCAGCCGAGCAACCCTGTGTCCCAGTCCGGCAACTCCATCTTCCTGGGAAGGGACCTCAGGGCTCTTTCCAACAAAAGTCCTGGCTCAGCGACAGCCAGAGGCTGCAGCTTCCGGGGAATCCTGTGGTACAAAGGGCTCTGGCCCTTTCTCTGATTGGCTCTCAAGCCCAGGGTGTCCTGGGGACTTGTGGACAGCCGAGCCTGCAGGCTACCCCTCACTGCCAGCCCATCCCTGGGTGGGGGGCTTGCTATCTGCAGACACAGTGGGTGTTTGCCTGGGTGGCAGGGGGTGGGGGCATCAGTAAACTTCCCCACCTTGCCTTGGACAACAGTGAAAGGCAAGCTTCCAGGCTTCTCTCAGATTCTCTGAGATTCCAGACAGAGACTCAGCACCCATGAACAGTTGGCAGTGCAGGGAGCTAGAGGCCCCAGGATCGTGCTGTGCACCAGGCCTCCCAGCCCTGTCTTGTGGACATAATATGGGGGTGCTGCTTGCATTCCCAGGAGGCTGTGAGCTGGAGTCAGCACACAGTAGGTGCTCAAATACGTGCTTGACCTTTGTCCTCCTCTGTAGGCATTTCTGGATGCTCAGTGACTCTAAAGGGCCATTGTGGGGGGATAGGCTCTTAGGATCCTGGGTCGGCCTCATGGGCTGGGGGTGGCCTGTCCTTCCACAGGAGAGAGTGAGAGGGGACATGGCATCAAGGCTCCCTCCTTTCTCTATAGGGGTCCTATCACCCTCCTGCCACCAGAACCCCCAGGAAAGTCGGAGCTCTGTGCCTTCGGCAGGTTCTCAGCTCTTGGGGCAGCCTCTGGGCAACATGGGGGCTGGAAGGAGAGCGGGCAGTTGACAGGAGTGTGGCACAGCCGTGTTCCACAGCTCTGGGCAACTTCTGACCCACCTGCCACCTCCGTCACCTCTTCCTACATGGTCACATTGCATCTGACCAATGTCGGCTAGCTTGTGAGTGACGACTGATCAAGACTGTGGTGGTGACAGTATGCCTGAGGTGGGGGCGACTCCCTGTGTATCATGTAAGGAGTCCCGATGGGGACTCAGCACCTCCTAAGATGTTCAGAATAACCCAGGCAGGTGCAGTTATGGGATACGATGGGACTTGAGACGGCACACCTTCGAGGGCCGGGTTGTGTACCCCACGAGTCCAAGCTCCTTGAGTGTTTCTGCCAGATTGCCCCCATCATCCTTGGGCCTGCCCCATGTGGGGACCAAGGCTTAGGAGCCTGACTGCTCAGGCTTGGGACTCAGGCCAAGTCTCATGTTTCCCAATAAAAATCCATGCTGAATCCATTTCAGGCAGAATATAAGGGGAAGCTTTCACTTATTTTCTGATTGACCTCTCCTGCTTTTAATCACCAGATAGAGGAAAACTGATGCTCCGAGCGGAGGTGGCTTGGCTGTGTCTTCTCTGGGGTGCATGTTCACAGTGTGTGAGGTGCACCCCCATCACAGCTGGCTCCCAGCAGCGTCCGAAATTCAGGCGCCATTTCAAGTAGATTCTAGTACTCACTCTCTGAGTCAGAGCTGAGCACCCTCAGCCCCCTAGACGGCTATTGCAGCTTCTCACGATGTCCCATTTAATTAAGCTCATCAGCCAGAGCAGAAATGAATGACAGCCTTGTGCCTCCACATTCAGCAGTCAGTCGTTCACTTAGCTGTCTGGCCTCTGGAAACTGCAGCCTGTGCCAAGGACAGGCCAGGCTGGCAAGGAGAAGAGGGAGAAGGTGCCCACCGAGCCCCCATTCTGAGCATCAGGCTCATCCCCAGTCAGATGGAATAGGGAGGAAAAGGGAGAGCGGGTACCTTGCTGTCTTCCTGAATAAGCAGGAGCACAAGGAAGGGAGTGTTTGCGTGGGGGCGAGGGGCTTCAACTCCACGGTGGACCCACCTGTGGCTCTGGTGGTGGGATCAAGAATGCAGGATGCTTGGGCGTTGGTCCCTGAAATAAGAGGCCATTGGCTTCCTTTCTTCTTTTTTTCTATCCTCCCTCCCTCCCTCCCTCCCTCCCTCCCTTCCTTCCTCATTCATGTGTTTACCCAGCATCCGTCAAGCTAAGCCATTCTGTGGCTGTGGGTATCAGTGAACCTCAGAAGGGGTGATAAGTGACCCACATCAGTCACAACTGTGCTTACAGACCATAGGAAGTGCGGGGCGGCGTTGGCTTTTAAATGTCCATCCATCACGAGCTGGCACTTTGGGGATATGCCCTGCTTGAGACAAGTCCACTAATCATGTGCCACGATGTCAGACATGTGGCTAGGCTGCTAGAGAAAGTTCTAGAAGTGGTCTCTGAATTTCTATGCTGGTGCTCATGGCCTGGGGCACCGTGTAAACACCGCCAGGGATGTGCAGGGCTGAGCAGGTAGGTGATGCTACAGCAGAGGAGGGGCGGAAGTTTCTGGAAGCAGGAAGACGAGCAGAACCAAGGATAGACATCCCCCATTCCCAGCACGTGTCACACATGAACAAATGCTCCTCATCGCTAGCATCTGGGGAACACAGATCAAAAGCACATGGCACCATCTCACACCTACTAGGATGCTGTTATAACACACACACCGGGAAACAACAGCGTTGGTGAGGCTGTGGGGAAGCTGGAACACTTGAGCACTGCCGGTGGGAAGGTAAAATGGTGCAGCTGCTGTAGAAACAGGACAGTGGCTCTGCGACACATTAAACGCAGAGCCGCCACATGAGCCAGCAATTCCACTGCTAGGTATATATGCCCAAGAGCACTGAAAACAGGGATTTCAGCAGCTACTTGTGCATCCATGTTCCTGGCAGCATAATGGCCAAAAGGCGGAAACAACCAAGTGTCCGCAGACGGATGAATGGGTGCACTAAGTACGGCCCATCCCTGTGCCAGGGTATTGTGCAGCCACGAAGGGGAGGGAGTTCTGATGCACGCTGCAACCGGGAGGGGCCTGAAGGACATCAGGCCGAGCCAGTCACAATAGGACAAGTACCGCATGATTCCACTCATACGAGGTCCCTAGAGGAGTCAAATTTATAGAGACTAAAAGCAGAATGGTGGTCGCCAGGGGTGGGGGAGGAGGAAATGGAGACGTAGTGCTTAGTGGGGGCAGCGTTTCAGGTGGGGAAGATGGGAAAGTCCGGGAGATGGACGGCGGTGATGATTGCACAGCAGTGTGAATGTGCGTAATGCCATTGAACTGTGCACTTAAAAATGATTAAAATGGCAAATTTTATGTTATGTATATTTTACAAAAGCCCTCCAAAACACTCACCCCAAAGTGTTCATTTTTCAGTCCCCTCAAGTGAACCATAATTCCAGTTGTCGAGTGTGTGTGCTGCCCTTGGAGTGTGACTCAGTGTGGCAGGAAAAGAGTGCGGCATGAGGGGGCAGGTCCTGTCCTCTGGAGCCCAGGCACATGGCATGCGGTCCCAGCACTACCAGGCCAAAACTGCCGTGGAGCTGCGGTGCACAGGGGGTAGGGGGAATATGGGAAGCAAGGAAACTGACTGCAGGGGAAATGGGGTCAATCATAGGAGGCTTCTTGGAGGAGGCAGCACCAGAGCTGGGTGTTTAAAAATGGGAGGATGAAAAGGAGAATGAGTCAGAGAGAGCTGGAGGCATCTGCAGAAGCAGATATGGGATGCCTGGGCGCAGTCCCAGCACTTGGTCTGTAAAATGAAGAGGACCCTATGACTCATCCAGACTGAGATGCCTGCAGATGGGGGCAGGGGGGTGGACACAATGGTGGGAGCAACTGCCACTGCTGGCAGAGTGCTCAGTGCTTTGGGACTTGAATTGTTTACTCAGTTTTCATAACCTATTGACAGCAAGGACACTGAGCAGAGGGGTGAAGTAGAGACCTCAAGTCTAGCAGGACAGAGAGTATGTCTCTGTGGTCCTGCCTGGGGGTGCAACATACAGTGTTTGTAGAAGGAAGGAGCGGGGGAAGGATGGAAGAAGGAAGGCAGGGCACCGTAACTCAGCAGGAAGGGTGTGGGCGAGCCCTCAGACCAGGTGTCCTGGTTCTGCTGTGGATTTGAGAGGTGGCCTTGGGGAATGAAGCAGGCTCTCTCTCTGGCCTCACGGCCATGGCTGCATCAGAACCATCCATCCCAGAGGCCCCTTCAGCTCTAGTGCCTGAAACCCAGGTCCCTTTTGGCAGAGACTGACAGGTGTCACTGACCATAGTGCCCCCTGGTGGTATGTGGTGGGCGGTGGGGCTGTCTCTTCTGTGCTCTTGGGTCCTTGGGTCTGACTAGGAAAATGTATCCTCTGCCATTTGGGCATAAATTGAGAATCAAGATGTTTTGAGAGGAAGCCCTGCCTCTCCCAATATGGCACCAACAGTTGTCTTGTACGGGAACTGACCTGGTGGGAACGTGCTGAGCCTGAACCCCAGCCTCCTGCTTCTTGGAGGGATGAGCTGGGCCTCAGTCTCCCTGTCTGAGAATGGGGGTGTGGTACCCACCTGAAGCCTCGCTGTGAAAACTGAGGTCATGAATGTGACCCTCTGAGTGGGAGGAAAATGGAGCTGTGGGAAGGACCCTTCCCGAGGTCAAGGTGGGGATCCAGGGATGGAGGGAGATGGGTGGCTGGGCACAGCGTGAGTGATGTGGCAGCCTTGGGAATGAAAAGAGGACGTGATCAATGCCCCCTGTAGCACTTTGTAAGATGGTAGAATGTTCTAGATCTGTATAGACCAATATGGTTGTTACCACCCATGGGTGGCTTCTGGGCACTTGGAATGTGGTTATTGTAATGGAGGCACAAAATCTCCCATTTTGTCAAGTTTTAGTGAATGTAAGTCTAAGGAGCCCTGTGTGGCTGGTGGTGACAATACCAGACACCCCAGAATTAGAGGGTGGGGATGGCTGGGAGGGAAGGCTGTGTGCAGAAACTGAAAGGCTAATGATGAATTTGAATTCTTGCTCATCCCAGACAGTGGCTTTGGGCGAGTCGCTTAGTTGTTCTGAAATGCAGGCTCATATCTGAGAAACGGGGCTGCACCTCAGCTCTGGCCAACACCAGAGTCCTGGACAAATATTCGAGGTCAGAGGTCAGGGAGCCAGTCTGTGCATCTGTGAGCCCAGCAACGCCTGGGCCTGGGGACCTGATCTCCAGGGTGGCTGGAATGAACCTGAGCTGACCGGGGAGTCCGTGGCCATCCTGTGGCTTGTCGTCATGGTGCGATGCCTTTAGCTAATATTATTTCATGTTTAAATTGTGACAAAGGACTTAATGGGAACCAGGAGCTGACACCGGGCCCAGCAGCAACCTATGTCCTAGGCAGTCACTGTCACCAGCCAGTTGGGGAGGGTGCCAGGCCTTGCCAGGCAGAGGGGCTGCGTCAGGTGTATGGCAGGCACTGCAGGTGCTGGGGTTCGAGCTTGGGATGACCCCCAAGGACCCTCTCTGCCCACTGCTCTCAACCCCCTAAGCTGCCATCCTGGGGTGAAGACAGCCCTGAAAACATCCCCGTTCAGTGACAGACCCCGTGTTCCCTCCTGAATCACAAAGGGGAGGGCCTGTTCACACAGACCCTGAAGAAAATCCAGGACTAGAATCCCACTGTGGATGAACTTCAGGAAGTTCTGCCACCACTTTTGACACTATCATACCCCCAAGGTAGGCTTCTGGTGACTGCACCTGTCTCTCAGCAGCTCCTCACACCTCCCTGCCCACTGCAGGGTTCAGGGCCTCCCTCCCCATGGTGTCAACTAGATCTGCAAGTTCATCTTGTGTGGGGACAGACAGGGCAGGAAAAGGGCCTCTTGGTCACATCAAAGCACCGGATGGAGGGTCCCTGATGGAGGCTGCTCGCAATGGAGATTGCTGGTGTGGTAGAGGGGCCTCAGGAAGCCAGCCAGACCCATTGGCATATCAAAGGACATGGCAATTTGTTTGGCCAAGGCCGTCTGTTCTCCAGGCTGCAGGAGCGATGCAGGGACTTACATGAAGGGGCATTTCCTGGGAGGGGGTTAGAGGCAGGGAGGAGGGCACAGAGACATGGCCATGCGAGACACCAGGTCCAGAGAGGACTCGGAAATGTCTGGTCCAGACCTCCAGTTGTCATTTTACAGGTGAGGGAACTGGGGCTCAGGGAGGGATAGCTGTGCTGGCAATCAGAGCCTGAGCTAGAGCTGAGGATGGGTGGGGTGAGAGATGCCAAGCCCCGCCTCCCACCCACAGGGCAGGGCGTACATACTTGGAGAGTTCTGGGCAGGTCAGTGGGTCAGATGACGCAGCCACCTGTTCTTGTGCACTCTCCCCATTAAGGGGTCCCTTCCTTTCAGCCTGGACTTCTTGACCAAAGGGAGAGTGGCAGGGTGACACTGAGAAAGCTCTCAGGCCCAGGCCTGAAGAAGCCAGCAGCCCCCCATGCTGTGAGGCGCAGCTGGAGAGGCACCGAGAGCCATGCCACCTTGTGAGCCCACCATGTGGGAGCACCATCTTGCAAGTGGACCCTTTATACCCATCCAGCACCCCAGCTGATGCCCCTGGCACAGAGAAGTGCTGCTGCCCCCATCCTGCCCACACTGCAGGTCTGCATGCAAGCAGAACAAAGAACTACTGTTACTGGCCACTAGGTTTGGGGAAGTTGGTTATGCAGCATGGAGAATAGGGACAGACGAAATGGTGGATACCCCCCAATGCCAAGACCACAGGGCCGATCCTAGCTCCATCATGCTAGCTGTGTGGCCTGGGGCAGGTTGTTTGCCCTCTCTGAGCCTCACTGTCCTCATCTGTAGGTTCAGAATAATAACTTTGCAGGACAGTGGGAGGACTGAGTGAGGGAACGCAGGCATGGGTGTGGCATGTGCCCTGGGAGAGCAGGCCCCTAGTCGATGTGCATGACCATTACCAGCCGTGGGTGGCGGCTGGCCCAGGGAGCTGGCCCACTCACTGTGGGTCTTCCACCCCATCCACAGGACAGTGAAAGCTGGAGAGACCAGGACTTCTCCAAGAGGGTGGTTAGCTGCAGGACATCCCATCAGGTCCTGGGTGCTCCCAGCACAGTTTTCCCGTGTTCCTAAGGCCAGGTGTGATTGTCCTTGTACTCACAAAGCCTTCATGCTACTGTGTGACTTCAGAGATTCTCCAAACACAAATGCAGTGGGGGAACAGATAAGAAGGGAGGTGGTTGTTAGCATTTTATGAATAAAACAGCCACCATTTAAGGCAGCAGGACATGGCCCTAGTGTGACAGGACTTTACTGACCCACTGAGAGACTGTGTCAGGGGCTGGGGGGTGGGGCCGATTGGTGTAGGTGGCAGTGGGCGTGGGAAGACAGAACAGATGTGGTAACAGAGGAGGAGATGGCCTCAGCCCCCTAGCGGCTTGGATCTCACAATTTACAGATTATGCAGGGGATGTGCACTTTATAGCTTGCAAGGATTTCAGACCCATCTCCTCTGACTCCCACAAAGGGCCTGGGGCAGGCTGTGTGGGATAAAAGATGGCGGGCGATCACTTAGTTGGCACAGTATGGAGACCCAAGAAAGGCAGCACAAATCGATGACTGTCCCCACTTTATAGATAAGGAAAACTGAGGCCCTGCTGGATCAGGAAGATGATAGCAGCTAGACAGCTGTGGCCACAGGGCTCACCCTGTTTTCTGATCCTCAGAGGGACGCAAGCCCCGAGGGCTGTGACCCACTTCTCTGTGTGGAGCGCATCTCTCGGGCTCTGAAAGGCTAACACTTTGGATCTGGGCAGCTCTGAGCCTGGCCTTCCTGTCCTGGGCCAACTGAACTTGTCACAAGCTCTTTCCTGAGGGGCAGGGGCAGCAGTCACTCAGAGGGGTGGGAGATCGTGTGGGGAAGGTGTGACTTGGGTCCCCCGAGGGCTCCAGAGCCCCTCTGTGGGGGCGCAGGCTCTGTCCACTCCGCACAAACACTCCTTGTAAATACGCCCTCCCCGGCATTACTGGATTGCCCACTGCCGCGCCTGCCATCTGGGGCCAGAGCCACAACACACTGCTTGATATCGAGAAAATTGCAATTGGCATTCGCCATTAAGGAGGGCAGCTGCGGGCAGCGCCTGCCAAGAAGCTGTCAGGAGGAATGTGCCCAGAATAATTACGTGAGGAAGGGAGAGGGCAGGGGACTGGAAATGCCATGAAAACTAGAAAATGATCAATGGTTCCCCAGGCTGCCTCATGTGTCACCACTTGCGTGACATAGGATGTTCACAGCAGACGCTGGCTTGGGCCTGCCCAAGATTGGCAGTAGGGCCTGGGGCAAATTCTCCTCCCCAGGGCCTGGGTTTTCTAGGGTAAAATGAGTGGGGAGGTTAGCTCTGAAGTTCTGTGGCCCCGTCTGTGCAGGGAGCTGCCACCCAGAAGCTGGGAATGGAAGGCCTAGGGTGTGGGGAGGGTCCCTCCTGCCTGTCATCCTGTGACTCTGTGACCTGTAGGCATGTTGGCTCCATCTTGGCTCACAGGATTTGATGAACGGGTTTATGGGTTCATTTGCCCAGGCTATGGCCCCCAGCAACTCAATCAAATACTCACTTGGGAATTGCTGTGAAGTATTTTGGAGATACAGACAATACCGATAATCAGTTGACCTTAAATAAAAGAGATGACCTTCCATAATGTGGGTGGGCCTCATCCAATCAGGCGAAGGCCTTAAGGACAAATGGAGGTTTCCCTGAGATGAGGAAACTTGGCCTCAAGGTTACAGCGTCAGCTCCTGCCCTGTGCACCTTGGACTTGGAGGGATACAAAACTGAGCCCTGTGTCTTCCCAAGGGGCAGGCTTCATCCTCAAGCTGCTGGCCATCAGCCCACCTCTTTCCCAGACCACACCCCATCTCAGACCAGGTTTGCTGGGGGTGTTTGGAGTTTGAAGGTCAGGATGTGTTTTCATCTCTTGCCAGTGCACATTCCTACCTCTTTCTGTCGGTCAGTGCGAGGCATGTCCGCAGCCCCACTGTCCTCCTGGGTTCCTTCACTCCCAACAGAGCACACTGCTGTCTGCCCAGGTCCCTCCGAAGGACTGCTGAGGCAGAGGTGGTCCTGCACTGCAGCTTGCTCAGTCCAGGGCAGGATCAGGAGGGTCCTGAAGCCCCTGGCCTGACCCCCAGGGTTTCATAGTCACAAGGCAGCCTTCATCATGGTGTCACCACTCACTGACCTGTCTCTGCACCCACACCTGACTTCACTCAGCATCCCCTCACATTTGCAAAGTCCTGGGGGCTAATCGTGCCTTCTGTTGACTTCTGTTGGGCAAAGCCACCCCGAAATCCAAGACCAGTAAAACCAGTGCCCTCAGTTGACACCCCCGGTCATCTAGTGACATCCTCCAGGCTGATTGTTGGTCGGTAAACTGGTTGACAGGCTGCTGAACCATTTTATTGCTGTTTTAGTGTTTTTCTAAGAACACCAGAGGTATGACTAGCTCCTGCCCCCCATTACTCTCTTCCTACCATGTGGGTGACAGCCAGCCTGAGGGTCTTCCGTTCAGTACATGTGAACCTAAGTGCATGTGACCATGAGGTGGGGGGCTCACAACAGCATTTCAAATTCAACAGCAGCTTGTCATTGTAGAGAATGTCATGGCTGTCATTTAAAAAATAATGATATTACTGTTAACAATAATTATTCTTGTCAACATATGATTTCTATCATGACAGATATATAATCACATATATTGATTACATATTGAAGATGACATTTGAAGCCTTTGATTTCCTTTGGGGTTCACTTAGTAAACATGTATTACCCACCTCAGCTTTTTAAGCTCACTCCATCAAAGCATTTCCCATCATGCTGCATGTACACCTCCAAACTTGCCTCTGAATGACTGTAGAGTATTCCGTGGATGGTGACACCCCACTGTGGATTAAGGGGGGTCTGGATCCGGCCTGCCCCGGTTCCCCGCTGAGGTGAGGGACAGTAAGCCCCGCTTTCCTGAGTTACCTGCTCCAGCCCCACCCCTGAAGGTTCAGGATCACTTGGTTCCACAGAGCAGAGGCTCTCAGCCTGTAGGAAGTGAGGGTTCACGTGCTTACCTGTCCTGGACACCCCAGATCCTCTATCCCTGCCTCCAAAAAGCCTGAACTCCAAATCCAGCATCCAGAGCCTAAGCCAGGAGATGCTAAAGTGCCCTCAGAGAACCCAGGTGGCTGAGACTCCCACCTGCCCACCCTGGTGTGCACGGGCCCCGGCCCCAAGCCTGGCACCAACAGCATACCCTCTGCCATGAGGTCCACTGGAAGCCTCAGGCCTGCCCACATACTAGACGTCTGACATGCTTCATAAACATGGACTCCTTTCAACAAGCTCTCCCTGGGTTTCCTCAGCTGATATCAGAAGGGAGGACCAGGACCACATGAGTGACTGGCTGTTTCCTGTGGGCTCGTACCCAAGCCGTGGGATCTTCACCTTCAGTGCTGGTCCCTCTGGACGTGACTCCCTCTAGTGCTTTCCACACAGATGCTTTCTTTCCCTTTCTACATGCTGTAATCTCAGGCACTTCCTTCATCCAAACAACAACTAAATTCTGAAACACTGGGCTCATTTTGTCAATTCGAGAGACGGTACAGCAGGTCCAGGTGGCTCTGGGGTGGGCCCAAGCATCATTGTTCATGAGAATGGAACATGGAGGGGCCCCCTTCCCTGACACCCCACCCTCGGCCAGCAGAAGCCATGACTTTGCAGCTTTCTAGAGGGCTTGTGTGGAAAAACCACCTGATCCTATGATGTAATTTCTAGTCCCAAAGCCAGTGAGAGGGCCTGCTACCCGGGGAAGCCCATTTCTGCCTGCCCAGGGGACTGAAGAGTGTCAGGTAGAGGAGACAGTGGTGACCTCCCCAGAGGAGAGGAGGCAGCTGGATGTGCTGTTCCTCAGAGGGGTGGCTCCCTTCCTTCCTTCCTTCCTTCCTTCCTTCCTTCCTTCCTTCCTTCCTTCCTTCCTTCCTTCCCCTCTTCTCCTAAGATTTTATTTATTTATTTTTAGAGAGGGGAGGGAAGGAGATAGAGGAGAGAAACATCGATGAGCAAAAGAAACATCTATCGATTACATTTGCACACCCCCAACTGGGGACCTGACCTGCAACCCAGGCATGTGCCCTGGCCGGGAATCAAACTGAGGACCTTTTGGTCAGTGGGACAACACTCAATCCACTGAGCCACACCAGTCAGGACCAAAGGGGCAGCTTTCACTCCATGGAGTGTCCCTGGTGCCCCCCTCCCTCCTGTCCTTGCACAGCCCAGCAGCTCTGGGAGCAAAAAGAAGCCTGCTAAGATGGAGGTCACTGCTATCTGGCCATCCAGACCCTCAGTGTCTGGAGCCAAGAGTCCGGGGAATCCAGGTCCCTCTCACCACATGTGGGACACATCTCTGGAATCTGCGCTCATAAATACCTCGTGATGAAGAGACTGCAGACTGGGGGCAGGGCTGGGGTGGTAACTGGGTCAGCGGGGGAAGGAAGAAGCCTTGCCCAAGAGCCACCTAGGCAGCCCCACCACACGTGCAGGCACGGGGAGCCCCCTCAACAAACAACTGCAGCTCATGAAGCCTGGACTCATCACCATCCCGAGAGGAGGGCAGTCCAGCTTGGAAACGGGCTGGCTCAATGACTCTGAAAACAGGAGGAAATCTGGAGAATCCTTAACTGGAACCAGATGGACTTTGGGAGATAAAGGGAGATTTCTGGAAGGTTCCTCCAAGTTCCTGGGACTGGGGTAATCGTCAATGAGAACCAGTTGGGAAAATGTTTGCACAGACTTCCTGAGGCCGAAAAGACTTGTGGCTGGAAATCAGAGTGGGAAAAATAAAACACCCCACATAGGGTGGGGGGACAAAGGAAGTGGCAGGCATACCACAGGGAATGGAGAGGTCATCTTAAAAGGAAGGAAAATAGGGGTGATTGTCGACAAAGAGACTGTCCTGTAAGCTCCAAGTCCTGCATTCCTACTGGGTGATCCCATGAAATCAGTGGAGGAAAACATCCACCCCAGGGTGGGGAGTATCAAGAAGATGCCCCTATGTGGGGGTCTGCAAACCTCACGCTGTCCTCTGCCCTCTGCTTCCAGGGGATGCAAACCTCTTCCAGTGAGTCACCAGTCAACCTCTCCTGAGCCCCTATCCCCCCATGTTGGCCAGGTGTACAAAGGTGCAGATATATGGGAGCTGTGGGCCCCCAAAGAAGCAAACCCTCCCAATCCATGTTTCAAACATGGGAAGAATGGAACATGCCAGGTGCTGTGGGTGCTCTGCCTTGGGGAGAAGGAAGAGGAAGTCTCCATAGACAAGGTGATGCCTGATTAGGGCTGTGACGTATGAGTAGGAGTTCATCAAGTTGGAGGAGCAATTGGGGAGCTCTCCCTGCCTTTCTGCTCCTGTTGACTGAAACCAGTAGAACAGAGCAGGTGAAATTCTGTTCACGCCTCCTGCCAGACTAGGAAGGGGCCAGGTCAGCCTCTGAGTAAAAGGGCTTCAGTCCTCAGTGGATTTGATTCTCTCAACTGGGAGCAGGGGGCTGCTCATACATCTGAGCCAAGTGGCAGCCCATATGGCCACTCCCCTAAAGTCTCTATTCCATCAGCCCATTACTCTGCTCCAGATTGCACCATTTAAGGTTGTTTTATTTGGGTTAAGCATTGTCCCTTCTCAGCCTGGCTGGAGAGAAAAGGACTTAGGCCAGAGGCTCTGAGCTTTGGGCTCAGAATCCTGAGGGACTTGTAACTGTAGGTATGTATTTATCTTTTGAGGAGAGGGTCCTGCTTTCAGCATATTCCCAGCACGATGGGGAGTGGGGCATTGTGATAATGAGCATGTCTGTACTCCCTGGTGTTGTCCGTTGTGAGCTAAGCAGCAGTGTGCTCAGGCCTGTTGCTGGGGCGGTTCACATTTCCACTCACATCACCCTCATGCACAACAAACCTGAAGGAGCATTCTGCCTTGGTTTCCTGGATGAGGAAAGATGGGGGCAGAGAATGGAAGAACCATACCGAGAAGAGCCCGGGCAGAGCCACTGTCCTGGCCTCATGAGAATGGTACTTTGTCCTATCCCATAGGTCTTCCATACAGTGGTGACAATACTGGCATGACTGGGGCTGGTGGCTGCCATCATAGTCCTTCAAGGTGTAAAGATTCCTGCAGCTTCTTGGGCCCACCCTTGCCTGCTCTATTCAGATGACAGGGAGTTAAAGAAATAAAATAATACAACTTCTCTGGAGATTCTGGCAGAAAGGAGCCTACAGTCTGCATTTCAGTTTGGGAGGCCACGGGTGGTAGCCCTCTCTGCCATTTCTGCCCACTGCTCTGGCCTGGATTAGGGAGAGTGGCCTGGTGGCTGGGAGCCTTTGCAGAGCTGGGCTCGGCGTCCCTGGGCTCGGCGTCCCTATGTGCTTTGTGGCACATAGGCCTTCTCTCACACCTGGGACCACACATGTGCTACAAGTAACCAGTGGTGAGGAGCTTCAGGTGCCCGGCTGATGGAGGCAGTCTTCCCAGGGGTGCAGCCTTGCTCAGTTCAGCTCTGTGTGTGCTTAGTGGTTTCTTTGGCAATGTCCAAAGCAGGTGGCCCGGGACAGTGGAGGCTGCATGTGGAGCCTCTCTGGCTCCCAGGAGATGCTTGCCTGTCCCCTCAGTGGCTCAGGAGGAGGCAGAGGAGCAAGAAGACTGGCTGGCCAGTAGTCCTCTGCCTGACACCCTCTAGTCCTCCTCCTCCCAGGCCCCTGCCAGGCCCAGCCTCTCCTCTTGGTGTGGCATCCCACTCCTGGGCAAGAGGTAGAAAAGGCACCTTTTGGACCCTTGTGGTCCTCAGGGCTGAGCTCCTGGGAGAGGGTCTTTTCTCACCCACCTCCTGCACCAGCAGACACGTAGCTGTACGTTTCAGAGTGGAAGCTCACAGCCGTGGAGACCATCCCACACTGGCAAGGCTGCGGCCTTCTGAGAGCCTCTTGGGCCTGACTTTCTCATCTGTAAAGTTACTTGGTCACTCCCTTGGTCACAGTTGTGATAAAAATGAGTCAGCTGGGGTGAGCGGGATCTACAAAGAACAAATGAAATCTGTCCCCACTGGTAGAGGGGTAAGAACCACACTGCAGAATCTTGCCAGGTGTCAGGCACACAGGTGGCCAAGATAGTGAGAATGGCAATGGCCACTGATTGCTGAGTCTGTGGCTGTGGGCATCTAACTGTCCCCAGTGATCTCCCTTCACCTTGTACCTGTGGGCTGTGGGCGCCTGACTTGACCTCTTGGCGTCTTAGCTTTCCTTGCTCTGAGATGGGACAGCAGCCCACACCCCATGGGGTGGTGAGGATTAAATTAGGAGTATTTGGGAGATGGTAAGAATAGACCTTTTAATATTTACTCACGATTGGGGAAAGGTTTTCCAGGCTACCCCCAAATCACCCAAAGAATCATGGTTTTAAAGCCCCATTCCTGATCCAATGCAGCCCCCATTACAATCCCAGCTGTTTTTCCTCCCAAAATAGTCAAGTTAACCCTAAAATTCATATGGAAATGCAAGGGATCCAAACTAGCCAAAACAATCTTGAAAAAGAACAAAGTTAACTCACACGTCCTGATTTCAAAACTTACTGAAAAGCTGAAGTAATCAAGAGTATGTGGTATTAGAATAAGAATACATACATGGATTAATGGAATAAAATAGAATTGAGAGGCCGGAAATAAACCCTCACACTTATAGTCAACTGATTTTTGATGAAGGAGCCAAGACAACCTGACGGGGAAAAATAATCTTTACAATGAACGGTGCCAGGACAGCCGGACACCCTTGTGCGGAAGAAGGGCATTAGCCCCCCACCTCCCGCTGCACGCAAACCCATTCACAAAGGGTCGACAACTTAAATGTCAGAACCAAAACCGCAAGTCTCTTGGAATAAAACAGGAATAAATCTTTGTGACCTGGAGTTAGGCAATGATTTCTTAGCTGTCACACCAAAAGTACAAAAAAAAAAAGCAAAAAAAGCAGGACAGCATCAAAGTTAAAACTTCTACGTTACAAATAACATTATCAATAAAGTGAGTAGGTAACCGATAAAAAGGGGAGAAATTTTTGCAAATCATATATCTGATAAGGGATTTAAATCTAGAATATATTTAAAAAAACTCTTGTAACTCAATAATAAGAAGGCAAAATATCCAATTAAATACTGGGCAAAGGGCCTTGGCTAGTGTGGCTCAGTGGATTGAGTGCCAGCCTGCAAACCTAAAGGTCTCCAGTTCAATTCCTGGTCATGGCACATGCCTGGGCTGCAGGCCAGGTCCCTATTTGGGGGTGTGCCAGAGGCAACTGGTCCATGTGTTTCTTGTACATACATGTTTCTCTCCTTTCTGCCCCCTCCCCCTCTGTCTAAAAAGTAAATAAATAAAATCTTAAAATAATATATAGGGCAAAAGATCCAAATAGACATTTTTCCAAAGAAGATGTGCAAATGGCCAATAAGCACAAGAAAAGATGCTCAACATCATTAGCTAACAGAAAAATGTAAATCAAAACCACAGTGAGTGATAACCTCTTCTTACTCATCAAGAAGGCCATAATCAAAATAACAGAAAAGAACAAATGTTGGTGAGAATATGGAAAAATCAGAGCCTTCCTATTGCTGGTGGGAATGTAAAATGATGTAGCCACTTTGGAAAACAGTCTGGCAATTCCTCAAAATGTTAAACACAGAGTTATTGTATGACCCAGTAATTCCACTGCTATGTGTCTACCCAAGAAAAATGAAGATCTATGTGTACTCAAAGACTTGGACACGAATGTTTACAGTCACATTATTCATAATAGCCATGAAGTGGAAACAGCGCAGATATCTATCAATGGATGAACAGACAAACACTCTGTAGTATATCCACACATTGGAGTATCATCCAGCTGAAATGCAGCACCAGCACAGGCCACAACATGAAAGAACCTTGAAATCATTTGCTAACTGAAAGAAGCCAGTCACAAAGGGTCACATATTATGTGGGTCTATTTATGTGAATTGTTAATCCCATAGAAACAGAAAGTAGATAAGAGGTTGCCAGGGGCTCGGTGGGCGTGGAGGGGAGGAATGGGGGTGTGATGGGTAAAGGGTTCAGGCTTCTTTCGGGGGTGATGAAAATGTTCTGGGATTAGAGAGTGGTGATGGTTGCACAACTCCATGAGTACAAAACCTATCAAATGAACTGTACATTTAAAAGGACAAATTTATGGCATGTGAATTATATCTAAATAAAGCTGTTTGAAAAAAATCTCACTTCTCCATACTGTCTGTGTGCAGCAGGACAGAATGAAGATGGAATAGAGTCAAGCTCCCTTGAAACCTGTCTCTGGAGCAAAGTAAGACAGAATTTGCAGATGCTCGTGAAATACGCACACACAGCACTGAGGAGCCACACACGGTGCCGTGCCCAGAGTGCTGTCAGTGCCTAGGACAAGTCAGTGGCAGTGGACTGGATGCTTCTTGTGTTCGTAAGCCCACAGCAGGTCTGATAGGAGCGTCTAACCCCAGCATCTCCAGGTCCTCCCACATGAAAGTTGAAACTGAGGTGTGTAACGCTCACATTCATATATGTGTGAGTGGATGGGTGTGAGCGCATGTGTGTGCATGTCCACATGTGTGCATGTGTGTGCACTCACATTTCCTGGACATGCAGAAACCCCTTTACCTTGACCTGCCCCACACCAGGCATGGATGTCAGAGGCTCCAGCGGGGTTCCGACATTTTCCATTGGGAAAATGTCGGAACCCTGCTGACATTCACCATTCACAGTTCACCCAGCGTGAGTGCCAGAGACTGACCTGTTTCCAGCCTGGTCCTTGCTGCCCTGGCATCCAGGAAGTCCCTGAACCACCCAGAAGCTGGGTTGGGGAGAGGGTGGGGGGACTCCCAGATGGAACATGGGTGTGGCTTGGAGAGGCCAGAATTCCGGACCTCAGCTGAGGGAGCCAGCTCCAGCACCCAGACCCTTGTGGGAGAAGCAAGTCCCCTTGTCTCAGGGCAAAAGCAGCCCCGGGGCCTCCCTTCATCGATAACACGATAACACGTAGTGCAGTTTCCTCCTCAGCCAGAGGAGACAAAGCAAATTCCTCAAAGAATCAGCCCAAAGCCATAAACTGCTTTTGCAACATCCAGGAACAGCTGCTCTTTGGGAGGAATAAAATGCTAATAAGATGGGAAAGAATGCACTGGGCTGGTGCTTGCCTTTTTATGCTCCTTGGCTTCGAACTCCTGAGGATGAGTACACCATGGAGACCAGAACAGCTGGGCCCCATCGGATGCACAAGTTCCTAAGTGAGTCTGGTGAACATGGGGACACGCAGGCCCTGCCCATCATCAGGGTGAGGGGTGACTCAGTTGCCATAAGTCAAGCACCCTCCCTGCCTGTTTGGAAAGGGAGTTTTGGACGGAGGCCAGGTCTGCTGGTTCCTCTGCCCTGTCTCATCTCAGTCTCCCATTTTCAGATGGTTCCAGGCTGCTGGACAAACACATGCGCAGTGGCGAGGGATGTGTGTGGGCTCCATCGTCCCTGTTCACTGGGTGGGGCTGGGTCCATGGGCTGGGCTCTCAGGGCATCGGCCACCTCTAGGTGGTCCGGGACGGGGGTCCATTGTCTCACCCCTTCTCAGCCTCTCCCACACCCTCAGGACAGCTTCTGAAAGAGTGCTGCGTAAAGCTCCCCACCTGCTTGCAAAAGCCTGTGAAGACTCTTCCCACAGCAAGTCTCCACAGGGCTCACTCCAGCCTGAGTAACAGCTCCAGAACTGCAGCTCCTCTGTCACCTCTGGACAGGGGCTCCACTGGCCAGCAGCGCCTTGCAAAGGCAGTTCTCCAGGGAAACAGCAGCAGCTCTCGGACATCACCAGCAACTTTTGACAAGAGCAAACAACACCAGGTGGTGGCCTGTGGTGTGTGCCACACACGCCCCCTGAGATGAGACTGTTCCTGTTCCCATTCTCCAGAGGGAGCCTGGGGATTTGACAGGAGAGTCTAAGCTCTTAATGAAAAGCAGGAGAACAAGTAGGAGAGAAAACAACACAAGGCCAAGTGGGGCTGTGGATCCTTTGGAAGATATCATGTGGGAAGATGGAGCTGGGCCCAATGTCCTTTGGAGGTCCTTTCTATCTCTGTGGTTCTGAGACGCCTCAAACCAGCACAAGTGGAATATTCAGCAGTGCAGTTCTGTGGGAAGCCTGGCAAGCAGAGCAGATGCAGGCCGGTGGTGGGCTCTGGGAGCTGAGCACAGGGCCGCAGACAGAGGTCTGGGGTCAGGGGTCAGGAAGGGCCCCATGGGTTTAGACGGCACTCCCACAGGCACAGAGCAGCTGCATTGCCCAGGAGAACGCAGGCAATGATGCTCTTGAAGGTGGCTAGTACTACTGAGGATGGGAATTTGTAACTTCCTGTAATGATAATTTACTTAAATGTAAGCAGCTGCACATGGCTAGTAGATGCTGTATTTAGAAAGTGCCTCCGGACTACTCTGACAGCCTGAGTGCAGAATCCTCAGACACAATTCCACGCTCGATTATTGGGCCAGAGCTACAGGGGGACTGATGTTTTGGCCTGACAGGTACAGGCCAAGGAGTAAAGAAACTCACCTCTTGACTTAAAGGTTTAAGTTTAAACCTCCTGTAACTGCCTCCTGAAGGACCAATGACATTGAGGCTGGCATTCCGTGCCAGTGCTGGGAAGTGGAGTGCACAAGGTCAGAGGTGGCTGGCGCTGTTGGGTACCGAACCTGTCCCACCCATTTGATTTTCTGTGGTTTTTAGGGATTGCTGGTAAGCATCTCCTTCATGGCAGCCACGCAGCAGCCCAGGGAAGAAGGTGCAGTGGTGCAGCCTCCCGCTACCACCTATCAGCCTCTACAGCACAGAGTTGAACTGGGAAGTGGACAAGAAAACAGGGAGGGCAGAGACGTGGGGGCTTTGGAAAGCGGGCAGATGGGGAGCACAAGAAGCAGCAGCCAGGGCCTCAGAGTCCAGACAGAAAGCCTGAGCCAGGGAGAAGATGCAGGTCCACCTCCTAATATCCTCACATCCATTCACTTTCACCAGCAAGCAGCTCTGGATGCCTTCTGCGTGCACAGCCCAACCCAGCATCTCCTCTGCCAGAAGGATAGTGAAGCACCTCCCCAGCCATGGACCCCAGTGAGCACAAGCAGCTGTGAGCAGAAGGAGGTGGCAGGAACGCACTTCACTTTTAATGGAAGAGAGCTGAGAGACCAAGTGCTGGGGATCAGGTCGGGTGGGCGTGCATCCTTGGCCAAGGGAATCAACTGCTGAAATAGATTTTTAAGACATATGAAGCACCACATTTAATATATTTGCTCTTAAAAACAAAAGAAAGGAATGAACTTTATCTTGAGAGACTGTCAGACAGACTCAGAGATGAAATATTTTTACCATTAATATCATCTGGGCTCATATGTATTTGTTTCATAAGAGCTTGGAGCCCCGGGCCAGCAGCAAGGACAGCGGGTCAGGCAGCAGGCAGCCAGTCTCCTGTTCCCACCTTGTCTCACCTCTTCCTGGTGTTGATTACAGCCTGGGTCTGCCACCAATCAGGACACTGCGATGCCCCTCCCCCAGCTGAGACCTCTCAGGACATGGCTCTTCATGGTCTCTGCCCGGAAAAGCCAGTGCTTGAGCAGGGATTGGCCCTGCTGAGATGCAGTTGTGGGCTTCTCTGTGCCTCAGTGTCCTTGTCTTCAAAGTGGGCACAATGGCAACCACGTCACAAGTGTTGTTTGATGATGAGGGCTTGGGAGGTGCTGGTGAACTAGGAAGCTACAACCATGGTCAGGGACCCCCACTCTCCCGAACAGTAATTCCCACTCTCCCACCATCTGGGGTGCTGAACCTTGAGTGGGACTTGGAGGGGGCTCAGGAGGCATAGAGGTGGCAGACAAGATGGGCGGAGACAAAGCCAGGCTCACCCTGTGGATACCAGGAAGAGTCCCATGGTGACTCAGCCGACACCACAGCTGGTTCCTCTGGTGGCTCCTGGGAATTCGCAGCTAGGTTAACTGTCCACATACCCCACACAGGCCCAGTTACAAAGGACGGCCTGTGCCCCACTGGCCTGAAGGCTCCCTGAAGGAGCTGCTTAGGGAGTGTCCCCCCACCCCACAGTGTTCCACTGTGTGCAAAGGGAGGTTCTCATCCAAAAGGTTATCCCTTAAACAAGTGAGGCTGCCCCCTCTCAGCTGTTGTCCAGCTTCTCACACAGGAGGCCTGGTCCCAAGGACTATATTCAGAATGAGTCCTCTTAGGGGTCATCGCGGAGGCCCCACGGGCCTGGGATTTTCCCAGATGCAGACTCTTGCAGATTTACCTGTTAATTATTTCAAGGGGCTTAAGTCTGCCCTGCAAGTGTTAGATCCAACTGTGGCCCTCACCCAAGTTCCCTATGTGTATAGCAATGCAGCCTGTGAGAAGACAGCGTCCTACTGTTGGGTGGCAGCTTCCTCTGGCCTGGGTAAAACACCCAGGGGGCACCATCAAGTGCAGCGCCAACAAGTGCTCTCAGAACTCACCGAGGGATGCGTGTCTCAGGCTCTGTGTGGATTCTGACTCCACAAAAGAAGATAAGGCGTGTATCTCTAATGACCTCAGCTGAAGATGGTAAGACAGTCAGTCAAGGTGACTGGCTCCTGGGGGTGGAGCCTGGCTCTGAACTTGGGTCTCCTGGCTATAAATCCAGTGTCCGTCCACGAACACCTTCTCACCACCACCAAAGCTATGTCCATTTCTGCACAGCCGTGGGAGGGCTTCCAGGAGACCCATCGGCTCCTGAAGGAGAATCACCCTTGTTTAAATCAAAGTGACTGTGGGCCAATGACAGAGAGCAGAGGAATTCCAATTTCTTTTTCCTGGGTCAGACAACCAAGGTCAAGTTATGTAAGGCAGACCACCTGGAGCTAGGCCTTCCTTGCTGGGCTCTGAGGCACCCAGGATCCACACAGTTCCTTCCCCTCTGCAGAGGCCCTGGCCCTGCCTCACTGTCTCCACCACAGCAGCAGGCTGCACTGTGAGAAGCCTGGCAAGGGACCACGTAAACCTGCCACTTAAAGATCCGATCCTGCTCAAAGAAACACGCCGTGACACTGCCACCCACCCTGGGCAGTGCTGGCTTATGGCCAAGAGAGGGAATCTCCAGGCAGGGTGCTCAGGCCCCTGGTGGAGAAGTCTATACAGCTCATGGCTGGGCATCTCTCGCTGGCACAAGTCCCCCGCAGAGGGACAGACCTGGGGCCACCACCCTGTCCTTCCATCTCATCCAGTGGAAGCACTAGGGGAGCTGGCAGGACCTCTTGCAGCTTTGGCACAGCCCACCCAAAGTCCCAAAGATCATCCAGCACATCTGGAGGGATCAGTGCCCAGCTGGGTGGGTTCCTGCAAGACCTAACCCACTTTCGCTGCCCAGGAACAGAGATCTGCCTGCTCTGCCTCTGGGAGCCTCTGCTCAGACTCCCACCATCTAAATTTCACGGCAAATTTTCACTGGGTTCTGCCAGTGGCCCCAGAAAGCTGCAGCCTCAACATGAGCCCCCGTTGGACCATCAAAGACATTGTTCTTCTGTACCTTCACGGCACCTAGTGCTATGTGATTCGTCCCTGTCCTCTCGCTTCTTCTTCCAGAGCAATCTCTGCTAGTGCGTGGAATACCCACCCTCTAGCCTGTCTGGACCCCTCATGCCCACCTCCTTCCTCACAGCCCCTGCGACACCCAGCCCCTGGCTCACAGGGCTTTTCCTACCTCACTCCAGCACCATCAGCCCGCTACTCTACAGCTCAGGGACTCCGGGAAGGTGGCCTGGCTTCTTCCCACTCAGCAGACATCTGCCGGGCGTCTGCATCCCCCAAACACACATCTTGAGAAAGCTCATGGTCAAAGGTCAACATTGGAAGGGCTGCTGTGATGCAGAAGAGGGGCTGCCCTTCAAAGGGGACCTTGCAGGACCCTGCATGGATATGGGGTTTGGCTTCAAAGATGGAAGGAATTTCCAGAAGATCTGTCTACTTAAAGACAGAATGTCCTCCTGCCTGCATAGTTGTGAGTTCCGTCTCAGGAGGAATTCCTGTACAGTCTGGAGAAACTCTCAGGAGGGTGGGATAGAGGAGGGTCCAAATACAGAGAGTATAGAGGGGTCCTGTGACCTCTTGGGAGATGCCTCCCTCAGGGACGCAGAGCCAATACGCAGGCATAAATGCTTCCACACCCATGCACTTTTTTATATTTTCCTAACACGAGAAGTTAAAAACAGCAAGAGGCAGTCCCGGGTTCTGCCTTCTATGGGCTGCCTCAACCTGTGGTTGCCGCCGCCTGTCAGCCTTTCTCCAAATACAACTTCCCATGTGGGCGACGCCAAGAGGCTCCTTTCAGAACTTGGTGGCTGGACCTGGTGAAACTTGGCTCTGCATGCTGGATCCCGCCCATCTCCCCAAAGGCATCTCTGTGCTGCGGCACCGGCACCGGGAGGAGGGAGGAGCCCTGAAGAAGATACTCTGTCTGGGGTGCTCCTGACCATCCATCTCAGAGGGCCGCTGCTGCCTGCAGTAGTGGACAGCCACAGGCCCTGAGCCCCCTTTCCTAAAGTCTTGATGGAAGTGGTGACAGGTTTAGGGAGAAGAACTTGAGTGTCTGGGACCTAGGTCCCCCTCAACACCACCCTGCGAGTTGTGGCACAGGCGGGGAGAGTCAAGGAGATGGGAGAGCCATGCGTGCAGCTGTTACTTTAAAGTACTTGGGCCATTTATAAATCTGAAGTCAGAAGGATTTGATGTCCAGGGCGCAAGACCCTTGTCCCGGAGGCCCCTATCCCAACCTGCTTTCCTCCACGCCCCCCCCCCCCCCCCCCCCCCCCCCCCCCCCCCCCCCCCCCCCCCCCCCCCCCCCCCCCCCCCCCCCCCCCCCCGCCCCACCTTCCTTCCCCTCAGCTCTGAGCCAGAGCTTCCTTCCCAGCCCTCAGTCCATTTCTAACAGTGAGGGGGAATCACATCTCCACAGAGAAGCGTAAACAGGATATCAGGCATGGGAGGTGGCAACTCATTTCAACAATTTCTCCTGCCACCTTGCTGTTTGCTGTGTGCTGCGCAAGATGCAGAGGGGACCTAGGCAGGCCTGCGATCCCTGGCCACTTGGGGAGGCAGACACAGGTGCCCCACAGGTAAGTGTTATGATAGAAGGCAAAAGAAAAAGGAGAGAAGAAACAGGGGGAAGTTGCTGTGGGAGCAGCAGTCCTGTCACACAGGTGGTCACCCCTACATGGCACTGAAACATGTCTTAACGGGACCCGGTAAACACACCTTTTGTGTGTGGGCTGTTAACACTGTCAGGCGACCGGCCTACCCGCCACCGGCTGCTGTCCCATCTGCCTGGTCGCTGACCCATCTTTGCCAGCTGGCCTCTGGACTTCTGGGGCAGACTGATGCAGGTTGCAGACATGTGCCAAGAGCAACCCCTGCGCCAGGAGACGGGACGCGGGGCCGTGGTTGCCGGCGGGGAAACAGATGTCTGTTGGCTGCATGTCTGCTCCAGCTCTCTAACAGAAAAATGGTTTCTCTGAAGTCTGAGAGACGTGCTGGTTGAACACAGCACTTGTTTCCACAGCTGTTGTTTTCACTTCTGACCCACCTGGCACCAAAGGACCCCACTGAGGAGCCACACCAGAGCCACCATTCTGCCTGGGGCAGATGGGTCCTTCCACCCTTCTCCATTCCACCCCCATGTGGTGGGAGCCCTGGGCCCTTGGAGGACAAGGACGCCCCTGTGGAGCCTGGTGGCCTGCCAGCTGCAGTCTGGGACCAGTTATCGGAGGCCCCGCTCTGTGGCCTTGGGTCTTTTGCAACACATGGGGGTCTGCGAGGGTTGCTCTGGAAGGAAAGTCGCCTGGAGGAAGGATCTGCAGGGAAGAGGAGGTTGCATGACACAACCAGGTGGGGCCACTTCCTGCCCTTCGGAGGCAATATCCTCTGCAGAGCCTGAGGAAGGCAAGGCTTATCATGCCAGGCGCCCCACCAGGAATGGCGCCCGGCAGTCAAAGGCTTGCTGTGAGCAGAGGGGTCTGCGGGCACTGCCTGCATCAGCTGCCTCCATATTTCTCTGGGTGACTGAAGGCAGCTTGCAGGACTCACTCCTACCAACTGTGATGTGCACATCGAAGTCATATCCACACTGGCTGCCATGTCTCACGTGTGCAGGGAGCATAGGCATTTACACGGTGTCTTCCCCAGATCCTCCCCGAGAAATGACTCTTCTAGAGCTTAGTCCCTCCCACAGTAGTGGGCAAGACTACCCTGCCAGCACCCCCTGCGCCCAACTATGCGCGTGCCTCCTGTGTGCATGTGGTCAGCTGCGGTGTCGCAGAACACTGCTTTCAGACTGCAACCCTAATCACGCACCTTGGCTCACTCAGCCTGGGTGTCTCTCTGAGAGAGAAACGGGGTCCCAGCTAGAGAAGCACCTGGAACCCACTCGGTCGCTCAGCAAGCATGTCCTGGGTGCCCTCTCTGTGGGAAGCGCTGTCATGGGCGTCAGGCAGGGGCAGTTCTGTTCACGGGGAGCACACGATTCTGCAGCCACACCAGGAGCAGCAGGCACAGGGTGGGGGTCCCCAGGGAAAATGTGTCCTGAAAACAGGGTTGGCCTGATGGCCATCAGGTTGTTTTTGATCAGGGTCTGAATAATTGGGCGCCTACTAGCTGTTATTCCCTCATTTATTCATTTATTCCCTCATTCATTTATTCATTGATTCACTCAGCAGGCATATATTGAACACACCCAGCATGAAAACCCAGTGATGATGGCAAAGCTGAGGGAGACCAGACAGGGGGGAACTAGTTCGGAGGTGGGAGTGGGGGTGCCTAGATAGGAACCAACCAACATCCACGGTGCTACTTAAAGTACGATGCTCAGAGTTAGGGCTGTTTAACTTCTTAACATTTGCTAATGTAAAATTGTATACACCAGGATGGAGCCCTAGAATTCTTAGGAATCCCTTCGGAAGGGAATGACTCCGCATCTCAGACGTTATGCTGGTTGGGGCTGTTTGAGCCGAATCCCGCTAGCTCATGGTGTGAGACTGAAGGTGCCCCTGAAGCGTCACAGCCCCCGCTCCGTGGGGGGAACTGTGTGTGGGGGAAGGGGCCTCACATACTGTGCTGGAAGCAGGCTGTTCAAAGAACTTTCAACATCCTCCCCCTTTGTGCAAAAAAATGTATCTTTATCTCTCCCCTTTATGGGCACAGTTCAAGAGGAAGTGAGAAGTATCCAAGAGACAACTTTGAGATCAAGGGCACAGGAAATTTTCCCTTTCATCTGGAAATCCATCAGCTGCAGAGGAAATGCACAGCCGGGCTGATGCCTGGGCAGTGGCTCAGAGCACATATTAGTTCCTGCTGGTGTGAATAAGCCCATGGAGACGGCTCCCGTCTGCGGTAAGTGCCTCATATCTCTGGGATGGAGCCACCCTTAGACAGCCCATCTGCAGTGTCCACGGCTGCTGCGTGTGCTCCAAGCAATGCCCAGACAGAGTCTGTCTCTTTGTGTTCCGACAAAGCTCCAGGCTCTGGACACTTCCGAGTGTCCATCGCTTGGAGCAACGGCATGAAGTTTCTTGGCCAGAGAAAGCTATTTCCTGGTGAGGCAATGTTGCAGGGATTCCCTCCCTCCATAGAAAACATGCAACAGCCACGTGTTTTGGAAGGTTGCGTATTTGTTCCATAAATCCTAACGGGAAGCCTGCTAGACTGTGCATTTCTGACAGCTGTCATGAGGATCGCAAGGCCCACGGACCACAAGAGAGCTCACTGCACACTTGCTGGTATGCTCTTCTCTTTGGAGTCCTGCTGTCTGGGGTGAGATGCTCGTTTCACCCCTCCCAAGCCACTCTGTTTCTCTCTGTGTCAGTTTCTTCATTTGTACACTTACCTCCACCACCATGGAGTGGGGGTGGGTTTTTTACAGCATTTGTCACCTCTTTATATTAAGTTTTCTTTGTTTATAGTTGTTATCATAGGAAGCACAGAGTCTGGAAACCAAGAGACCTGGGTTAGTTCTTTGATGGGCAAGGAAGTCTCGTGATTCTTTGGGTCTCTGCCTCCCCATCTACATGACAGGGGATCTCATGGGATGATATTGGGCATCCCTTCTAGCTCTAATATTCTAGGATTCTTGTTGCTGGCAGGGCTTGTTTTTGACCCATTGTGAAGTCCCTCAACACACATAATAGGTGCTCAAGAAAAGTATACTGAATTAATGAATAACTACAATGAGTATAAATGCCAAAAGGGTAATGCAGATAATACTAAGTATCATAAGGCTTAGAAGGAAGAAGCCATTACTTATTACTGAGGAAGTCAGGAAGGCTTCCTGAAGGAGGTAGCAGTTGAATTTAGCCTTAAAGATTGATAGAGTGTTGGGAACTGCCCTGCCTGGTTTCAGGAGCTGTAACCCCCCACGGCTAAGGCTGAGTGAGCGACCTTCTGACTGTGAGCCACTAAGGAGACAAAGCTTATCTCCCTGGCAGGAACGCAGCTTCTGCTTCATCCATAACTGGCCCCAATGCTTGGTTGGTTAGCCAATGACGGGTAAGATTCCCTCAAGGGAGGGGTCACCAAAGACAGGCACGATCACGTGGGAGGCCCTCAAGGAAGGACTTGGGGGGCTACAGCAAAAGGGGGTGATGGACCTTCCCCCCTCAGCTATCCTGACATAGCCTGAGTCCTCATTCTGTCTGCGTAAAGTTTCCTAATCTCTTGACTGCTTTGCTGACTTTGCCCGACTTAAGCCTGAAACAATGACAGAGGGTGGTGTTCTGGATAGGACGGGCTCCCCAGGTGATCAGGCCTAAGAAAGAATAATGAAATCCTGTGAAACCTGCTTTGCTAAGAATGCTCTCAATTAAATGATAAGGGTCTGAGCAGGAAATGAGTTTGTTTACCAAAGTTTTGTAGCTCTTTAGCTAACAGACCCTGACTCAGAATAAGCCCTCCTAGTTCTTTGTATGTTATCTGTTGTTTCATCCTTACTGCCTGACAATGATTAATGAGCTTTACCTGTATTCCTGTGTAAAATGAACCTAATAAAAGCCATTGAGGAAGGGGCTCTTGGCCATTCTCCTTTGAGAGATCAGCCACCTCTTCTCCCCAAGCAGATCATGTCTTGGTAGACTTATTCTCATCCATGGCAGCTGGGCAGGGCCCTGCAGGCAGAGCCCCCCCCCCCGAAAGATCTGAGTGAGTAGAAGGGGAGGAGGTAATACTTAAAGCAAGAGAAGTAGAGTGAACAAAGGTGCAAATGACGAGTCAAAAAAGGTCCTGCCACAGAGGAGCCTGGATGACAGAATAGAATAAACACACTTGAAGGCATGCAAGTTCTCAGCAAATGTATGTCCCTAGAACCCTTCCTCAGAAAGCTATAGGGGATGCCCTCCAGAAAAACAAGGGGGTAAATAAAAAAAGTGAAGATACGGATCATGGAAGCAGGGGATCTAACACAAGAGAAAGGGGAAGATATTTCCGGGGAAGAAGGGGAAAGGAGAGTCCCAGAACATCAGCTGGGCACCAGGCAGAACATGCAGTCCAGAGTAGAGCAACAGAAGACTCCAGAAAAGCTTTAATCATGGGTATGAGATGCAAAGATGGTCTAATGTGTTTCAAAGTATTGTGGGAAGATTTATACAATGGGGAGAGAATTTGGGATTGAACTAGTGATGAGTGCACAGAAATGCAAGCCAGCCAACCACAACCAACCAGCTGAAATCCCAAAACATTTATAGCAAAACAAGCAATAAAGAAAAGAAAATTAATTACAGCATTCGACCAAACTCAACTATGAATTGTGGCCATGTGATTGGTATGAAGTCAACACTACAGAGCTAACGGAAGTGGGTAAGAGAGGTCTAGTGTGGAGAGCGAACACACAATGTCTAAAACATAACATCACAGGGTGCCAACATACAAATATTCACTGTGACTAGGAGGAAAGGCCCCAGGAATCAGCTCCAGGAACTGAGCATAAACACTCAAGGACAGGAAACAGTTCTAAGGGGATGAAGGGCCTGGGAGGGACATTGTTTCTCATACAAGACTTATAGAGCTGTTTGACACTCTAAATGATGTACATTTATAATTACAGTAAAATGGTAAACAAAATAAACAGTGAGATACGATTTGCCACCACTCGATTGATGAAGAAAAACAGGAAACACTGTTGTGGCGGTGTCTGGAGCCAGGACTGCCCTCTAGTGGGCGTGGACAGTGGTGTGGACAGCCCCTTTGGAAATGCCTGGCTCCGCTGGTGCATTTGCACATGCCTGTCCTCCACATGCAACATCCATGTGCATGCTTGCACCTGGAGCAACCTTTGTACATCAGGGGGCTCAGGATGTTCACAGCCGCTTCATTGGTGATAGTTAAACACTGAAAGCTCCCTTATGTCCACAACACGAGAATGAGGTAAACAGTGCTGCATCTGCACAAGGGAATATTATATAGCAACGAAGACGAAAGACCTTTGGCTATGGACAGCACCACAGATGCACCTTAGAATCAGAGTATTCAATGAAATAAAGCAAGTCAAGGAAAGAAATACACCCTGGATGACACCATGTTAATAAAGTTCAAAAACAAGCAAGGCAAATTATAGGGCTTAGGGACACTCTGTATTTGGTAAGATTGTGAAGAAAGCAAGAGAATAAAAGCTTGAGGAGCGTGGCTGCCCCCGGGGGCACAGCACGGGGGGAGCCCAGGCAATTCCAAAAAGAGGCACTATGGAGTGGACAGGATGTGTCTCGACTAGGGAATGGGTTCACAGGGTAGATTTTGCCCTTGAGCTCACAGCTCTCTTGTGCTTTGCATATATTCATGTGAGCACATCAAATACATCATTATAAACATGGGATAAAGATGGGTAAAAGATGCCATGGGAATCTTTTTCTTTCTTTTTATTGGGAAATCTCTTGCTTTCTTTATGCTCTTACCAAATACAGAGTGTCCCTAAGCCCTGTAATTTGCCTTGCTTGTTTTTGAATTTTACTAATGTGGTGTCATCCAGGGTGTATTTCATTCCATGATTCACTTTATTCCATTGAATACTCTGATTCTAAGGTGCATCTGGGGTGCTGTCCATAGCTAAAGATCTTTCATCTTCATTGCTATATAATATTCCCTTGTGCGGAAGATTCCATGGGAATCTTTTTCACTTCCTTCAAGGAGCCCTACAGTGTGGGCTGCGTGCCACACTGGGAGTGTGATGGCATTTTTCACTGCTTCTCAAGCTCACAGCAGTTCCTCTGTATGTCAGACACCCTTTCATTTCAGCCCCAGCTGAGAGATGGCATCTCATCGACACTGACATTGCATTCCCTCCCACACCTGCTCAAGACAAAGCCCTGGCCGAGGCCCAGCCAGGTGAGAACAGGGAGAGGATGGCTGTCTGCAGCCCAGACCAGTAGCCCCCACATGCCCGGCTGTGATGAGAGGATGGTATGGGAGAACTGGGTTCTGTAGACAGGTGTGATGGGCAGGGGAAGGGAGGGGAATGCATGGAGAGGCTTAGAGCAGACTGGCAGGTGCAGAAAGCCCTGACCACCACCTGGGACTGAGTCTTCTTACAACGGCAGGCAGATGCCGGAACAAGGACTACTCCCCTAGGTTCGGAAAAGTATGTCAACCATGCCACACAGGGAGGCAGGCTGCATCCTGAGTCTCAACCTGTAATGCATTCTGTGAGGAAGGACATGGGCCTCTTAGGGGACAATGGCATGGTGGTGCTGCCCTGCCCCCATCCTTCTGTACCTGCCTATAGCACCCCTTGTCTCTTTAGAAGGGGCTCCCACCCTGGGACTGTTGGCAGTCAATTTCATGCTTGTTTTTACTGAAGCCTATTTTTAGAGTTAGCCGTGGGCTCTGTCTGCTCATGGAGCTAGGAGACCACTGTAGCAACATCATCAAAGCATCTAGGAAACTGGCAAAGTTGGGTGTACTTGGGGGTCACTTTGCATTGGTGTTCATAGCTAACCTGCTGTCCCTTACAAACTCAATGTCAAGATTCTTTTGAATTCTGGTGCCTGTTCACAGAGCTTAAGGGCTTCTGGGAAGTGGTGCACTCTGGGAACACCTGCTCCTCCTTGCAAATTGTATGAGAAACAAGTCCAGAGAAAGCTGCTTTCCAGAGATGGGTTTTAAGCTGTAGTCAACAGCCGCATCCATCCCCTTAGGAGACGGAAGATGAGGCTGGTTCTCATAACAGGGATTGCCCTTGTGGGCAGGACAGCCTTCCACGTTTATGGTCAGGTTCTTTCTCGTGGTGCTCTGCCACGGCCCACAGATAAGGGTTGTGGGTTGGCGAGTCGACATCTGGATGAGTGACAGCTGCACGCTCTACTCGGACCTGGCCACATTCTGCACCTCGGATGCACAATCCCACTGCACACATGGCCTTCAGGTGTTCCCCTGGCATCTTCAGCAGGGTGGGCACCGGAAGATCACTTCCTTCCTGAGGAGCACTGAAAGTCTTGGCGAGGGCAAGCACTCCACAGGTGGCATGAGCATGCTCTGCGTGAGGCTCTCCTCCCACGCCTGTCAGGGGCTTCTCTGCCAGGCCCAGAGACGGCCCCAAGTTATTTCTCAACATAGCATCAGGTGGCTGCTACCCAGTGCCCAGGTCTGGCTTTAGATATGACCCCAATTTTCAGCCTGGAGCAAAGGGTGAGGATGGACAGCCGGAGGCACCATTTCTGACCTCTGTCTAAGCACATGGTGCTCACTCAGTGCTTCCTTCCACCCTCCTGTGGACACAGCCAGCACTGCCCTCTGAGCCACTTCCATCAAAGGCAGTGGACCTGGCTGAAGATGATTTTCCTGCCCTTGGTTCATTCCAAGAAACACTCGAATGCCTGGGTCACATGTCTTGTCCATGACCAACCCAAACTGTGCACAAAAATCAGCTTAATACTAACCATGTACCAACGTCGACACAAAACTAACTGCCCTGTACTAACATCAGCTCAAAACTTGCCAGGCACTGGCGTCGACACAGTGCCAACCATGCCCCAGCTTCAGTGCCACACTAACACAGGCATCGTCATCAGCTCAGTCCTAACCTGTGCACAGCATAACCTGTGACGATAAGCACAGGTAAAATAAGGCAGGACGCAGCACCAAATCAACCTCTAAAGAGAAGGGAAGGCTGCCTCTTACCTTTGCAATACCAGGTCACAGGCCAATATTTCCACTCCAAGGGACAGGCCAGTCTGCCTGCTGGTCTGCTGTCCACACAGGTCTTCTTGCTCAGCCACTGGCAGACTCTGCAAATGATACATGACCATTTAGACTGAAACACGACGAAGCAGCGCCAGGGCTTTGCATATCCCTGGAAACCACCATAGCACAGACCTGCAGGTGTGGAGGGTGGGGAGATGTGGCTGCTGGAGCGGGTGGGTGGTAAGGGGGCTGCCTGAACCTTCCTTTCCCACCCCTTCTCACAGACCACCTTCACTGTCCCCCCCACCCTTGTATGCCCTCCAGCCTGTGTGTCCCGCAGTGACGATCAGATGTGCATGGCCATAGTCATCAACAGGCACAGCCATCGAGGTTTCCAGGACACTGTTTCCTTGACACCTCCCTTATTTTTCTCACTCTGTGTGCCCCCTTTGAGGTTAATGGGTACAATTCTAATGTGCTCTTGTTGGTCATTGCCTGGTGTCCCTGGCAGGAGGGGTGTCACTAGAGGGAGGGAGGACCTTGTTTGCCCCCTCACCATGGGCATCACTTGTTGCCCTGCACAGGGCTGACTGAAGCATGTTGGGAGGGACCTTGCAGGGCAGGTGGATCTATTCCACAGGCTCACAGGAGGGGACCCTCATCCTGATGGGCCTTCATTGCTGCTTTCTCCAGCCCCTCTTGTCCTCATCCCACCGTGGACCTTTTAGCCAGCAGTGTGTGGTCCGCCGCCTTACCCTCCCTCTCCTGTACCCTGTCTGGCCTCTTGGCTGGTCCTCAGGCTGTTAACTTGCTCATCCTCTTCTCCATCCACTGGACAGTAAAAGTGCCAAGAAGCCAGATGCCGACCAGGACACTTCCGTTTCTACCCACAGGCCCAGCAGGCTTTTAGGAAAGGGAAGAATCAAAGCTGGGATGAATGTTTATTTAAAAACTGTGCTGAATTCAGAGTCAACAGACCAGGTCCCGTCCCAGCCTCTGGGCTGATTTTCCAGGGAGCCCAGCATCCACCCTTTCTTTTGGAGCCTCGAACGGTCCGTTTAGGACACAAAGATAAAGACCCGTATCTCCCTTTCAGGACTGTTACAAAGATGGAATGGAATTGTGAGGACTTGAGAAGCTCTCAGTGTGATAGGCCTTGGAGGTGGCTCCCCACCCCCAGCTGTCAACGCCACGCTGGGAATGCCAGTGGCTGCAGGAATGGTGAGCTCCCAGGGTGTTCTCTGGGTGATTGCTTTGAGCCTCACTGGCCCCCGGTATCTGAATGAACCCTCACTGATCTGAAGTGGTCCCCCACAGAGATGCTCTCCTACCCTCTGGTGATATTTCACATTTAAAAATGAGCACTCTGGTGGCTCGGTCTTCATAGTCACAGCTGTGTTCTCATGAAGCTGCTTGCGTTTATCCTCTCCAGGTGCTCGCTGGCTACTTCCATCCTCTGGTTTATGTAGAATCATTTGGACTGTCAGCAAAACATAAAAAATAGCTGCCTTCGGAGGCCAAACACACCACAGCCTCCTATCTCATCTGCCGTCTAATGAATAGTTTCCAGGTCACTGTGGCCCTTGGGAACATCTGGCCTCCATCTCTCCAGCCCACAGATGTCAAGGTAGAGATGGACACTTTCTGGAGAAACCCCCGCCCTTTCCCTGTACTCACTCTCTCTTTAAGGAACATTTGTGGGTTTTCTTTTTTTTTTTTTAAATCTTTAAATTGGAGAATGCCGGTGTGCATGTGTTTGTAACATGGCCTGGCCGTTTGCACGGGGGCTGGCAATACCCCTTCAGTCAGCCTTCCTCAGCACAGGCCTTCAGACCACACCAGTGCTTTGAGGGAGTTCTTGTGATCCATGGTGACGAGGAGAGACTAAAGGCAATATGGTGAGTCCTCCGTGAAGCTGTAGACCTTTATTCCAAGATAGCCCTTCAGTATTATTAAAACTTTTCTCTGAGTGTAACAGACATACAGAAAAGTGAACACATAGCAATGCCACACGCTGAGCACACCTGGTACCCGGAGCCCCATGGAGAATGAGAATGTGGCCCCCTTTTCCCTGGATCTGCCCAGGAACGGCCTGACCCTCACGGTGTGGTGGGCTGGTCAGCTGGGTAACTTCTGTCGGTGGAATCACAGTGTGCAGCTTCTTTCATTCAACTCTACGTTTATGAGATCTCTCCCATTTTTATTTTTAATTGTTGGTAAAATATACATACCATAAAATTTACTGCCTTATTTTTAGGTGTAGAGTTCATGGCATCAAGGGCATTTGCATTGTTGAACAACCATTATCACCAGCCATCTCCATCGCTCTTTTCTTCTTGTGGAACTGAAACCGCCCTTGTTAGGCAGTAACTCTCCATCTGTCCTCCTCCCAGCCCCCAGCAGCCACTGTCCTCCTTTCTGTCTCTAGGAATATGTGCACTATAGGTCCCTCATGTAAGTGGAATCTTAAAATATTTGTTCTTTGTGACTGGTCTATCTCACTCAGCATACTGTTCTCAAGGTTCCTGCATGTTGTGCACGTGTCAGAATTTCCTTCCTTTTAAAGGTTGAATAACATTCCATGGTAGGGATAGACCGAATTTTTGCTCAACCGTTCATCCATCAATGGACACTTAGGTTGTTTATACCTTTTAGCTATTGAAAACATTGCTGTGAGCGCGGGTGTGCAGCTCTGTTTTTGAAGCTCGTTTCACTTCCGTTAGGTATATATCCAAAAATGAAATTTCTGTGCCATATGGTAATTCTATTTTTAGATGTTTGAGGAAGTGTTTTACTTTTTTCCCAGTTTATAAGCCCACCAACAGTACATGATGGCTCTAACTTCTCAACACCCTCATCGACACTTGTTATTTCTATTTTTTTATGGCAGCCATCATAATGGGTGTGAGTCGGCATTTCACTGTGGTTTTTATTTTGTATTTTCCTGATGGTTAGTGATGTCAAGCATCTTCTCATGGGTAAGAGTTGTCCATATTTTTGTGTAAATTCTACTGTGTGAACTCGATTTATCCATCCAGTCCACTACTGAGGAGTAGTGGACTGGATGGATAAATTCAGTCTAGTAGTTTAGACTGAATTCAGACAGTTTCGAGCTTGGGCTACTAAGACCGTTCAAGTCCATCTCTTTCACGAACATGTACGAACATTCCCACTCAGGAGCAGAACAGCAGGCTGTGTGTAGAGAAGGCTCAACGGTTTTCTGGTTTACATTCCCCTACCTATGCATATACCTTCCAGGAGCTTCATGTTCTCTGGACACTTGACCTGGCCCAGGGCTTTCTTTCACTTTAGACCTTCTGGTGAATGAACAGCCGTATCTCATGGGTGTTTTAATTACATGTCCTTGATGGCTAATAAAATCGAGCATGTTTTCCTCTGCTCAATTGTTTCCTATGCTCCTATGTTTACTGTCCATTTGGATTTCTTCTTTGTGGAATGTACATTCAGGACTTTTGTCCATTTTTCTGCTGGGGTGTTTGTCTTTTTCCTTTTGGTTTGTAGGAGTTTTTTAAAGACCCATTCTACATAAAGGTCTTTCGTTGGATGAATATGCATTGAGAGAATGCTATAGGGGACAGAGCTATGACTGTCTTTCTTGAAAGGTCATTTTTCCCTAATATACTATCATGTCAATTGCAGCAAATGGCTTTCACTAGCAACTTCATCCATCCATTCATTCATTCATTCATGCACATTCAAGAGCATTTGCCACATCTAGAGCCTGCTGCAGCTCCCCATCCCACTCCACTGCTCTGGTCTTAGATGTAGCTAAGACAAAGTGGCACCAATCGCCATGGCAGGTGGCTTCCTTTTCATGCTGTCCAAACCTTCCTCCCTGGGCATTCGAGGCCCTCACAGGCTGGCCCCTCTATGGACTTACACCCCTCCCCAGGAGCTGGGAGCACTCAGGTCTCATATGTCTGCCTGTGCTAGTCCCAGCTGGACCCCCTTCCTGCGAACTCACTCTCCACAACCCCTGAGCTGTCGGAGCCCTTTGCTGCGCCTCCCTGGTGCTGATGAGCCATGCCTGTTCCTGCATTCCCATGTGTTCTGTCCAGCCTGTCCCAGAAGCTTTTCCACGGAGGCCATTATTAATGAAGATGAAGGGTATAGTGGCTGACCTTGCTGAGTTCTGCTGGAGGCCAGAACGTTCTGTCCAGAACGTTCCACAAAGTGTCTCACTGACTCCTCCTAACAACTCGGAAAGCAGGTTCTATTGTACTATTACGCTTATCTTACAGATAAAGATGCTGAGGTTCAGAGAGGCAAAGCAACTTGCCCCAAGTTACACAGCGAGTAAATGATAGGCAGACTCCATGATTCCAGAGTGGCTGCCAGCCCTGGACAGGGGACAGGATCTCTATGTTCCTAAGCCAAAAACCACAATAAAAGAGTGAAGAAATGAGCAAAGGCTCAAGCATACAGCACAGGTCTCAAAGACAGAAGGGTTCAGAGTTAGTCACTGACTGGAGGTCTCCCAACATGCCCCAGGACTGCCCAATAACACAGACTTTCCTTTCTATATAGGAACAACAAGCAGGAGGGAGAAGTCAAGACAAAAATGGTAAGCAGAGAAAAGTAGCCTTAGAAACTTTCCCTGCAGCAAGCGCGATTGCTTTGGAGATCTGGAATCTGGGCGCAGTTGGAGAAACATCAGGTCACGATCAGTGTTTTATTTCATTTGCTGCAGGCAGATGAAATATGGCCATCTGGAGTGGCTCAGGAGCGTGCCATGTGAAGGCCTGGTGAAGCCGTCCTGATAAATAGGCCCTGATACACTTGATTGTTCCTAGTTCTCGCTCACTCTGCAGGCATGGGATGCTCACATTTGTGGGGCTTGAGGAGCTGGCTGTCCTGAGCACATCACAGAGCCTTCAGCACATGTTTCCTGCCGGGTTCAGGCCTCGCTCAGGGCCTGCAGGGTCTGGCATTGTGAGCCTTCGTGGAGCTCACACACTGTGTGTCTCAGCTGCAGAATCATCTGTCCTCAGGAAGGGCTGAGGCCAGGGCCCAGGCCAGGGTCAGGAGGTCTGCGCAAGCCCCAGAGTAGGGCAGGGGAGGCCCTTTCCTCTTGGGCTTTGGTCTCCCCAGTGTACAGGACTCCACTGGGCTCAAGGGCTCTGGAACTGCCCCAGTGCAGGACAGTGGGAAGTCCCATCAGCAGACCGTAGGCCCCTGTGCACCCATGAGACAAGGTGAGTGTTGAGTGCAATGAGAACCCGCCTAATCCAGTGTAGAGTTCTTGGCATGGAAATGCAGCTGTGGCATGCCCCAGGTGGGAGCACAGAAGGGCGGGGGCCGTGCACAGAGTGGGGGTGTAACCCGAGGGTCGGGGCTGGGGGAAAGGACACGCCTCTGCTCTGCAGGCACTTCTCCCCCAGCACCTGGTCACTCTCGCTTTTTGAATGTGGATGAAATGCTACCCCTGGGCTGGGAGTCTGCTCTCCGGAGTGGCCCTGGTGGATGGGCATAGAGTTCACTGAAACAGGGCCCACCCAGCCAGTGGAAACGAGGGAAGGTGCTGAGCAGACACCTGCCCTCCTTTCTCTCCTGCAGGTGCTGTGAGGGGCTGTGTCTTCCCTCTCATGGGATCCTGCCCACTGAGCTGTCACACCAGCTGGGCTCCTGGCTGGCTCCAGAGCTCCTGGTGACTGGCTCCCAAGCAGAAGGTACACCTATTGCACCCCAGATAAAAGTAAGAGCCTATAAGCTTTGCTTCCACTCTGTGTTCTGGAGCACCCGACTGAGGTAACGAGAGCCACAGATCTCACTCCAGAGGTACTGGGGTGGGGTCAGACTTGGCCAGGGTGGGTGGCTAAAGGGGAAGGAGGAGCAGGCCGTGACCAGAGGAAGGCGGGGGCCTGTGGGTGTGGGCAGGGGTTGGTGTGAGCCTGACGGACAGCTCTTGTACCTGGAGACCTGGGATGAGTCAGCACATGCCTCCTATTAACCAAGGCCTTCATTTTCTCATTTTCTGCGGGCAGAGAAACTGATCAGATGAATAAAGTAAGACACAGGACCTGAAAGGCAGGGAGGGCTCTCCGGAGTCCCACTGTCACATGTGCGAACTTGAGGCAAGATCTGGCCCTTTGGGGAAAGCCGAGCCCCTGAGGGCTCCGACCCCCAGAAGGTCTGCACTGCTGAGAGGCAAAGTTCTATATCACAGCACTTTAAGTCAACTGCTGCAGACTGCTCAGGGGCAGAGGCAGGGTCTCAGGGGGCTTTGTTCCTGGGAACCCCATGAAACCTGGAGCCACTCAAGCCTGGGGACACTTGCCAAACCTCACCAGGCTGAGAGTGCACAACAGACCCTTGGAGAGCCACAGCACCCTCCTCCTTGGGTTAGGGAGGCTGTTTGGGGAGCACAATAAACCCAGAGCCTTAAAGATTAGCCAACGAAACAGCAGCTTTTCAAAGAGTGAAGACAAAAAATTGAAGTCAGAAAGTACTGCAAGGCCCAGCCAGACAAACCACAACAGAGGCCAAGCAGGGTCTTTCTGGGGAAGACATGATGATGATGTCTTCCCCAGAAAGAAAAGTGAAAGAAACTAAAGTAAAAGCAACAACAACAACAACTAGAGCCAGAAACTGGGCAGGAGCCTGCCAAGGTCAGAGACCCCAGACAGAGGCCTTGAAGTTCAAGGCCTCAAGACTCAGAAGATTCAGACAAGTCAGACTTGGAGTGAGGCATTGAGTCTGCTCCACAGAAGGCAAGTTGATCAGTCAGCAGGTGGCTGAGGGCTGCCCTTTTTCAGGGGCAGTCACACACTCTCCCTCCCAAGACCCCCAAGACCCCACCTCCTTAGGAGTCCCCATGACCTCCATTACTGCTTGGACCACTGTTGGGAACCACCCTGCCTGGTTTCAGGAGCTGTAACCCCCCACGGCTAAGGCTGAGTGAGTGACCTTCTGACTGTGAGCCACTAAGGAGACAAAGCTTATCTCCCTGGCAGGAATGCAGCTTCTGCTTCATCCATAACTGGCCCCAATGCTTGGTTGGTTAGCCAAAGACGGGTAAGATCTCTCAAGGGAGGGGTCACCTAAGACAGGCACGATCACGTGGGAGGCCCCAAGGAAGAACTTGGGGGGCTACAGCAAAAGGGGGTGATGGACCCTCACCCCTTGGCTATCCTGACATAGCCTGAGTGCTCATTCTGTCTGCAAGAAGGCTCCTTCTAATCTTTTGGCTGCCTGCCTTCCCCTGCTCCACTTAAGCCTGAAACAATGACAGAGGGTGGTGCAGCCCTGTGCTGGATAGGGTGGGTTCCCCGGGTGATCAGGCCTGAGAAAGAATACATAAAATCCTGTGAAACCTGCTTTGCTAAGAATGTTCTCAATTAAATGATAAGGGTCTGAGCAGGAAATGAGTTTGTTTGCCAAAGTTTTGTAGCCCTTTAGCTAACAGATCCTGACTCAGAATAAGCCCTCAGAGTTCTTTGTATGTTAGGTATTGTTTGATCCTTACTGCCTGACAATGATTAATGAGTTTACCTGTATTCCAGTGTAAAATGAACCTAATAAAAGCCATTGAGGAAAAGGCTCTTGGCTGTTCTCCTTTGAGAGATCGGCCACCTTTCCCCTCCAAGCAGATCATGTCTTGGTAGACTTATTCTCATCCATGGCAGCCAGGGGGGCCCTACAGGTAGAGCCCTCCCACAGACCACACCAGACTACCCTCTGTGTCCAACACATGGCGAGGTGCCTTCTCTTTTCCAGCAGGCCCCAAAGCTTCCCCCCAAAGATAGGATGACCCACATCTACCCTTCTGTTTGGAGGCAATGGAATTGCGACACCCAGCACCCAAGATATAGGGCCACACAGAGAGCATGTCAGTCCTGGACAAGTGAGGCGATTCCCAATTTTGGTGCCATTTATTTTCTCCCCACCTCTCTCGCCCCTTGGTCGAGCTGTCCTGAAACCCAGTGGTCACTTTGCTTTAAAAAGTTAGTACAACAATTATTCGCCACTGCCACTTCCTCTGCTGGCTTTCCTTAGTTAGCCTGGAGGGTCTGAGGGCCCCCCCCACAGCTGGTGTGGCTGTGCCACTCGAGCTGGTGGGGGCCAGCATGGTGGGGGTGAAGTCTCGGATCTGACAGGTGGCCTCACAGGAGGGGTTGTGTGGGCACAGTGGGGGCTGGGGCAGGGCATGTTGTGTGGCAGCACCAGCTCCCAGCCTTGCTCGACTTCCCCCGGAATTCCCTGTGGGAGCCCCTCAGCCCAGTTGCTGGGGTGGATGGGGTGTCACACCAATCCCTCACACTCCTGAGTCTTTGAGAAAACATGTCTGTCATGCTGCTATCACCTCACAGATGCCTCCAATGGCCACAGCCCCGTGGGCTATGCTGGTGCCCCCAAAGCAAGATGCTCCTGCTTCCTGTTGGTCCCTGTGCCCACCTCAGTGGCAGGCCCCATGCCACAGTTGGCCTGGGATCCACAGTGGTATCTCCCCTGCTTCTTCACCCAAGGCACTCTCAGGCAGCTGCTGTCTGGCCCTGCAGCATCTTGGCAGAGGTGGGTGGAGAGGGCAGACATGGCTGCGGCCACCACTTTCCTGTGGTGGCACAAGGGCAGCACCGTCCATGTTTTGGTGCCCTGGCCAGCTTTTATGAAAGACATGCTGTGTTTGAAAGCTTCTGCCTGGAGAGAGCAGGCCAGCACACTCTGTGTTCTTTGCAAAGTGGACCCCCTCCTCCACCCCACCCATGCATGCCATGTGCTTCACTGGCTGGCTGAGCAAACACATGGCACTGAGCTCCTGTGACCTTACTGTGGAGGAAATAGGGCCTCATAAAGGGCCGATGAACTGACCTGAGTCTAAAGATAACAAGTATTCCTTTAATGCACACACAAGCTCCTAGAATCAAGAGAAACACCACGCGTGGAAAAGCAGGTAAAGGATGTGAACAGATGGCTAAGAGGGGCTCCCAAACACATAATAAGATGCTCACCCTCATTCCTAACAAATGAAATGCAAGTTAACTTATACTAAGCTGCAGATCTACAGCAATAAAGACAGTGCAGTTTTGGCAAAGGGATAGATACAGAGATCAATGGAATAGAATAGAGGCTGGAAATAGGGCCACACAATATATAGTCAACAGATTTTGGCAAGGTTGCAAAGCCCGTTTAAATGGGTCACATACCTAAATGTAAAATGCGAAGTAGAAACTTGTAGAAGAAAACCTTGGGAGAAATTCTGCTTGAACTTTAGGTTGCCAAAGAGTTTTTGGATTTAACACCCAACGCATGATTCATGAAAGAAAAAAAAAAACGATGGGTTGTATCAAAATTTTTAAATTTTCTCTGTAAAAGTCAGTATTAAGAGAATGAAAAGTTAAGTCACATACCAAGGGAAAATGTTTGCAAATCATGTTTCTGATAAAGGACTCATATCTAGAATGTATAAAGAACACTTAACAAGAAAATAAACAAGCTAATTTAAAAATTGGTAAAAGATCTGAACACTTCACTAAAGAAAATATACAGATGGCCAAATAGGCATATGAAAAGGTACTCATCATTTGTTAGTAGGGAAATGGAGATTGAAACATGAAGCTACCTCTGTATACCCATCAGAATGGCTGAAATCCAAGAAACTGATAACACCAAATGTTGCTGAGAATGTGGAGCGGCAGGCGCTCTCTTCCACTGCTTGTGGGAATGCAAAATGGTACAGTCATTTTGGAAGAGTTTCTTAGAAAGCTAAGCATAGACATACCATTCAACCCAACAGCTGTATTGCTAGGTATTTAATCAAATGAGCTGAAAATATGTTCACACAAAAACTTATGTGTGAATGTTTATAGCAGCTTTATGCCTAATTACCCCAAACTAGAAGCAACCAAGATGTCCTACAAGAGGTTTATGGAGAAATGAGCTTGGTGCACACGTATGATGGTGTAGTACCCAGGGATAAAAAGGAACACGCTATTGATTCACAACATCATGGATGAATCTTAAATGCAATTTGATAAGTGAAAGACACCAGACCCCAAATGCTACATATTATATGACTCTATTCCTGTGACATCTGGAAAAGGCAAAACTATAGGCACAGAAATCAGGTCGGTGATTGCCTGGGGCCGGGAGAGATGCCAGTGGCCGATTACAAGACACACACGGAGGATGTTTAGGCAGATGCAATGGCACTGGGTAGTGCTTACAGGTCTCCAGAGGTAGACCTTATTTATGTCCCAGAGGTAACTTCATGCCACAAAGAGTGAACTTTAATGGATGCTAATTAAAAATAAACCAGTCTGCATGGTGGGAGATGCCAGGATGGACACAGACTGTGACCAGAGAATCTAACTGTATTGCAAACATTGACACAACCTCACTGGGGAAAGGAGCTGACCTAAGTAACTTTGGGAAATGGGGCTTAGGCTGGGCACTAACAGACAGAAGAGTTACCTGCACATCCAGACTTTAGCTGGTGGAGTTGCATCCCATGGGGAGACAGGTTAGTTTTCAAACTGTTTTACTAGGACGGGGTTGTTGAGAAAATGAGGGAACAAATGGGGGGCAGGGGAGCCATGTATCTCTCTGTTGGAATGGGAGGTTGCACATGAGCAAGGATGATTCATATGGTGCTGGGTTAGTCAAGGACATCAGCATAAGCTCATGTTTAGCTTTATAAATAGATAGATGATAGATAGATAGATAGATAAATAGACACAGATGGATAGATGAAGAAATACTTGCAGATCTGTGTGTATACACAAGCTAGTACACACCTATATTCTCTAGTGTCCAACCTTTCAGTATCTCTACACCACACTGGAAGAAGAAGAGTTGTCTTGGGTCACACATTAAATACATTGCAACATGTACTCACAAAAAAATCTCATAATATTTTAAGCAAATTCATATTTTTGTGTTGGGCCGCAGGTTGGACACTCCTGTGAGTCTATATGCTCCCTGGCTCCATCTGCTCAGTAGGCAGACAGAGAGTAACATCCATAGCAAGTGGCACACCTGATGCCCAGACCTTGGTTTCTAATGCCATCTCCAATAAAGGGACCAGGGCTTCTTGGAGAAACAGCTGGCCCTAGGGCTGGGTCAGCAAATAGCCAAGATGAGCCTGGAGTATCTTGTAGCATCAAAAAGTAAGGAAGTGCCCAAAGAGTAAAAGGATGGGTGTGTCACGGGGGCGCAGGGGCCAGCCTGAAGGAGTGCCTGCTGGCCCAAGCTGAAACACCCTAGCGACAACATGGAGGACACAGGATTAGGGCCCAGAATGCAAAGTCAATATCATGGGTTCACACTGAGAGAAATAAATGAATGAATACCTAAATACACAGGGGAGAAGAGACACTTCTCCTACACAAAAAATTTCAAATGACTTATATAGGTACCTTCCCTTTAGGAGGTGGACCTTAACCTCTCCTGTTCCTCAATATTGAAGGTGGCCTAGATTTAGTGACTTGCTTCTAAAAATAGAGCAGTTTAAAGTAGACAAACCTGGCAACTCAACTTTAGCCAGTGATCAAGGTCAACATGAACAGTGATAGTCATGGTTACAGAGTGTACCTCTCTGTACGGGGAGGGGTGGGGAGGCATGGAGTGCTTGGCTTCTGTGTGTTCTTCCCAAACCCCATAATCTCAGTCTAACCATTGGGAAAACATCAGACACACTCAAACTGAGGGGCATTTGACCGAATGCCTGACCAATTTTCCTCACAACTATCAAGGTCGTAAAAACCAAGGCAGCCTGAGAAACTGTCACAGCACAGAAGAGGCTGAGGAAACTAAATGTAATATGGTATCATGGATAGGACCCTGGAGCAGAAAAAGAGATATTTGTGGAAAACCTACTGACACCTTAGTGAAGTCCAGCATCTAGTTCATTGTAAATGCACCGACATTGTTCCTGAGTTTTGATGGTGGCACCACGCCAATGCGAAATGTCAGCAATGGTGGAAACCTAGTGAAGGGTGCTCAGGAACACTCTGTGCCATCGCTGCAACTTTTCTATGGATCTAAAATTCTTCCCAAATAGAAAGTTTATTTTTAAAAGAAGGGCAAAGACCTGAACAGGTATTTTGCCAAAGCAGATGTATGAATGGCAAGTGAAAAGGCTTTTAACCTCATTAACCATCAGGGAAGTGCAAATTAAACCATCGAGAGATTGCAGCTCACATCTGCTAGAACAGCTTTCATCACAGGGACAGGCCATGCAGGCAATACGGGCCACATGGGAGGGAGCTGATGAGGCCATGGACACGCTGCGGCTCTGTACCGATGGTGGCGTCAAGATGGGATGGAGTTTTGCAGTCTGGCAGTGTGTTGAAGGATGCACAGAGACTCCCCCATTTCACCCCTAGTAATTCCCTCAAATGAACTGAAACCCATCCGCATGGAAACCTGCATGCAGATGTTCATGGCAACATTATTCGTGAGAGCCCTGAACTGAAATGAGAGCCCCGAAGTGTTCATGGCAACCCAAATGTCCGCTGACTGGTGAATGGATGAACCAAATGTGGTGTGTGCACACACGGGAATACGACTCACAATAACAGAGAACAAGCTTCTGATACAGCTACAAAATGGATGGACTGCAAGTATATTATGCTAAGTGAAAGGAGCTACATTTTAAAAACTGCATGCTCTATGATTCCATTTCTGTCAAATTTCCAGAAAAGGCAGCTCTCTAGAAACAGAAAGCAGAGCAGTGGTTGCCTGAGGCTGGGCTGGGAGCTGGGACTGACTGCAACCGGGTGGAGGGACACTTTCTGGGGTGATGGAGATGTTTTAGGGCTGTACTGTGGGAATGGCGATATAACTCTATACATGGACTTAACGTGGATTGTACCCTTATGATGAGTGAATTTTGCGGTATGTGAATTACACCTCAACAAAACTGCTGAAAGAAAAGGAAGGAGATGGGCAGTTCTGTGGGGCAATTTCACTTTCAGTAACTCTCAGATGGGTCTACCATAAAAGTGCATCTTTAATTTTTGAGAGTTCCTTGGAAGAAGGGAAGCAAGTGAAACACAAATGCAAAGACTGTACACTCTGGAGAAAGCCCGCACTATGAACAAACCAGAAAATGCCCAGGAGTCAAAAGAACAGCCGATTTGCTTCCTTGCCATCCCAAATGGCTCTGAGTACAGCCGTCTTGATGGACTTGGATAAGTCAACCCACTGATAGGAGCCCTCCCCTCCTGTCTTTGCTCTGCTGGGTGGGGCACCTACTCAGTGCTCACCATGCAGTGAAGAGCCCCTGTGGAGGCACCCCGCCACACAGCATGCCCACAGAGGGACGGATGTGGAGACCCCCGGAAACCTGCATCTCATCCCTACATCTCTCAAACATTGACCAAGTGCCACTCTGTGCCCATGGTGGGCCTGACCCTGGTGGGAGGCCCCTAAGTCCTCTCGCAGGGTGACCCGGGGCACCTGGAATACAGTGCCAGGCTCCAGCACTTACTACCCCGTGTTTGACTTCTGAGACAGAGGTCCCCTTCCTGCCACATGGGCTCTGGCAATACCACCTCAGCCCATTCACTCCTGTGTCTCTCTTCTTGACCCAGCTGCCCAAAGAGCCTCACTGTTCACTAGTCCTTGAGGCCTGGCTTGCTCCTCACACACTCCATGGCCCGAACTCCCAGTGGCTGGTGTGTAGTAGTCACCCAGTCTTTGTGTATGGATGAAATGGTGAACTGTCATCAAAGGGCCCCAGAGCAGAGGATGAAAAAACACTTCCATCACTGTGTTCCTATGGGCTGTGTGTCCTTAGGGAAATCAGTGTGCTTCTCTGAGCCTTGTACCCATGAAGGGCTGATGTCACCCTCCAGGGGCAGACACTCCTGGACAGTGGGCCTGGGGATGGAGAGCTTGGCCACTGGAAGCTGCTGGTGTTCTCTGCTCCCAGGGCTGCCTGGTAGCACTGCTCCAGGGGCATTAGCCTTGTTGTGGCCAGTGTGAATGGCGACCCTCACCAATGGCCACCATGTCCTCATTATGTGCATCACTCCTGGCTGACACACTGGCCTCAAACGCTGCCGAGAAGCCACGAGTGGACGATTCTGCGTAGGCCAAGGTTTGCCAAGGACACCTGAGTTGTCGGTAGGGGCAGGCCGTCATCCTATGGGATGCAAAGGTGGCCAGCACCTTGTTATAGAAAAGACAGCCTAGACAGGGGTACATGCAGAGGCCTGGCCAGCTGGGGAAAGTGGCCAACCCATCCTGGGGGAGGAACACTGACCAGGTAAGTCAGGATCCAACAGCAGCAACTTCGAGCAAACCATGTTTGGTCAGATGAGCTTGTTGGACTTTGTCCAAACCAAAGCATCTGAAAGTGCCTCTGGGAGTCTGGATTCAGCACAGAAAGAGAAGAAGCAGGTGGCAGTGCACCCAGCTAGGCCGCAGGCACACCTGGGGACTCACCTCCCTGCCATTGCATGTGATGGCAGTGGGTTTCATTGCCCCACTTCACAGATGGGAATACTGAGGCCCAGAGGAGCTGAGCTCAAGCAGTGCTCCCACTGCCCTCAGGGAGTCTCCTGGGGCTGGTCTCCTGGCAGGTGGGTGGGTAATGGGGTGCCTCCCCAGAGCACCAGGGTTTTGTAAGAGTTCAGGGGTGCACCCAGTATGCTCCCCAATTACTTGGATGCTTTTCCTTGGGTTGGTTTTCTCTCTTGGTAGAGTATTGGGTCTCAGAGCCAAACCCTGTGAAGTCACGCGGTGGTTGCTGGAGGAGGGAGCAGTGACTCAGCTGCACAAGAGAGACATGGGGTGTTTCCAGACCCCAGCGGGGAGGGACGGCCCATCAGGAGGGCAGCTCCTTATCACTCCATTGGAATCCAAAACAGAGTCGGCCTGAGGTGTCCCATGCAGGGTCAGAGGTGATGTGGTAGCTGCTGAAATGTGTAGTCTCTCCCCACTCTTCCCTGCCTCTTTGACCCTAGTACTTCTGAGTGGTCAGTGTTGGGGTTCTGAAAGCCTTGCAGGTTAGAGAATTTCTGTCTTGGCTAGACAGAAAGGTCCACTCTGTCTCTGCCTCTGATGAGGAAGGGAGGAAGGAGGAGGAAGGAGAAGGCATAGCTTACATCACCTGCACCCTGAAGGTTTGTGGGGTACCCGCTTCCCAAAATACACTGAAAATGTAGCCCAGTGAGCATGGTGGAAACACTGATGTGTGGAGGTGAGGGTCTAAGACTGGGAGCTAGCTTGGTTAGGTGATTTGAGGCCAAGGCAAAGCTGGGCCCTGAGTTTTAGAAGGAGTAGGATGAGCAAGAGCTTGGAGATGGAGGTAGAAGGACAAGCTCTACCTGGGAAACAAAAGGACCTGGGGGTCCCCTGAGTGTTGGGACCACCCTGGGTAGTGAGGGCAAGTGAGATGTCTTAAAGTGGCTGAATCAGAGCTAGAGAGGCCCCTGGTTGACAAACCCCCTGCTGCTAGGGCTTCAAATGGGAGACTGGTGGGGACTTGGAGGCTCCCTGGGGGCCAAGAAGGCCCAGGAGGGGCCCGGCCTCCCCTTGTGCACCCTTCCCAGGGCTTGCTGGTCCTCCTACCATGGTGCATGACCGGGAGTGCCAGGCCTATGCCCCATAGCTCCTCCTCCCATAGGAGCGGCGGCCACCCCCAATCATGGCAATCTCACTTCACTGCAGAAGATGGGAATGGGGAGGGCCAGGGTCACCCTCTGGAGAAAGTCATTGCTCCTCATGTTGACAAACCAATGAAATATCCAGGGTGAAAAACTCAGGAGAACTTCTGAGGAAGCCACTGAGCATGGCTTGGTTTCCTGTTTGACTAAGGTTCAGAACTTTCCCCAAGCACTCCCCCGCCAAGTCTCATGGCCATGACTTCCCTGGATGGGAAGGGCATTGGGGTCCTGCCAGAGGCACGAAGGCCCGCCTGTTTGAGCTCTGCCAGGTTCCCTGCAGAAGGCACTTGCTTGAGGCCAGGAGCCCTGGGACCTGTCCTTGGGGCCTTCCTCCCACCTTGTTCCAGCCTCCTTCTCGTAGGATGACACCTGGTGTCAGTCTGCTCCCCCTGCTGGACCGGGGACAGGCCATGTGATGGGTTCCAGACCTGCTCCTGGGAGGTAGTTTTTAAGCCATCCATTTCTTTCCCTGGCTCTAAGTGACTCCCAGCTGCCGACATCAAGAGAGTCCCAAGCTCCTTGGGGACACGGAGACTTCGCAGAGACTTCTCTGCTCACATGGTTGGGCTCTCACCTGTCCACCATGCCTGCTGTGTTGCTGAATTGACATCCTCCACACAATGGCCCAAAAGGTCCCTCTGCTCAGGCAACTCTTAAAGTAGGACCCAGGCTGAATGCTGTCCCTCTGGGCAGACACATGAGCAGATATTCCTAATTCTGCAGGACTTTCTGCCTCATGGCGGGGGTCTAGCAGCTTCTCTCCAGTGACAGGTGTGTAATTCCTGGGACTCAGCCACTGAGTCCTGACTTGCCTCCCATGCCACGGCCCGATGGCTGGGAGGGTCCCATTCAGTGCAGTGGAGATGTGCTGAGGGTCCCAAATCTCCGTAAATTCAGGGGGAAACAGAACAGCCCATTGCCTGACACGAACTCTAACACAAGTCCTGTGAAGACTTAGCCCTTACATAGTCTCGATGCTTCTTCCGATTTGGGAGGGTGGGATTTTCACAAGTTTTGCTTCCCTTCAGAGGCCTCACCTTTGTTTTCATGGAGAGCGATGAACCAGCTGTCTCTAATGAAACCTGCCCCAGACTCAGATCTGCTGTGAGTCAGAGCTTGGCCACCAGGGCACTTTGTGCTGGTCATGCCACCACGCAATGCAAATCTTTTTTTGCCAGAAGTCTCTGTTTTATTGTGCTTTGAATGATTTCCCGGGATAAATCTTCAAGAGTTTCCTTATAAGCACTTAGGCCTTTTTTTATGAGAATTTTTGATCCACTAAGAGTGTTTAGAACTCAGAGAAGCTTCTTCCCCGCCCTCTTTACCACTTGGGGAGCTTGGCTGCCCAGTGACATCATTGGCCTGTCCTCAGTCTGGGGGTCCAGGGCCCCGACAGAGAGCTCCTGCTCCCAGGAGGGGCCCCTCCAGGCCCGTGGCTGCCTTTTCCGGAACACATGTTCTGTACTGAACCCTGGACAGCTACTGGGAAGGGGCACATTTCCCTAAATCCTGTATGGGAACTTGGCCTTCAAGCTGCAGCTCAGGATGGGGTCTGTTTCCCCTGTCCCCATGAAAGGCCAGCTACTTACCAGCCATTTGAGTTTGAGGTACAGTCCCCTCTAGCCCCCTAAAATGTATGACCATCTCCCAAGCGCCCAGCCCCTTGGCCCTTCTGGGTGCCCCCATCCCCTCCATGTAATGTTGTCTCAAGAGCCTTTGCAACATGCCCAGTCCTTTTGTTATTTCAGGTTGTTTTACTTCCAGCCCAGATTTCCATTCTGTTACCACCAGGAATGGAAAAGGCCTCCTCCATCTGATTCCCACAATCCCAAGACTCCGACTCCTTAAACAAAGCCGAGTGTGGTTTGGGGCAGAAACAGCCTACGGGATCCAAGATAATGTGAGGGTGGGTGGCTGCGTGTGGTTGGGATTACTGGCACAGCGCTGAGGTCACCCAGCCTGGTGTCTGCGATGCGCCTGTGGAAGCTACAGACAAGCCTGGAGACTCCGGAGGGTGGTTCGGATGAGTGGCCGACACTTGTGTGTTTCAGGCCAGAGTCTGCATCTTGGCTTCTGTTCTGCGGTTCTGGTTCTCTCAGGCTGTGAGGCCTTCCCCTGGCTCGGAGAGCACAACGGAGTCGTTATGTATACCGACTGACTTCAGAGGCCCCCGCAAAAGCCTCCTCCTAGCCAGCAGGGAACCTCCAAGAAAGTGGTGCCATCCTGAAGATCTGATGGATTTCTTCATTCCCTGTGCTCCCTGCTCACTTCCACAGCCCCCATGAATGGCACATCATCTGCAGGCAGCACTTCCCAGCCCCGTCCCCGACTTGCTCCCTGATGGGAACCCTCAACGAGCAGGACATACAGAGGTCTGGGGGAGGACAGCCTGCAGATGGTGGATTTGCTGGTTAATTTTACTCCTCTGTGCTATCAACCTTGTCAAAATCAGCTCCAAGGCCAGGACTGCCGGCTGGACTCAGGCAGCACCAGGCCTCCATCCCATATGGTAGGTTTATAATTCCACAAGGTCAAGGACTTGGGGTGACCTGCAGCAGGTCATTTGTGGGAGGGACAGGGTCATCTCCAAATGTCTGTAACTCATGTGTGAGGTGAGAGGTCAAGCTCTGGGACCTCAGATAAGCGCTGTGTGTGGCCTCTGGCATCTTGTCTCTCACCTGAGGGGTTGTGAGAAAGACCACCTACAGGGATGGTGGTCACACACTCATGCCCATAACCTGAGTCATGAGCCTCCCTGACCCAAAAATGGGGTGGAGGGAGGAGGGTGAAGGCTGCCACAGGGGAGAGGGGAGGATGCTTGTAGGCAGAGGTGCAAGGCAGGCCCAGGGCTATCCTCATGAGGCAAAAGGAGCCCCCGTGTAGCATTGACCTTTCTGGACTCCCTGCTCCCTGGACCAAGACTCCCTTCACCCCCATCCTCTCAGTTGTCATGGCCCCTGAGAGGCCCACCCGTGCCCCTTTCCTGCCCACTATGCATAAGACCTGGATTAGCCCCTGGGCCACAGCATACAGACAGGAAGAAACCCTCCCAGCTTATAGACAGGAAGCTCCTGTGGGCAGGGGACAATCTGAGGGCTGGCCCCAGGCCCCCATTTTCAGCTGAATCTGGCAGATTCATTGCTTCCCGCCCCTGCAGGCTGCAGGCAGGCCTTGGCTTGCGGCCACATCACTCCAGCTTTCCTCTGTGTTCAGGGCCTTCTCCTGTTTGCATCTCAAATCTCTCTGTCTCCTTACAAGGGACCCCTTCAGGATCCTTAACTCAACCACGTCTGCAAAGACCTTTTCTTCTTACACAATCACACTCACAGGTCCAGAGAGAGGACCTGATAGCTCTGGGGCCATTACAGGTCAGTCTGGGGTTTGCTAATGGAGGAAGGAAAAGATGGCATTTAGCTCTGTATCATAGTAAACAGTGGCCACTGTATGTTACTGAGGAGAAAAATTGTCAAAAATCAAGGGTTTTGAAAGATCACAGTCTCTCTATCTTAATTCCAGTGAATTTCTCAAAAAACAGGATCGCTTCTGAGTGGCAGGGGGCTGGTTTTCCAGGAAGGGTCGAGGGGTGGAGAGGGGCCTGTGGGCCCTCCAGGGGGCTTTCCCCATGATTGTGCCACCCTAAGTAAGTGTAGGGGCGGAAGTGTAGGTTTTGACTCCTGGATCATCAGCTGAAAGCTTCAGCCCCTGAATGCAGTAGAGCTGACGCCTCCCTGCCTCCTCCTGTCCACCCATGACTGCTTTGAGAGGGGCGTCCTTCCGGCGGGAAACACAGTAGCACATGTGTCATGCAAACTGGTATGTGCCATTTCAGACAGTCTCCAGTGGGAGGTTCGGGACCAGATGGACCCCAGGAGAGATGGCTTGAACCCCGATGCTTCAGCTGCATGCCCTTCCTGAAAGCATAGCCACTGCAGCCGGGTTTTGCTGAAAGCCAGAGTTCATCAGTGCTGGAGGGGCCCCAGGGCCCCTTGGCTGTCCCAAGGCCACACAGGGCCAGTTCCTTGCCTGCCCCGGACCCAAGCCCTCTCCACCCCTCCTGCCCTTTGGCCCCGTGGTATGGGGTGATCTGGCACAGGAAAGAGTTGGAGATGCTGAGTGTGAAACTGAGCCCCAGGGGAGCTGGGAAAGTGGGAACACAATGGTGCCAACGATCTGAAATACAGTATGACCAGGTTATAAGAGCAAACACGTACTGAGAACCTTCTATGTCCAAGGCTGTTGGCACAGCTGATATGTACCATGTCATATAAATGTCCATTCCTTCACTTAGTCAAATGTTTTTTAAATAAACTTTTCACTTTACAATGCTTCCACATTTTCACAAAAATTGTAAGATAGTGCAGAGAGGTCCCACATGCTCCACTCCTAGTTCCCTTACTGTTACCGTCTTACATTGGCGTGGTCCATTTGTTACAACTAATAAGTTAATATTGACACATTATTATTGACCAAAGGTCATTGTTTACTCAGATTTCCTTAGTTTCCCCCTAAAGTCCTTTTCTGTTCCAGGACACCAGGTTACTTTTAATCGTCATGAATCCTTAGGACTGTGGGGTTCACGGTGCAGGCACTCATCTCTACAGACCAAGGGGAAGGCACTTGAGGAGGCAGAGTTGGGGAGGGCACTTCACACAGGAGGCACGTGCTGGGGCCCCTGGGGAGCTGGGTGTGAGCGAGTGATGGGAGACAGGGAGAAAGAGGTGGTAGTGGGGCCATGGTGCTAAGAGAGTGGCTGACATCCTGGAGGCCACAGGAAGCAGGGGTCCTGGGATCATTCTGGGGGTCTGGGGAGCAGGGCTCTTTGGAGGCAGGATGGTCCCTTGCAGCTGCGGCCCTGGGACGGTTGGGGGACCAGGCCTCCAGAGTCCTGTATTTCCTCCCTAAATGAACAAAGACCACGACTTTCTGCATGTGGAGGAGAAAGCATGCAGTGTATCTACATCTATAAAGGCTCCAAAGTAGAAAAACCTGTTGTTTTTCCTGAACACAGCGCCTGGAAACAATGGCGGTTTTGTTTCACAGACTCTCCCCTGGCTGGCTTCCTGGTGGGAGAAGGGGTGCAGGGTGCTGGGTGGGAGAAGGGGAGAGGGCGGAGATGCCTGTCAGGGGCCCTGGCATGCTGCCCCCTGTAGACACCTCTGCAGCCACCTCCCTCTGTAGGGGCCAGCCTGCCATTATCTGCAGGGAAACCTCAGGAGGTTCCTCTTCACAGGCCGGCGGGTGGCCGTGAGACCTGAACTCAAATTGCTTTATTCCCAAGACTCTTTTTGCTTGTGGATATGACTTTTTTTTAAAGAATAGTTTGCTTAAAAAGAAAGAAACAAACGCACTGTTCTGTGGTCCTTCTAAGGGCTGAGCTAAGCTGCATCAAGAAGCCACAGCTCAGTAGCTCCTGGAGAACATGCTCCCAGGAGACTCAGCAGGTGGCTCTGTGCTCTCAGCCCGCACTTGGCTCGCACCACCAGGCAGGGGCTTCAAATGCAGCACTGCCATAGCATACTGCACGGTGTGGGCAAACTCCGGACCTCTCTGAGGCCCAGCCCCTTGAGGGTAAAACAGGTGTAAGAATAACACCTGCATCATAGGATTATTGTGAGAACTGTTCCCTGTGTGTCAGCCTCTGCTAGATGGCGAGTGCGTGATGCTGGAGTCAGGTCTTTTCCACCCACTGCTTCCAGCTCTCTGCAATGTCAGCTGCTTTTGTCACTACCACAGTGACTATTATTATTATTACCCCAAATTCTCCAATCTCCAAGTTTCTAAAAGAAACAGTGGATTCATGCCAAGTGCTACAATGCTTAGCATCCCATAACTAGATCTAAGTCTGCCCTCCGACATTGCTGCCTGAGATTTCCAGCCCAGAACCTTGAATGAACTCAGACTCCCCCTGGGCTGGACCTCCTCCAGCCATGGCTCCAGGCCCCCAGCCGGGACAGCAAAAGCTGAGCAGCAATGTGGAGTGCTGCACCATGGAGGGGAGGCCTCCTGCCCTGCTGTGCTGGGCTGTCACGGGGGGGGGCCATCCTTCCCCTTCCAGGAAACCCCCTTGAACAAAATAATCAGACATCATCCAAGTGGTCTTGAAACCCCTTCCTCTGGGGCTCGATAATTCAGAGATCCTGACGCTGTTCCCCTGAAGGCAGAGCTAGGTGGCCGCTCCCTCCCTCCCTCCCTCACACGCACGCACGCACGTGCACGCACGCGCGCGCGCACACACACACACTGTCAATTATGTCATCTCCCACAACTTTTGCTTTAAGCTGTTTATGCCGACTTCCATTGGTCTATACCAGATTCTATTAAACTAACTTCTGGTTGGGGCGAAATCGCACATTTAGGTATTTTGCAAGTGTTTTTTAGGGTTCCATAGTAGGTCCCAGAGCCCCTGGGGCTTTGGAAACAGTGGTCCGACAACGCAGACCAAAAGGGAAGTGTCTGGGCCACGATTCCGTTCTCATTTCAGAGTCAAGGCAGGGAGGGTGTTTTAAAAAGGAAGTGATTCTAGAGCCTTCTGTGGCATCTTATATAGCTCAGTTTCCACAAAGCTCTGCCCCAGCTGAGTCCTCCGGATAGGGCAGGGTTTGGGGCTCCTCTGCTGATCAAGGGGGGCCTTTGTCCCAGTTATTCAACCTCCCCAGACTTCATCTGGAAAATGGGCCTGCTTTATGGTCTTGCTTTGGGGTCTAGTAGAGTAAGTGAGGAAACATAGGAGGTAGAAGACACCTGGCCCAGAAGGGAGTCAGATGGTATTTAATTATCATCCATATTGAGCTCCTTCCACATGGGACTGCACCTCAGTTAGCTCAACATGGGGTGGGAAAACAGTATGCAGTTGTTCATAGGGAACATAACACAATAATTAATAAATAATAATACAAGAACAAAGCTGGTGTTTTGCATACTCACAGTTGTAAACCTGCTCTTGCCCCACCCTATATTCCCAGGTGTGGGCACAGGGCTGATGCTTGACATGCATTTGAGGGTCGACCAAGACAGCCCATGCGGCCGAATCCACACAGTGGCCGGAGTGGCCTGCTACTCACCTGTGAATGATGACCTGTCTCAAAGTGCTCTGACTGACGTTCAAACTCTAGGCCTCTCTCTGCTATCAGACCCCCCACAGCCCTAGAACAAGGCCCATGCCTTACATGTTTATGTCCTAAGGAGCTCCTGAAGAATTCTACCTTGAAACTACAAAACATTATTTTGAGAAATGCAGAAAGACCTAAATAGATGGAGAGATGCACCACGTTATGGATTCACACCCTGAGAGCCGTCAGGATGTCAACATTGCCCCAGATTTCAGTACTGAGTCAAACCAGCCCCACTCACAGTCCCAGAAGACTTTTTTTTGGTACAAATTGATAAATGGTTTCTGAAAGTTACACGGAAATGCAAATGATCTAGAGTAGCCAAACAATCTTTAAAAAGGACAAATTAGAGGAGGTACATGCATGATTTTAGGTTTTACTATAAATCTACAATAATCCACAAAGTATTATTGATGGGTAGATAATGCCATAAAGGCCTAATAAAGAGTCCAGAAATAAGATGCAAAAAAGAGAATTATTGAGTTTGTATTTTAAAAAGGTGTCATGGCAACTCAGTGTGAAAAGGAAAATCTTTTCAACAGACAGTGCTGGGCCAATTGGCTTCCAAATGGCAGGAAGTGAACCTGTACCTCAGTCTGCGCGCACGTGTTAATCTTCAGGGTATTGAAGACGAGAGAGAAACACTAAGGACTTAGACCCCCGCACACACACAGAAACAGGGCTTGGCCTGCGTGGGTGGGCCCCTGGCAAGATGTCAGGGGTGGGAGCAAGAGGAAACCAGTTCAAGATACCATACTGTGGAGAGAAGGGCTCCACCTCGGCTCACAGCCCAGGTTTCAGGGCTCGCCACCACCAGCCCTCTCAGCAGCCGAGGTTCCTGTCTGAATCACACAATGGTTGAGATTGTCACAAAGTTTGCAGGTCTGGAGTGTCATTATACTGAGCTCATAAACATGGTTTAAAAACACCCTCTTTTATTTTATTTCACAATTTGTCTATTCCACCCCCCAACACACACTAAATGGCATTCTTTTAGCATGCACTCAACTTTATAAAATCTACATAAATTAAAATTAATTAGGAGGAAATTTTCCAGAGTATTGCAACTCTTTGAGAAATAAATTGGAGCAATATTAGGAATATTGCAAAATCCAAGAATGTCTGCTCAAAGGCTTTATCAGAGAGGTCCAGCTGACCTACTTTTCCATCTTTGGCAATATCTGGTCTGATTCACACATGAACTTTTTCCTTGATGATTTCCATAGTGGCTTTTAAATGCCTCTCCATGTCTAAGTGAAGTTTCCCAGTCAGAGACTGGGCTTCATTCGGATTTGGACTTGGCTGTTGAATAGTCTATTTGGCTCCATCTGAGTAGTCCAAGTGGCTACTTGGACTGGGCAAGGCTGGGCAGCTATGGCAGACTTCTGTTCCAGTTACTTCACTGTCTAGAATCTGCAATGAATGATGCTCACAGATGCTGGGGGTCAGGAAGGTGGATATCTGGGGCCAGATGGAAAGACCGGAAGGCTGCAGATGATTCACCTGTGATGCTAGACTTATCAGTGTGGGGGAATCCTTCACAGCTAATGGGGGCACCCATCCTTCCCCCACACAGCCTCTCCTTATGGCTTTGCTTCCTCCAGCCTGGTGGCCCCAGGGCACTCAGGCTTCCCACAGGGAGGCCCAGGCCCCAGCATGAGTTCCAGTGAACAGGGAGAGAGCCAGCCCGCTATGCCCAGCCTCCGAAGTCTGGCTGCATCTTCCATCACAGTGCATTAGAGGAGACACATGCTCCACTTTCAAGGGGAAAAGACCCAGTTGTAGACTAGACCCATCTCTTGAAGGTGTGACAGGTTTTAAACCTCTATTTCCTTGGTCTCTACTCAGTGGCAAGAGGGACCAATACATCGTGAACATCAATTTGCCGCTGCCCTAACTAATTCAAACTTTCTATGGATGCTTTGCCCCTGGGGTAAGCCCTCACTCTTGGCTCTATCCTCAGGCAGACTGCCCAGCCCAGGGCTACCCACTTCTTTGCTAGTAGCACCCTGCTTTGTGTTGGCTTCCTACTCAGAGCATGGCCGATGGTTGACATGGCAGCTGTCATACTAGGGTGACATGTGGATAGTGTCCCTAACATAGCTATTTTAAAAGTTCTGGCAAATTCTTCTGCCTTGGGTTTTCCAAATGAGCATTTGTTTTAGGCCAATACAGATTTTACTATGGGAAATGAGGCTTACTCTCCACTTTTGTTAGTGGTTTGTTTAGGAACTTTGAAACTCAGTGTAGTGAAACTGTTCCAATACAGAGGTAGGAATAGTAATAGTTTAAGAATGTACATAGTAGCTGACAGTCTGCTCCCTGAGCTCCTGGGTTACCTCTGATTGACTCCCTAGGGCCGGGGGAGAGGACAGCACTCTGACCACGGGCCCCACCAGAGCTTCTCCACCTTCACGGGCTTCCGTATTGGGTGGAGGGGCCATTGGTTTCTTTGGGAAGCAATGGTGGTCCGCTTGTTCTGGGGAAATTGGAGCAACAACGTTTCCACAATGTTCTAGGATGACAAGTAGCCATATTCCATGAACCTATTTTTGCAGAAAGTAACTGGCACAGGGAAGGGATGGTGTTGGATGAACAGCCTCTGAGAGTCAGGTTGAAGGAGACACAGGCAGGAGGCACTACATGTTTGTGGGGTCATCAACATGGAGGTCCTCTTTAGGCTTATCACAGGTATACCTGTGCCTCCCCTCTGCACTGGCCCCCATGGGCCTTATCCATGGGGTTCACAGAGACCAAGTCAAGGTGGACTTTCCAATTGTGTGATTAACATGGTTGTCAGCTTCAGACCCTATACACATGACCTTGTCTGTAGGATATAAGAGAGAAGCTTAATCTTTGTAGACCCAGTTCTACCACTTGCTCAGTTGTTCATTCATTCATTGGCACTTCCAACTCTGCTCTTTGTACATGCTACTCTTTCTGCTGAAAACTGGTTCTCAGAGTGAGGTCCCTGGACCCGCAGCAGCAGGCTCACTGCAGACCTGTTAGGAATGTAAATTCTTGGGCTCCCCACTGACCTGTGAATCAGAAGCTGCATGAAGGAAGGTCATCTTGCTACAACAGGGCCTCTGGGAGATTCCAATGTAGGCTCAAGTGTGGGAACTACTGAGCTAGAACATCCTCTCCCATCCCCCTCTGCCTAGCCACGCCAGCTCATCAATACTCCCCTCCTCCTGGAAGACTTCTGCGACTGCCTGCTCCTGGCCCCTCTGTGTTTCTGCTTGTCTCTTGGGACAAATTCCCTGAGGATGAAGCCCATACCTCGCACAGCAGGTGCACGATAAATGTTGTATGGGTGAATGAATGAACGAGTGAGTGAATGTATGAACAAATATAGACTTTATCAAGCCTTTTCTCACTGCAGAATTGGGGTTGTGAGCACAAATGAGGTGGAGCTCCTACTCTTGGATCGCTCTCAGTCCACTGCTGGAGGTGGAGAAGAAACGGATGGAGCTCTCGAAAGCTGAGGGTCAGAATGGACAGCCTCCAGGTGGCTGCTCTGTGAGCACTGCTGGCCCTCAGTGCCAGTGATCTCCACACAGCACCTGGATTGGTGCTTCCTAGTTGCTTGCACTGGGTGAGCCAAAGCAACCATTCTGGCTGCAGTCCAGGCTGGAGGATGTCCAGGTGTCATGTGGCTACTCCAGCCCCATCCCTGCGGTCTGGTCAGGCTGCCATTGTCACCAGGGCACACGGCAGTCGTCTTTCCTCCCTACTCCCTGTTTTGGAACCCACAGTGGGATGGAGGGTTCCCAGAGAAGCTCTGATCCAGGGTAAACAAGCTTTGCCTGCTGCGACACCCTGGAGAAATGGCCTAAAAATAGGTGCGGAGGTTTGACTCACGGACGGGAGGGACGCTGGGGGATGAGAAGCTCCCTCTTCAGGGCTGACTTCTTTGGGCTTGTGGAGGAGGAGGAAGGTGACTGTCATGCAGTGACTCATCTGGGAACTCTCAGAGGTGACCACTGCCCATCAGCTTTTGATTTCTCCCAGGCAGCTGACCTCCCAGCCTCAGGATGGACATATCACCAGATTCACGGAGGAGATGACAGCAGGGAGCCGTGGGAGGACAGGATCCAGGGTGGGAAAGGCTAGGAGCTGACACATCCTTTCCCCGACTCTTGAGAAATGGTCCTGCCTCTGCAGCCGGTGGACTCAGTCATCCTTACCTCCTGAGGTTCTTACTTGTATCTGCCCCGAGCTCCTCATGCTGCAGGGAGCCTGCTCCACGCACCCAGAGGAAGATCCTCATTGGGAAGGGCAGCAGTACCCTCAGAATATACTCCTCTCCCTTGTGCCCCAATAGCAGCAGGACCCTCAAAGAAGCCATGAATACCACAACAAGACCGAGCACCTGGGCAAAGTCCAGTCTTCTGGAAAGTCCTCAGACTGGCTCAACGATCTTCCCTTTAGCAGGGATGTGTTGGTGGGGGATCTCTTCTTATCACTGGCAGTAAATTCCAGGTCTCCTGGGGAAGATCAGTTTCTCCACTTTCCCAGATGATGGGCTTTCTGAGCCACCACGCTGGGCAGATAACATGCTTGGTTGTCACAGTCAGGTGACTGCTTTATGCTCATCAGCCCATCCATCCACCCACCCATCCAAAAAACACACGTGAAGCAGCTACTCTGCACTGCTGCCTACATGCCCCCTGGGAGCACAGGGCTGATTGAGGCACTCCCTTCCCTGTGCTCACCTGGGAACTCGGGCTGAGTGGGATGTGCTCTCTCCTTGAGAAGTATAGTCTCTGGGCAATCCATTAGCAGGCAACTGCAGAGCAGGGGACAAGTGCCAAGTGTGGATACAACTGATGGGCACCCACCCCACCTGGATGGACTGAGGGAAACTTCCAGGAGGACTTGTGTATGTCCTGCATTCCAACTGAAGTCAGAAGCCACTTGTAGACAGGGCCTGGAATCTGTCTGTGCGGTCACAGGACTCTTAAGCAGGACCAGCAAGAATGAAGAAGGCTCACGGATGAGCATTCATAGGCTATGGACAGACCTGCTCAGCACCAGTGTCCACGGCACCAACAGGGACTGCCTCAGGTAAGTTCCTTGGGACAGACTAGAGCTTCTGTGTGGAGCCAATGAGTCAGCTGTTGGCCAAGGGCACTTCACTGTTTTTCCAGCCTCCGAGAGCCATCTCCTGACATCTTGTGCCATTATAAGCAGTGACTTAAGCATCTGGAGAGCGGATGCAGGGGAATGCAGACAGCCAGGGCCCCTGGGGCAGGGCAGGGAGCTGGGAGCTGCTAGGATGGTAAACATTCCCAGTCAGTGGCTCCCCATGGCGGGGGGTGGGGGGGGCGCTCAGTGAGTGAGTCAAATGACTTTTGTTCTTTTTGTTTTTGCTCATTCCATAAAAGATTTCACTTGACTCATGGTTTCCCAACCAGCTCCTTCTGCAGCTTAAGAAAGCTAGAGTGAATAACTGCTCTGGCTTTTTGCTTCTTGGGTTTTCCTTCATTACAGGAATGTGTAAACAGCCGGGGTTTTTGGAGACAAGCTGCCAAGCCTCATGAGTGAGAGACTCCTCATGCTTTCGGGCAATGTCTGGCATCCTCCCTGGGGGAACTGGGCTGACCCTTTTGGTGAGGTCTGCCACTTACCAAGCCATCGAGGACCCTGGTCTTGGAAAGTAGCCTTGGCCATGCTGGATCTTATCCATCTGCCAGGGGCTGAATCATGTCCTCACCCTACCCCCCAAAGGCATATGTTGAAGTCCTAAGCTCCAGGACCTCAGATGTGACCGTATTTGGAGAGGGAAACTTGACCAGACACATACAGAGGGCAGGCCGTGTGGAGACAGAGGCAGAGGTTGGGTAACGAGGCGCAAGCTCAGGAATGCCTGGAGTCCCCAGGAGCTGGAAGAGGCAGGAAGGACCCTCCCCTGGAGACTGGCCCTGCCCACACCTTGATCTCAGGCTTCTGGCCTCCAGGACTGGGAGAGAACAGATTCCATTGTGTCGAGTCCCCCAGTTTGTGGTCATTTGTTATGGCAGCTACAAGACACTAATTTAAGAACATATAATTCTTTGTGTGTCTGTTGGGGTGGGCCAGGGCACTGTGGGATGTTGGGCAGTGTCCACCCACCAGAAGTCAGTAGCACCTGCACCCCCAAATGGGATGACCATCAACAATGCCCCCAGGCACCACAAAGCATTCCCTGGGGGCAAAGTGGCCCCTGCTTGGGGACCTCGGGGGCAGAGAAGGAAAGCTGCCTGTGTTGGCATATGTCCTTCCTTCGAGGCCTCGTCTGGCCTTGCCTTCTCTGGGACTCCAGTCCTGGGACTCCCACCCCTACCTTTACCCCAGACTGTCTGTCTCCACTCTATGTTCTGTGTAGAGCCCCCCAGTCCCAGGATGACAGTGGGGATGGGTCTGGTGAGGCCAGCGCCCAGACTCTGAACTCCCTGAGGACAGATAGACAGTTACCGGTGGTGTTTACCTAAATACTGAGACGGGGAGCACAAAGGACTTAGACATTGAACTTAATTAACTGGGGAGCATGAGCCTGTTTGCTGAGTCAGGAAGCTGTAGCTTCACACAGGGGAACACACATTGTGCTCCACCAGGGCAATTAGCACTCCTCCCTCCCACCTCTGGTACTGGATTGGTTGGGGGCACGAAGAAGATGCTGGACCCCAGAGGCCTGCCAGTCTAACTAAGGGGGTAAACCCATCCAAAGCTTGCAGAAAGTTTTGAACATTATTTGGTTCTTTTGAAGAAGGCACCTGGCCCATCCCAAGCCCAAGCTAATACAATCCCAGGGGAACAGAGAAGCGCTCTCTCTCTCTCTCCCTCTCTCTTGCCCACCCGGTGATGTACTTACCCATCCCTTCATCTGTTCTTTTGCCCGAGAGCATGTGACCATGTGGGTCTAGCAGCTACCGGTCCCACAGCAGATGGTGGGATCCAAAAGAACTGAGCTCTCTCTCTCTCTTGCTCATGACATGCATTCACATGGTGCCCTCGCCTGTTCTCTCCATGGCCATGTGGCCCTAGCCACCATGTGGCCCATGGCCATTGGGATTCCACAGGAAGGCTTCAGAAGGGAGGCCATTTACCATGGCACAGCAATGGACTGCAGCTGGAAACACACGCTAAGTTAGGATACTGGATGCTGGACTGGCTGGGTTTTGACAGGGCACAGAATCTCCAGACATTGACTCTATTTTGGGCTCTGGTTTGCCATGTCAGGACAGAGGGAGAGGGAACATTAGAAACACAGGGGACAGCTTCCATTCCATACAAATAAACCATCTTGCCACCCTACAGTCTCCTGTGCGTGGGTCCTTGGAACGCTTTCCTCGTGATCATGTGGAAGAACCTAATTTCCACCGACAACAAAGCTACTTCTGGAACCTTCAAGAAGGGCCTGTCCCTGAGGGATCTGGCCACCTTTGGCAAGTGGGTAGGTCACTGTCACTGTGCTGAATCCCTGATTTTCATGAGGCCTGTGGGATGCGGGTACAGACCTCAGGCGACTTGGCATGTCACATCTGGCCCCAAAACTGCCTTTCTAACCTCATCTTATTATCCTCCCCCTACTCTCACCCCTCACAACCCAGGCCACCTGTCTTCTAGTGCCATCAGGGGACCACCTGTATCACAACAGCCTGGATGCTCACAAAACATGCTGAGCACTAGGCCCTGCCCCAGATACCCAGCTTCCGAGGGATATTCTTGAATTTGCATTTCAACAAGCTCCCCAGGCATCCTGTATCTGCAGAAGCTGGAGGAGCAGAGCCCAGGCCCTGAGCAGACCGAGCCACTCACATTCCCTGCGCACATCCCCCTCTGGCCTTCCTACTCTCTCTACCTAGCAAACTCCTACTCATCCTCCGAGACCCGGGTGAGCTATTTCTCCTCTGAATCCTTAGAGGCTCCACCAGGCATACAAATTCTTTACTCTGTGTTCAACTAACACTTTGCAAACAGCTCTATTAAACCTCTAATACTCTCTGTGTGGTTTGAGTATATGAGCATGTTGGAGTGTGCATGTAACACTATTGGTGTGTATTATGAATGAGCTTACATGTTAGTGTATGTGAGTAGTGAATGTGTGTATTATTAATGTGTATATGTGTGAGCCCATCATTCCAGCAGGGCAAAAACTCCAAAAGGGCCCCTGTGTGCACCCCCAGGGTGTGGCTCAGCACCTGGTGTGGGGAAACGAGGCTCGGGGAGCAGGAGCTGACGTGGTGATGAGCACGTCACAGTCGAGGGCCTGGTGGGCTGGCCCAGGGCCTGGAGGGGCAGGGCCTGTCCTCAGAGTCTCCCATTAGGGGTGGGTCCCCCCAAAATAGATGGACAGAAGAGGAAGGGGAGAAAAATTTTGGGGTTGAGAGCATCTACCATCTAAAGCTGTGATGGCCCTTCGAGGGAAAGGCCTGGCACAGGCGGGTGTGAGGATGGGTAGTGGCTGAGGCTCCCCAGCTTTGGGCACATCTACGCATTTCTGTAATTGTGGTGGCCATTTCTAGCAGCTGACGGTGACTGGTTTTTCACCAGAGGGCTTGCAGGTGATTTCCTGACAGGTGTGGTATATTGGAGAAGGTGCCCTTTGTCCAGCTTGCTCAAACCCCCGCTGAGCACCTCAGGGACCCCCAGCTGCTGCAGCAGAGGGCTGCCCTGTGCTCTGAGAAGCTCTGTCAGGCCAGAGGGCTTCACTGCCTCAGCTACAGAGCAGGGCTGTGTAAGGACTGATATTTGGGAGTGGGCTCACTGTCCCACTCTTTGCCCCAACCCCATCCCCTCAGAAATGGACCAGGACACCGGCAGGCATGGCCTGTGCCTGCAGCCTCCCTATGTGCAGGGAGAGCTGGGAGAGGAGAAGGAAGACTTGATTTCATGCTTCCCTGGCCTGCCAGGTGCAAATGGTCATGGGCTTGCAAGGAAAGGTGAAAATGCTTGTGGAGTGTCACAGAAGGCTTCCAGGCAAATCCCTTCACTGTGGGGAAGGAATCACAAAGCCCCAGGAGAGCGTGGCCACTGAAGCTTCCAGGGCCCAGTGAGCTGATCCAGGCTCCTGGCCTTTGACTGCCTAGAGCCAGTTTGCAGAGGGCCTGGCTTGGCGAGGTCCTTCTTGAAAGCAGGCCCTCTGGACAGCTGCTGTGCCTGAGATCTCTGGGGAAAGCCCTCCTGGTTCCAAGGGCAGACTTTCTTCCTTCCGGAGGCCCATGCTGGCTCTGTCCAAGGCACCCGAACTCCTGGAATGGGCTTTCCTTGCACACAATCTTCAGTTATCTCCCCAAACCCCATGGGTGGGCTGTAGCTCACTTCTTCCTGTCTCATCAACAGCAGTGATGGGAAGAGCTCCTCCCGTCTCCTGTGTGTCCTACACTTCCAGGCATTTTCAGAATATCAGGGTACCCTTAGTCTACCCGCTCCCTGGACTCTCTGCCTCTCCCCATACCCTCGTGTCCCAGCAGTGTCCTGGTAGCTTTGCTCTGAGCTCCTGCTGAGACCTCTCAACCTTTCTCAGTGTGGAGGGGCACAGTCTGAGACCTCAGGACTTGGGTCCCTTACCTACCAGCCTCCCAAGAGGCAGACAGGGGCAGACATGGGCCCCTGTTCAGTCATTTCTGTGCCACAGTGCATGCTCGCTCCATGGCACCTCTGTTTCCCCTCAGGAATGGCCTCTGTCACCGCAGCTCCAGGTCTGCAGGAGGAGAGCTCTCACAGTGCTGCAGCAGGACATGGTGGGACATGAGGCACTGTATCAGGAGGATGTCTGGAGACCTGGCGCCACCTCCCCCCGCCCTGGGGGATGGGGGAAGTTCCTGCCACGGACCTCAGTCTGTCAGTGTGCAACAGAGAGAAACAACCCTCACCACAGGCCTGCTTCTCTCTGGCAGTGTCCCTGGCCCTCATCTGGGCCATGCAGGCAACAGTGCCCACTCTCCTGAGCCTCCCAGGTCTCAAATAAACAAACTTCTCACGAAGCACAGAAAGTACTTCTAACTCACCCCACTGCACTGAGAATGAATGAAGGTTCATGAGTTGAGTGTGTGAGCAGACATATAGTGTGCAGACATATATGTGAGCAGATGAGCATGTGCAAGACATGTGTGAGCAGACGTACCCATGGAAGTGTATATGACATGTACATGAGAAATACTTGTATGAGATGTGTACAGATAAGTGCACGAGCAGATGTATGTGAGATGTGCTGACATGCACGTGAGCAGCTATTTCCGGACCATGAGGATGCTGCTGCGGGTGGGTCTGCAGGAGGACAGGGTTTCCACTAGCCTCCAGCATGGACCTGGGCTGAAGGCACTGATGCGTCTCTCACCCCCACCCCACTGAGAGAGGGTGGGCGGCTGTGCCTTTGACATACTGAAGGTCCCTAGTGAAAACTGTGGAGTGGCGAAGGGATTGGGGAGGTGGATTTTCATACTACAGGGGCCTTCTATTTCCAACAGCCTCTGAGCCAGCTGGAGGGAGCCGCATGGCTGTGGACAGCAGCTGGATGATGTGCCCCCTCTCCCAAATGTCCCTGAGTCATGTTTCACCAAGAGGGGCTCATTGCCTCCTCCTCATAGCTCTGGAGTGCTGCTCCATGCTTCATGAGCCCCAGGTCCCGCTCTGAAGGTGCTTTTCTATGCTTTCCAGTGGATGCATCTATATCCCCATGCACCCAAGCTTCAGCTCTGCGCTGTTTGTCACTACACTCCCCTTTTGGTTCTGGGATGTGGTGGTGTGTAATGGGTGCTGAGGACGAGTGGCTGGCATGCACACAACAGCTGACCTGTAGAAGGAACCCAGCACCCTCACTCCTGCCTCTGCCAGCTGCTAACTACGACCCTCCCCCCCCCCGTTTCTCTCCTCCCCACAACCCCTCCTATCTGCCCTCCTCCTTCCTTCCCTCTCCCTCATCATTACACAGTTATTAGAGGAATGACTTGACTCTGTCCTAGTGTTCCTCAAGAGAGTCATTTCTAAATGACAGGAAGAACGATGATTGGGAATCGTTCACTCGCAGCACTGCCCCCAGCAGATTGGAAGAGGCCGGGGCAGACCAGGTGCTAGAATCGCTCTTTACGTTGTCACAGGCAGCCAGCGTCACACTCAGGGCTGGCAGGGCACGGGCTTTGCTGCATTCTGCGTGGGGAGCAGATGGCTCTGAGAATGGGGCAGAAGGCCCTGTTCCAGGACAGGCGCCTCCCTCTGGCCTGTCCTGCCAACCTGCCTTTTCTAAACCAGGGCATCCTGATACCTGCCCACTGGTGACTTGAATCCTGAAATGACGTAAAGGTGGGAGCGCCCTGAGCTGCACAGGCCACTGAAAACACACACATAATTTCACGAGCAGACCCAGCTCCAAAATCAGCCATCACATCACACATTCTGTGTCTTATCTAAAGGCAAAGCAGCATGTAAAAGAATCCCAAAGTTTCCTTGATATCTTTTTTTAAGAAGTCCATGCTAAATATGTAAAGAATCCTCTTCATCTTCTTTTTAATCACATAAAAGAAAAAATGAAATTAACTACTTTTTAATTTTCCCTGGCCTAGCCCACCAACCCACAATTCTGGACTGTAAAATAAACAAAAGTCAGCAAGACCTGTAGGAAAAGCCTGAGAGCATGGACTACCCAACGGTAGAATCCTGAGCCTTATCCAATGTCCCACTCACTCCTGCACCATGGCAGACATGTCTAATCCTCCACAGAGTGTGGATCCAGTGCTCTGCACAGTCATTACCAATTCATTACCAATCAACCCCAGCTGACTTGCAAGATGAAACCTGTCACAAACCCCTTGCCCCTTGTTTGACCCCAATCAAGGAGTCAGAAAGGGGAGGTGCCTCACTCAGTGAGGCTGGACCTTCGTTCAGCAGAGTGAGGCCCCAGGAGTGATGCCCAGGGCTATAGAAGACCGAGAACAAGAACCTTCAGCTGCTTGTTCTTTACGCAAGGAGTCTACTACAAAGCAGAGCATTTTGTTTTTTTTCAACAAAGGACACTAGGCTTTTGGAGGCTCTGATGGGGGGTAGGTGGTGAGAAACAGCACAGCCACCCCCTTGGCTGGGGTCATGCCCCTGAACCTGTCCCCTATTACTAGAGAAGATTGGGATCTAAGTGATCACTCCTGGATGAATAAAAAAATATCAACTTCACTCAATTGTACTTTGATCCTGATTATTCTCAGACATGCACATTTTAAAGAGTTTTAATCAAGTGGAGATTTGCAAAGCCCAGTCTGCAACCCCAAGAGATCTGAAGGGAGGCCCTAAGCACCCTGAGCAACCTGAGATGGGTTTGAACAAAGTGGCCTCTCTAGGGTCTGCCCCTCCCCTCGGGGTGTCCTCCTATTGCCCCCCACCATGACTGCTACTTGTGTGGCCCTCCACCCCTCCACAGGGTAAAGGTCAATTCCTCTCTCTTTTCTCAGTCAGGATCTGCCTTCTCTTCTATTCCCCACAGTCCAATTCAACAAATATTGGTGAAGCAGTGGGTATGTCTCTTACTCAGAGGGGGCACTGCCGGGCACATGGACACAAGCGGGCTGAAATTCCTCCCCCTGGAAACTCAGGGCCTGGCATGGGTCCCAGAGGGGCAAACAGATGAAAGTTAGAAGATGGCTTCATTCAGAACGGCCCAAACCTGGAAGAACCAAGATGCCCTTCACTAGGTGAACAGATAAATAAACTGTACTTCCAGACAAGAGAATATAATTTGCACTAAAAAGAAATAACTACCAAGCCATGAGAAGACATGGAAGAACTTCGGATGCATATTACTAAGTGGAAGGAAGCAACCTGAGAAGTTTGTGCTCTGTGTGATTCCAACTCTATGACATTCTGGAAAAAGCAACGATAATGAGACAGTGAAAAGATTGGTGGTTTTGGAGGCTTGGGAGGAGGGAGAGATGAAAGGTGGAGCACAGAAGATGTTTAGGGCAGTGGAACAACTCTGATACAATAACAGGGTGTACACGCCTACATGCATTTGTCTAGCCCCATAGAATGCACACCACCAGGAGTGAGCCTAATGTAAACTGCGCACTCATCGATGATAACAAGTGCACCACGCTAATACCCAAGTTTAATGCGAAGAGGGGAGATGAAGTGGGAGAGTGGTGAAGGGGGAAGGAGAGAGAGTACATGGTAACTGTAATTTCTGCTTAATTTTCTGGAAACTTAAAACTGCTCTTAAAAAGGAAGTCTATCATAAAGAAAAAAATGAGGGAGACAGTGGTGTATGCCACACACCACGAATCTTGTCCTAACAGGGAACAATGGTTTGATGTCTTTCTCTTCTCAGATCTGAGTTCATATGAAATGTCAATCTTCAAAATGCTAACCCAGGAGGCAGAGATAAAAGACAGGATAGAGAATCCTCTGGAGGTCCCATTTCCCTTTACTGAAAAACCCCTGATACCATTGAAGGAAAAATAGCACTGGAGTCCGACAGGGCTGGTTTCAAACCCAGCTTTGCAATCTGATCTGGGGTAAACAGATTTTACCCTTGGAAGAACCAGGAATTGCAAGGACTCTGACTCAGGGCTGGGGTAGGGGAGCAGCCTCCGGAAGCGGGGGTGGGGGGTGGGGGGGGTGGGAAGGGCCGGTGCCGGCTGATGGTGCTGTCTGGGCTCCAAGCCTGTGTTTTGGAGCAGCACACATGAGGGCATCTGTGCAAAAGGAGGGGACTGGGAACATGGGCCCTGCTCTGAAGCCAGTCTTGCCAGGAGACATCCCAAAGAGGGGAGCTGTTAGAATGGACAGAAATGGAGCTTTACATCCCAAATTCTATGGACAGGCAGGGGCACACAGAGAGAGTAAGGAACTGAAGAGTGACCCCCAGGACTTAAATATGACAAGGCAGGCCCAGCTACGTCACTTGTGGTGCAGAGTGAACGTGCAGGGCCCCTTGCCAACAATTACTAAGATTCCAAGATGGCACAGGCGTGGGGCCCTCCTGCCACTCCGTCATGGCAAGATGCCCGTGCTCTTGGGGAACTGAGAACTTGGCTGATGCTCCTCTCCTTTCCCAGAGTCCCAAGCACATGGCAGGCATTTTCTCAGGCGGACACTGTGGGTGCCGGGAAGGTGGAGAGAGGAAGGGCTGGTGTGAGGCCTCAGCTGGAAATCTGTCTTACATCTATGAGCCCAGAGCCCAGAAAGAGCCCAGGAGGGGAAAGCCTCCTACCTTCTGCCCCAATTCCTACTTTTTACCTTCCTTGTGAGGCAGGCCAGGATAAATCTGCACTCTGTCCAGATCATCCCAGCCTTTATCTGATTGGAACGAGGTTTGCTGAGAGCTGTGTGGGGTCTGGGAGGGCGTTGGGACACGGAGAGATAAACACCAGGGATGAGTCGTCCATGTTCCATCAGGAAGAGGGCTGCACACCCGCCTCAGAAAACCACAACCAGCCAACCCAATGGCCATCTACGAGAGGCGCTTTCAGCCAACCTCCCCAGATGGGTGAGGGCCCCCGGAGGGAAGGCCTGGCCCCACAGGCTGACCCAGACAGCCCTCTGGCACCCTTGCTGGGTGATCCAGAGCCAAACCCTTCCGCAGCATGGTCCCTTTGTGCCTCTGAGCAGAGGCCTCCCTGACCCCAAGTCACACTGTTTCTCAGTTCCTAGGAAGCCTGGTTCTGCGGGATGTAAACCCCAGCACATCTTTAATTAATGTTTGAAGTTGACAGTTTAATCCTGTGGCTCACTTGAGAGGGAAGCTGGGATCATAATCATCTGAATGCTAACCTCTCCTCAGGGGCCTTATTGGAAATCTGTAGTGATCTCAGAATGTCACAGAGCTTCTCTTACCTCACTGACTACTTGGGTGGGTGTCCTGGAGACCCAGCACCTTTGGGTTCCATGTGTGTCTTCCCCTGGGTTCAGAAGTACACGGCCCCTTCTGATGAACCAGCTCCCACCAGAGCCAGTGAGCTCATTCAGATAGAAAACAGATAATTTCATATTTCAGAAAAGTACTTAACCAGCAAAAGTTCCTGTGGAAACCGCATGTGGAAAACCCACTTACAAATGGGCCAAATCCCCAAACCGAGGTTCAAAGTTGCAGAGGGCTCCTACGGTGCTGGTGGGAGGGGGAGGGACAAGAGGGCAGGGCGAGAAAGCGGAAGGTCCACCAATGCACAGACTGCAGCAGCGTACCCCTCCCCATGCGCATAAGCAGGCCAGGCTCTCTGGGCTTTGGTTCCACCTCCTCATCGGACCGCCCCAGCGCTGATGTGCCAAGCAGCCCCCAAGGCTGTTCTGTCTCTTGAGTGTCTCCTCCGCATGTCCAGACCAGAGCCGCTGCTGCCGCAGGTTGCTCCTACCCTCAGGAGGAAGGGAGCTAATCAAAGGCTCCAGTTCAGGCTCCTATTTCTTGCCTCCACCAGGCAGAATTTTTTTTTTTTTTTCAGATTAATCATACTGTCTCATCAAAACCAAACTCTTGCAAGTCACCTGTCACTGGGGAGACTAACTGCTGCATGTTTGGACGCCTGTGCATGGGGCCTTCCTCCCACAGAAATCCCCAGAATGAGGCACGCAGGGCCTGTCTATGGCCACCCAGGGCCCATCCAGGGTGGCTGCTGCTTAGTGTACAAAAGCAGTTCCTGGGAAACCCATGGCCCGGCCTAGCCCAGGAAAAGTGTGAAAGGTTCAGGCTCCAAGTGGACCAGACCAGTCCAGTCTCATACTCTGGGACAAAAGCAGGGAAGAAGAGGGAGTTAACAGACCATTGACCTCTGTGGTTTACCCAACAAGAAGGTCAGGGGTTTCCTCCCAAGCTCCATGATGAAAACAGAAGCAGAAGTCAGGTACAAGTACGAAGAATTGAAAGGGGCCACTGTGCAGAATGCCACAGGCAGAGGACGCTCGCCCGGCTGTAGTCCGAGGCATTCTCTCCCACTTGTCACAGTGTTTAGCCAGTCTTTTCTAGCTGTGCTGACTCGGGTCACCCAGGCTGGAAGCCTCCTTCTTGGATGACTGGAAGGGGCAGGACTATGGGGCCTGAGCAAGCTAGGAGGACTGGACGGGGTCAAGGGCAACTGCAACCCAGCTGGCCTGCACTTGGCAAGGCAGTGGCTATACCGGCCTATCCACCTACCAAAGCAGGAGCCTCATCCACCCCCTGCTCCTGGCTGTCACTGATCTAAGAAGGATTTAGGCACAGAGCCTGGGGAAGCAGCTCCCAATGTCAGGCAGTCAAGGGGCTCCAGAGGGAAAAACACATTGACCTTGCCCAAGCACACGTCAGTTGCATTCTGAGTAACCTTGCCACATGTGCCTGACCCATCTGCCAAGAATAGCGTTCCCAGGGGTCAACATAAACCACCATGGTGGTTTCTCTGCCAATAGCCGATGACACCTTTGGATGGGCCTTTCCCAACCATTTACCAGTTTCAGCTGCAAGTGTGAAGACAATTCTGTTGTCCTCTCTTCCCTGAAGTCTCAGGGAAAAAACAGTAAGTGGGACTAGAAACCAAAATTCCAATTCCATTGCCAATGAAGCTGAGAAGCCCCCAGAGCTTTGAAACACAAGACATGAGGAGCCCCTTCCGAATGGAGGGCAGAACGGGACAAGAAGTGGAAAGGACCACAAGAAAGGGTGCCTTTCCAGACCCCGCCAACACAGCCCAGAGTTCCCCAGAGTAGAGTGTGTCCCCTGGGAGATGAGCCAGCCTCCCTGTCGGTCCTCCCAGGGACCTGCTGGGGACAGCAGGTCTGAGATGTGAGGGTGGCTGGGGGGTCACTGGACCCCTTGGGCATGTAGAGTAGCAAGAAGGAACATGCAGATGCCATTGCTGGAGGAAGCAATGTGTGGGCAAGGCCGGAATGGGGGGAGGACAGACTGTAACTGCATCACGTACCAGACATGTGCACACACAGTATACATGCTCACCCCCACCACACATATGCAAACACCACATACTCACTTACATGGTAACACGCACCACACATGCTCTCACAAACCACATGGGCATACCACCTCATGTGTGTATACACTCATGTATGTTCACACAAACCCACACCACACATGCCCGCACATATATACTCCAAACATGCTTATACACACCCATACCACACACTGCTCATTCTCATACATGTTCGCACACACTCACACCCCACACATGCTAACACCCAGTCACACATGCTCACTCACAGACATACTCGTGCTCTCTCAGGCACAAACTCTGCATCACAAGGAGCCCCACACTCGACTCGGGAGAGCCTCTGCCATCCCTATGCCCTTCCTGGCCCATTCCCGCTGCAGCCCACAGCTCATGCAGGAAAAACTTTCATTCAAAAACGACTGAGTTCAGTCAGGACCACCAGTGAGCAGGTGTCACACCAGACTCCCACAAGCACACTCCACGGGGCATCTGCCGCTGACTCGTCTGTTGAACCGGTGTCCATGGGGACATCCTCCATGTCTAGTCCTGCTGGACACGTGGCCTCACCTCACCTCATGGCTCAGTGCAGGATGGAAAATGAGCTTCCTGCTTCCTTCCCTCCAATCACTGCCAACCACATCCATGTCTTTGGAAGCAGGGCAGCCCCTACCAGCAGGCCCTTCGCTTCAGAAGTGATCTATTCCTGACGCCGGACAGGAGAGCAGTCTCGGGTGAGCTGGGGACTCAGTGCAAAGACTGTCAGTCAAGGCCTTCAGCAAGGTCTCTCAGGTACTTCTTCTTGAGGAAAAATATTGGAAAATTGGTGAAAATATTTACATTGACTTTATCTCTTTATCTTGCTTTAACTTTTTATTTTCTTTTTGGTCGACTCATTTTAGCGAGATGGAAAACAAATCTGTTTACGACTGCCGTCTCAGGAAAGACTGAAATCCTCAGAGAAGCGACTGGTTCAATGCTGTTTGTTGAACAGGCACCGCAGGAGGTTCAGCTCTCACCTGGATGAGGAAGGCCAGCAAGGGGCGGTTTGGCCTCACCAGCCCACGTGCTGATCTGCCCTCAGACACGGGCTCCAGCCCCAGCTCCCCGGCATGTCAGCACCAGCTGCCAAGCTCTTGCATCTCGCACTAAAAATAAAGCCCATTTATGATATCTGACCCAGCCAAGCCTCCCGAGGTCTGTGTAAAAATTGTTTTCCGGATTAGTCCTAACTAGTAAAACAATTTACAGTAAAAAAAAAAAAAAAAAAGTCTGAAAGTAAATACACCAAAACATGAATAATGGTTGTTTTTGGGTCTCTTCTTGCTCTTTTTTTTTTTTTTTTTTTTGACTTTTCTGGGTTTTCCAAATTTCTTAATGAGAATGTATTACCAAAAACAGGAGTTGCAGGTTTGGAAGAGCCAGCTTCCAAAATCTGCTACAAAAATGTCTTCTTGCTCTGGCCAGGAGGCCGGCTGGTTGGAGTGTCATCCTGTTCACCAAACGGCTGAGGGCTCGATCCCCAGTCAGGGTGCATGCAGGAGGCAACCAATACTGGTCGATGTTTCTCACATCAATTGTTTTCTCTCTTTCTCTCCCTTCCTCTCTCTTTAAAATCAATAAATACATCTTTGGGTGAGGATTAAAAAAATACATTTTCTCCCAGAGAGCACTTCTCTGCTTGAACCAACTCATGGCAGAGTAAGAATGAAATGGTCACTGAGCCCCACCTGCCCAGGGGTCCTGCGAGGCAGGTGCTGTGATCCCATTATCATGAGGAAGATGAGGCCCAGAGACATGTGGTCTGAAGTCCCAGGAGGCTCATGTGAGTGCCCTGTGTCAGGCTACAGAGCTGGCCACCAGCTTCGGACCATCTGGTCTGCCTGAGCTGGAGAGGCAAGAAGAATCCTCCCCAGACACCCTGGGAGGAACCAGCCTCCAGAATGTCAAGAGAGGCATTGTGGGCCGTTGTTAGGGCAGCCCCAGGGCACAAACACACTCTCAGTCTCTAGCGGTATCTGATGACTACAGGGTGATTGTCCCTTAAAAGTGACAATGTAGAGTCAGGGTGGGAACTAGAGTGGGCTACCAGGGCCTGCGTCAGCCACTTGGGCCAAGTAAGTGCATGGAAGACAGCAGCAGGATGGGGCGAGCTCAGAGGTCAGGCACAGCTCAGAGGCCGCACGCAGGGTTCTCCCTCCCTCCCTCTCTCCCTCCACGGATATGCATGGAACTCTAGCCACACCTGAGGTATGGTCCCAGGCCCTGCAGGCCAATGGGATGAGCCTGGTTCCTGTCTTTATGGATACTCAAGGTCAGCAAGTGCGGTTCAGGAACACCTACAGCAAGATCTTGCCGCCAGCATCTGAGTGCAATTGTGAGGTATGGGGGCTCCTGAGAAGAGGAAAGAGGGCATTTCTGGGGGTGAGAGAATTCCTTTCCCGAGAGTTCTGTGGAAGACTGGAATTTCAACTTGCAACCCTGTGGTGTAATTATTTTCCAAATGTCCTTTGCTTTGAAATCCACACTTCTGAACTCTAAGGTGAAGTGAGCAGGGATGGGAAATAAGAATGTAAAGTGACCAAAGGGCAAGGAAAAAGAAGTAAACAAGAAGAAAACACAGGGGAAATAAGGGCGGCCATTCCTCATGCTTTAAGAGAGCTCCCCACATAGGGCACAGGCAGGCCCCCGGGGCCTGGAAAGACTGCCACTCGCAAGTCCCGGGCCGCTGTACCCACAGACGGGGCAGCTTGCACAACAGGAACCTATTCTCCCACAGCTCTGGAGACTGGAAGGCTGAGATCTAGGTGTTGGCGGGGCTGGTTCCTTCTGGAGACTCCAGGGAAAAACCGTTCCTCATGTCTCCAGTTTCTGTGGCTCCCAGTGCTCGTTGGTGATACTTGGCTGGTAGATGAATCGCCCCAACCCTGCCTCGTTGTCATGTGACCTCTCCCTGTGAGTATCTTTTCCTTGTCTTATAAGGACCCCACCCTGATGAACTCATTTCAACTTGATCACACCTGCAAAGATCTATTTCCAACCAAGTTATATTCTTAGGTACAGGGGTATTAGATCTGCGCATGTACTTTGGGGACATAGTTCAACCCACAATAACTGTCCAAAAGAGTGAGGACTTGGAGGAAGTGGAAAGAATTTAGAACCCTCACCACACACACACACACACACACACACACCCCTACATGGGACAAATCTCTGGGCTTGGCATCATGGGTGACTGTAGATACAAGGCCATAGAAAGACTGTCACATCAAGCACGTCACAGCCCCGGCTGCCCCATCACTGGGCGCTGGGGAGAGAACCTCCTGTGCGTGGGGGCTCCAGGCGAGTCCAGCCACCAGGCTAAGCAGGCAGAGCCCCGCAGACTTTTCAGGGAAAAACACAGCTGCTCCTTCTTCACCCATTTGTACTTACCTCCTGCAAAAGGAAAAAGTCCCTGCTCCCAGCTCCCTGACCGATCTGTGCCCACTGATTCCCTCCCTTCCATCAAAAAGGGCCCCTTTGTCTAAACCCTCCCTGAAGTGCCCTATACTATAGGAGATTTTAGGATAAGGGTAAAGAATATGTCTTCAGCTTAACCCTTGGGTGCAGGCATTCAGTGGGAGTTCAGCCATCATGGGGAAATCAGAAGCAAAGACTCACCAGGGTGCCATCAAAGGTGACTTTATAAATATTGAAAGAAACCTGAAGAAGCCTGAGAAAGGGGCCTGAGGAAGCCCGTGGGGAACCCAGGAGGGAGGCCAGGGAGCAGGGCGAGGCGCTGAGAGTCAGGGGTCTCATGCCAGCACAGAGGCCCCAGGACAGAGGGTGGGTGGGGAGGAGCAGGGGTAGTGGGCGTCGGGGGGTGGCAGCCAGCAGGGGCATCCCTGTGTCCTCTCCTTGCACAGTGGGTGCATGCTCTTCCCTGCTCAGCTCCCAGAGGGACCAGGGCCGAGGCGGAGATGTGCTGGAGGTGTCTTGGAAAAGGAGCCAGAGGCCGTGAGCCCACAAGCACACGTGCAGGCACACACACATCCGTACATGGTCACACACATGCACACAGAGCCACCTACACGCCTTCTCAGACCGTCTCACGCACACAGACACCACGTCCACCCCCACTCTCACCCTGCTCCACACACACACTCACACACTCACACAGATGCCCTTCTCTGCCTTCTCCCCAACATCCCATCATTATGATTTTTCCATATACCGCTGCACATTTTTTCTGAAATGCCCTCTTTTTACCACTCTATGGCACGGCTGCAGACCCAGCTCTGGTGCTGTAACCAGATACACATTGGGAAGTGCCTGTGGATGGTGGCGAGTCTCTGACAGACAGGTCAAGTCATTCTAGGAGACGCACCTGGCGTGGGCTGGCTGCACTCAGACCTTTGCCCTGGAGCTCCCCTCCCCAGCCTGTCACTCAGCTCCTGCTGAGAAGGCCACACATCCTCCCTAACACGTGGCAAGCATGAAGCCCATTTTATGTATAACCACAGCCTCCTCCCAAGTCTCTGAGCTCAGGGGGCAGCAGCAGCCCAGCACCCTGCCTGGACCCCAGGGTCAGCCCCCAAGTTGCTGCTGCTGAGTGAATGAATGAGGATGCCCTGAGGGAGCTGACCGTCCCTCAGAGTCTGGCCTGTGGAGGTGCTGTAGAGGATGCTCCCCCTCCACTTCTGAGAATTGAGGCCCAGCCAGGTGGGACATCTGCCGTGACCCACAGCTGACCTCATTGTCCTTATTGCACCCCTGGCCTTGGGGCACCCAGAACCTTGGGGCTCCCCTTCCAGCATGGGTTTGGTAGAGGATGGGAGGAGAGGAGAAGGCACAAAACAGGAGGATGTAGGAGGGCCTGAGAGGAAGAGAGTGATGATGAGGCAACCCCGCCATGGCCCTGGAGGGCAGAGCCCTGCACAGTGCTGCGGAAGCCATGCCATGAGGGACCGACTGAGAAGACCTGGAGCAGGCCCCAGCTCAGTTCTCTTGCTGTGTGGCTTTGCCTAGTCCCTCAACCTCTCTGAGCCTGTCTCCTCCTCATTACTAAAACAGAGCTGCTGTGTTCTCCCTACGACGTGTGAGAAGTACCTCATCTAACTGTGGACAGGGCAGGCACGTACGCTAGTGTCCTATGGCAGGTCCTCAGATGTCTGTTGCTGACATGAATCAGAAAAGAGGATTCCTTCAACGAGCGAGGATCGCACATGCAAGACTTGTGGTATTGGTGCTGGTGGCAACATTAAAATGGGAAGAAATGACTCACCTCTGTAGAGTCGCACAATCCCCGTGTCCTGATTCCGTCCACGTGGCTTATTAATACTGGGCTTATTAATACAGTGTCACACTGTGCTCTGAGGGTCAGGAAAGGACAGCCTGCATTGTCAGGGAGGGACAGCCCAGCCCGGGTGCACGGGGTGGCATCTCAGGGCCCTTGCTTCACCATGTGGCTTGCGTGTGGAGGGAGCTTTGTCGTTCCAACCCCTTCTTCAGGGTCTGGCAGTTGGGCCTCTTGTTCTCCAGAAGGAACTCAGCTTCCTTCTGACACCTGTGTGAGGAAGCAGCAGCTTCTTTAGTTTTATTTTATTTTGTTTCAAATGTAGAAAAATTAGTTATCACTCTTGCCATCTGAAAGAAAATGATCTGTGTCACAGGTGATCAGGGAAGTTGGGAAATGCCCAAACCATCACCCACCTGTCATTCTGTCATCTGTCACTCATTCATTCAGCAAACACGCACTGGGCCCTGCAGGTGGGGTTGTGCGGCGCTCCGGGTTGTGTCACAAGAAAACAGATGGAATAGGCGCTCATGTCGCCTGCATTCCAGAGGAGAACAGACAGCTGAGAGGGACAGAGAAAGAACAGAACTAGCACGGAGTGGGAAAGTACGGAGGATGGCGGAAACGCAGACGTGGAAACAAACATCTATTCAAGTCTTTTCTCAGAGTGTTGTTCACCAATTCAATCAGCAAACATGTACCGATGCCTTCCCTGCACCAGGCACTGCCGTGGGCACGGCGACGGCAGCATTGTACCCCAGTACACATCTTCTTTAAATTCTTCACCTTCCACCGTGCTGGCAGCTTTTCTCCATGTTTCTAACCCATTTCTAACTGAGGCCTTTGGGGCTGCATAACATCCAGTGAGGCGCCCCCAGTTCGTAAACACTGAGGGTGTCTCCATCCTTCCCTATTATAAATATCACTGCTGTGAACATCTTTATACTTAAGATTTTCACCTTCATGTGAGGTTCTATGCAACTGGGTTCAACCCTCCTTTACCAATCAACATGATTACCTCAGGTGTGGACCTGAAATGTCAGGCGCTATATAGAGGGCCTTGCAAAAGGAGCCTTTGATACAGGCCACCAGGAGGCCAGGAGTCAATTTAGAGAGTTTGCAACTGGTGTGGAAGGGAAGGAAGGAGAAATCAAATAGAAAATATTGCTGTGTGAAACAGAAAGTAAGGATTAACATCATTGTATTTCATCTGTGGGTGTGAGAGTGCACATAGGGTTAGGAGCAAGATGAAAAATGTATTCCTTGCTGTGGATCTAAGTCAAAGGAGTTTGAAAGCATGACGCAGTGTGTTGAAGGTGACCCCCTCCCAAAAGGCATGTCCAGGCCATAGATGCTGTGAATGAGATCTTATTTGGAGAAAGGATCTTCGCAGGTGTGATTAAGTAAAGGATATTGGGAAGGAGTCATCCTGGATTAGGGTGGGCCCTAATTCAATGTCCTTATAAGAGGAGAGAAAGGGGAAAGGACACACAGAGGAGGCCCTGGACAGCGGAGGCAGAGATTGGATGGTGCATATAAGTGAACAAAAGCTTGGAGCCACCAGAAGCTGGGATAGAGACAAGGAACTGATTCTTCCTCAGAAACCCCGGGAGGAACTAGTCCTGCCCACACCTTGGTCTCTGACTCCTGGCCTCCAAAATGTGAGAGAAGAAATTTCTGTTGTTTTAAGCACCCCCATCCCAAGTTTGTGGTCAGCCACAGGAAATGAATGCCTGGGTTCAGGCTGATCTCGGGTGGCACATGTTGGACATGCAGCAGGCCTCACAATGGCTTTCGCCTGGGGCAGAGGGCCAGGCAAGGTCCCTCCTGTGCTGCAGTCTGGAGGGAGCATGCAGAAGCCTTCCCTTTGCTCTGGAAACCACCACATTTGGTGATTCTGCAAAACCCTGTACTCTGGCCCTACAACCCCCTCAGAAAAATGTCTACGTGACTAGTGAGGCCTTTGCTGGACTGGAGAGGACAGGCAACACCAGAATGTGATAACAGGCCACAGAGAATGTTTTACAAGTGAAAAAGCATATCCTCTTACATATCTCACTTGAGCCCACACAACTGTGGGAAGTTGGTTTTATGGATTCCGGAAGGAGGAAACCAAGGCTGGGAAGAGATCACAACTGTGGCAAAGCTAACCATGGCCTGTCCAGGGCACTTCAGTGGGACAAGAAAGTGGCTGGCATTGTTCTCTGACAATGGGAAGTGTGGGATTAACTACATTCGATTCCCATTGTGAATCACAAAGTATCTCAGCAGAGCTGACACCTCATTGCTTTTTCCATTAAAAAGCAACAATCCAGGTTCTGCACATGGTGGGAGTGACCTCTGGCCCACATAGAAGGCCTTGTCCAGATCTTGCTGAAGAATGTGCTATCAGAGGGAGCCACAGAGCTGCTGGCTTCAGGATCCTAATAGTGAGCTCCAGGTGGAAATGAGAGCCAGCATGAGGTTGTCACGGTTGCTGAGAACAAATAGAAAGCTCTGGAGGACGCAGAACTGCTGAAAGACATCGGGAGCTGCTGAGTGATGTGAGCAGGAGGAGAACTTTGGTGAGGGAAGGACCAGGGAGTTATTCTAACTCCTGCTGCTGCTTTTTTTTTCTGGAGCATCTGCTAACTGTAGGCACTGGCAGGAGGCTGACAATCTCTGCAGGTTTGTACCCAGGGGCCACTGTTGGGGGGATGAAGAATTAGTGAAACTCAGTGGAGACCTGAGAGGTTTCAAGGATATGATCAATTGTTCCCCTGGGGTCTCATGGTAAGTTCTGGAGTTATGGGAAAATGGGATATATCAGAGGCCCCGAAGAAGTAGAATCACAGCAAAGTTTAGACTTAATGACCCACCAGGAGGGGTGAAAAAGAACACATCAGGCTATCCACTGAAAATCCTGAAGGGCCAGAGGGCAACGAGTGGGAGATTAAGCTTGCCAGAGCTGCAGCCTGCTTACTTGGCAGAATACCTGGTTGGATTAAAGTTATCAAAGCAGAGGGGAGCATAGAGCCTCTTTGAGAAAAATAGCATCAACAAGAGCCTCTACAATGCTCTTTATTCACAATGTTTAGCATTCAATTAAAAATAACTTGTCATGACAAAAGATAAGACCACCTGACCAGAAACCAAGAAAAAACATAAGTCTTAGAAAGAGACCCAGAAATAAACCAGGTATCAGATTTAGAAGGCAAATACTTTAAACTTAACCAAGTTGAGTAAGTTCAAGAAAATAGAGGAAAAGTTGGAAAAATTCACCAGAGAACATTCTAGAACTGAAGGCAAAATATAATATCTGAAAAGGAAGAACATATATTAGACAAAACAGAAGACAGAGTTAGTAACCTGTAAGACAGGTTACTAACACAACCACATTGAAACAAGAGAAAAGAACTAATAAAAAATATTGGAGACAAAGGGTAATGGTTAAATGTTAATATGAAGTAATTGGAGTCTTAGGAGAAGAGAAAAAGAACAACAAAAAAGGAATATTTAAAAGGTAATAAAAGAAATCAACCCCCAAAAGGCCATAAAATCCAAAGCATGATAAATACAAAGAAAGCCACATCTAGGCACATTATATTTAGACTTAGACTTCTTAAAACCAAAGACAAAAATCTTAGAAGAAGCCTGAGAAAAATCTTATTATCTTCAAAGACACAGCCAACCTCTCAATAGAGAGGACAGAAGTGCAGAGGCATTAAAATAATATCTTTAAAATGCTGAAAGACAACCCTGGCTTGTGTGGCTCAGTGGATTGAGCACCAGCCTGTGAACTGAAGGGTCACCAGTTCGATTCCCAGTGAAGTGACATGCCTGGGTTGCAGGCCAGGTGCTTGGTTGGGGGTGTGCAAAAGTCAACCACACACTGATGATTCTCTCCTTCTCTTTCTCCTTCCCTTCCCCTCTCTCTAAAAGAAATAAAATACTTTTTTAAAAGTTTAAAGTGGTAAATTATTTTTTTAAAATGCTGAAAGTTAGACTTCCAGTCAAGATGGAGGCATAAGTAAACACACTTTGCCTCCTTGCTCAACCACAGAAAGAATTACAACTAGACCTCAAAAGAAATAACACCAAGAACTGTCAGAAAATTGAGCTGCATGGAAGTCCAACAACCAAGGATTTAAAGAAGCCACATTCATCCAGATGGGTAGGAGGGGCAGAGAGACATGGAGATGGATGGAGAGGTACAGAGATGTGGTGTGTTGTGGAAAGGGGGTGGCAGTGGAATTGGTGGTCTAACATTAATGTGTGGTGGGTAAAAATCAAGAGGGATACCTTAGGAGTGAGAGATCCCAGCCCCAGATCAGACTGCACAGCCCAGGGTTCCAGAGGCAGGAAGAAAAATCCCCATAACTCTGGCTATAAAAACCAGTGGGGACTGGGGTGGTGGATGAAACTGCTTGATTTTCAGGAGACTCCACTTAAAGGGGGCCTGCACAGACTTAAAGCATATGCAGACAAAGCCCCTCTAGAATTCAGCACTAGGGCAACACCTGGAAGGTTACCAGTTGTGTACAGGGAGTAAGGGAAGTGACTGGGAAGTGAGAATAAATGAAGTGACTGGAAACAGGGCAAGTTTCAGGCAAACCTCCAAAAGTCAGGTAGCAACCTTGTCCCCTCTCTGAGCACCCCCGAACCACACACACACAGAACCACAAGGCAGTGAAATGGATAGCCCCACCCTGGCAATTACCTAACGCTCCCCTCCACACAATCTACAGATGCTTTTTCCACAATAAGCCACACTACTAAGACGGAGAGTCAAAGCACCTCTACCGAACACAGAAACAAACACAGGGAGGCTGCCCAATTGAGGAGACGAAGAAATATGGCCCAAATGAAAGAACAGAACAAAACACCAGAAAAAGAACTAAACAAAATGGAGATAACCAACCTATCAAATGCAGAGTTCAAAACACTGGTGATTAGGATGCCTAAAGAAGTCATTGAGTATGACAACAACATAAAAAAAACTCAGGAAGAAGTGAAGGTTACACTATGTGAAACAAAGAAAAATCTACAGGGAACCAGCAGTGAAGGGAATGAAACTGCTATTCAAATCAACCAGCTGGAACATAAGGAAGAAGGAAGCATTCAAACAGAATGGCAAGAAGAAAAAAGATTAAAAAAATGAAGATAGTATATGGAGCCTCTGGGACATCTCCAAATGTACCAACTTCTGAATCATAGGGGTGTCAGAAGGAGAAGAGCAAGAGCAAGAAACTGAAAACTTATTTAAAAAAATTATGAAAGAAAACTTCCCTAATTTGGTAAAGGAAATAGACATAAAAATCCAGGAAGCATAGAGTCCCAAACAAGTTGGACCCAAAGAGGAACACAGCAAGACACATCATAACAAAAATGCCAAAGTTTAAAGATAAAGAGAGAATCTTAAAACCAGCAAGGGAAAAGCAGAGAGTTTCCTACAAAGGAGTTCCCATAAGACTGTCAGCTGATTTCTCAAAAGAAACTTTGACTGGCAAGAAGTATACAAAGTCATGAAAAGCAAGGACCTACAACCCAGATTACTCTATCCAGCAAGGCTATCATTTAGAATGGAAGGACTTATACAACTGCTTCCCCAGACAAGTTGTAGCTAAAGGAGTTCATCATCACCAAACCATTATTACATGAAATGTTAAAGGGACCACTTTAAGAAAAAAAAAGAAGATAAAAACTATGAACATTAAAATGGCAACAAATTCACAACTATCAACAACTGAATCTAAAAAAAAAAAAAAAAAGCCTAAGCAAACAAGTAGAACAGGAACAGAATCATAGATATGGAGATCATTTGGAGGTTTACCATCTGGGAGAGGGAAGGGGGAGAATGAGGGGAAAGGTGCAGGGATTGAGAAGCATAATTGATAGGTACAAAATAGACAGGGTGAGGTTAAGAATAGTATAAGAAATGGAGAAGCCAAAGAACTTGTATGTACAATCCATGGATATGAACTAAGTCTGGGGGGATTGGTGGAGGTAATGGGGGTACCGGGTGGAGGGGGGCAAAGGAAGGAAATTGGGACAATTGTAACAGCATAATCAATAAAATACATATGTAGAATACATAGGAAAAATAAAATGCTGAAAGACAGTATGCACCAACCTAGAATTCTGTGTCTATTTAAATTACCCTTCAAAAATGAAAGTCAGATAAAGACATGATCAGGCTGGTAAAAGCTGAGACTTTGTTGCTGGAAAAACTGCTACAAAAACCAACCAACCAAACAAACAAACAAAGACAGCTCTTCAGACAAAAGGAAAATGACCCCAGAGAAGAACATGAAATTGAGGGAAGCAATAGAAAGCAACAGAAAGAGTAAATATATGAATAAATACAGTGAATGCTTCTTGACTATTGGCTGCACAAAGCAATGATAAGTTGTGGAGTTCAAAGTACTCATACATGCAGAATTAAAATACATTGCCACAAAACCACAAAAAGCAGTTGGACTTAAAGAGAGTTAAGTCATTCTAAGTTTATATCATCAGGGAGAGGCCAAGGTGATAATTTGTATTAGATTGTAATAAATAAATATGCCTGTTTTAATCCCTGGGGTAACCGCTAAAAGACTTATAAAAGTTAATAGAGGACTATAATGAAAGAATAAAAAAAATTTAATGGTCCCAAAAAAGGCAAGACATGAAAAAAAGGGAATATAAAAGAGATGAGTCATATAGGAAAAAATTATGGTGGATAAAAATCCAAATAGTTCAGTAATTCCTTAAATGCAAATAGTCTACTGCAACTTAATGACTACGACTATTAGAGACTAGGTAAAAATCTAAACACTAAAATCTATTTGCTGATTATAATAGACATACCTAAATTAGAAGGCAGAAAGTTTGAAAAATAAAAATATGGAATGAAAATAATCATTCAAAACACAACCAGAAGACAGCTGGTGTAGCTGTCCTAATGTTCTATATGAAGCTCTAAAGAAGGAAGCTTTGCCTGAGACATGGGGACATTTCTTCATGATGAAAGGTTAATGCACCAGAAAAATATCAGAATCTTGAGTTTGTACTTATTCAATAAATAGTCTATGGAACCTGAAAAAGAAGTAGAGAGCCCTGGCTGTTGTGGCTTGGCGGAATGAGTGCCAGTCTGTGAACTGAAAGGTCGCTAGTTCAATTTCCGGTCACGGCACATGTCTGGGCTACAGGCCAGGTCCCTGGTTGGGGGTGTGCAAGAGGCAACTAGTCGATGTTTCTCTTGCACATGGATGTTTCTCTCCCTCTCTTTCTTCCTCCCTCCCCTCTCTCTAAAAATAAATAAAATCTTTAAAAGAAAAAAGGAAGTAGAGAAACCTACATAGTGACTACATCAACACACCTCTTTCAGAACACCAAAAGTGATCCTGGCTCCTTCCCTTTGACAGCCTAACTTCTAAAAACACTGAGCAAAGAGCTAACCTAGCCTTCCCAGGGAGCATCCTCCCTCTCTGAAACTCTTGTTGTGAGCCAACTGCAGATGGGCACTCATGGAGAAAACCTGGGCATGCTCTTGTCAAGAGGGATCAATGAATTCTTTCTGAGGGAACACAGCCTCTTTATGGAGTAGGCTACTTTTGAGTGGACACATGTTCCCCTGTATTTAATTCCTATGCCCACATTCATTGCTCTCTTCATTCAAAAATAAGCTCAGTACTTCCCCCAGCTTATTCATTTCAAGGTATGAACAGTTCCCTATTGAAAAAATGTGGAGGTAGGGGTTAGGACTTCCCTGGCAGGCAAGATAATAGTGCCCACCTAGATCTGAACCTTTCCAAACATCCTCTAAAAATCATGCAGAGCAGCAAGAGCAAAACCACACAAATTCCATGCCTTCAGCATATCAACATGACAAAGAATACAAAAAATGTAAAAATTACCTGTAGGTAGAAAAATAAACATGAATTTCAAACAGAGCTGTTTCTTGAATTCCCATTGCAGAAAGCTGGGTGGGAACAGAAAGAGTCTGGAAAAGCTACATGGAAAACAGAAGTGGAGACTGGGCTAAGAGCACTCCCAGAAGGAGAAAATCCATCGTAATGTGAAAATACCAGAAAAGAGTCCTGATAAGTCAGAACACATATACAGAGAAGGCTCTCAGAAGTACACATGAGATTTGAGGTGTGGTCTCAAAAAGGCACTTGTAGGGAGAAAGGGGAATGTGCCCTGTGGAGAGAGCATGGTAATGGAACACAGTCAGGAAAGAAATTTAGGATCATACAAAACATGAAAATGTGGAGGAACACACTCCCTTCTCCATGGTCATCCCCAAGGCTCTTCGCTATCCTGGACTCAGAATCTTGTAAACCACCCCAACTTGCCAACCCTATCCATAAAATGAAAATATGTAAAAGACCTTTATCTATTAACAGGAAGAATTTGACTCCTTTGAAGGAGGTAAAAAAAAAAAAAGTCTAAAAGTCCAAGTTCTAGATGTTCCTTTCTCATCCTGGCTCAGCTACTTGCAGGGCCATTGTAAAGTAATACAACTTCTCTGTGTGTGTGCAAGTGAGTGTGTGTGTGTGTGTGTGACTATGTGTGACTATGTGTGCATGCATGTACATACACACTCTCTGTGAGATACAAGAGCTGAGATTTTGGGACCTGGGGGGAACTTCTGGTCAAGATGGCAGCATAGGTAAACATGGTTCACTTCCTTGCAAAACCACATCAATATTACAACTAAAATATAGAATAACCATCACCCAGAACTGTTAGAAATCAAGTACAGTAGAAGTCTATAACTACAGAATTAAAGAAACCACATTCAACCAGACTGGCAGGAGGGGCAGAGACATGGAACAGGCTAGTCTCATATCCATGTGTGGTGGATACAATTTTGGCAGGGATATCTCAGCAGTGAGGAGTCCCAGCACTACAGCAGGCCTCCCAGCCCAGGGTTTCAGCACCAGGAAGATAAGTCTCTATAACTCCTGGCTGCAAAAACCAGCAGAGATTGAGTCAGTGGAAGAAACTTCTGGAGTCCCAACCAGTTCCTCTTAAAGAACCTACACATGGACTTATTCAGACTCACTCCCTCTGAGCTCCAGCCCTGGGGTAGCAGCTTGAAAGGTACCAGTGGCATACTGGGAGGAATTGAAGTGCCTGTCGAGAGCGGGGGGACAGCTTTCTCCTAGACAGACAGGTGCGCAGGGGCCATTGTCTCCTTTCTGAACTCTCCCCCACCACAGAGCCACACACCCAGCAGGTGGGTGCCATATCTGAGACTCCATCAACCTTGATAACACTGTTTGCATAGCCCCGGAGATCCCCTGAGACTCCGTCCAACCCAACTTACCAACATAACCAAACTGTTAACTATAACTTTTCCATATGAATGGCTGATCTTGGCTCATGCTTCACAACTACTTAAATCTTCTCAAACAAGAAACAGTTGGCCTCAGTGAACCCAAAGCCCCCTATACCTCTTGCTAAGTTGCCCCAGGAGAGGCACTAGCAGCAGCCAGACTAGATTCACAGTGTGGCTTCACCCGGGAACCTCCAAGCCCAACACAAGTAGCAGCCATCTCAGACTGCTTTATAGCTCATGGAGGGTGGCCCTGGGCAGAACACAGGTGGGGGCTGGTCTCGGCAGCTCTACCGAGGAAACCCTGGAGCCTATGCACCAAGTGGACAGCTACAGATCATGTCAGAGCACCACCACCTGGTCCCTGCACAGCTGATCCTCCACAGAAGGTGGAGGTTGGTGGCCAGTGGTCTCAGTCCTTGCAGCTGAGTGGCCTGGGTAAATCCATCCCATTGACCTGCAGATAGAAATCAAGTCTCAACTACAAGAGGATGGGGTATTCAGCCCACATGAATGGTGCAGTCCACCTCAAATACCTAGCTTGGGTGATAGGGGAGGCTGTGCCACTGGACCCTACTACATTAGGCCATGCTACCAAGACAGGGGATGATAGCAGCTCTACCTAATACATAAAAACACAGTGAAGTTGCCAAGATGAGGAGACAAAGAAACATGGCCCAAATGAAAGAACAGATCAAAACTCCAGAAAAAGAACTGAATGGAGATAAACAATCTATCAGATGCAGAGTTCAAAACACTGGTTATAAGGATACTCAAGGAACTTAGTGAGGACCTCAACAGCATAAAAAAGACCCAGTCAGAGATGAAAGACACACTAACTGAAATAAAGAACAATTTACAGGGAAACACCAGTAGAGTGGATGAAGGCAAGTATCAAATCAGCAATTTGGAACATAAGGAGGCAAAAAAACAACAAATCAGAACAACAAGAAGAAAAAAGATTCCTCCCCAAAACAAGAAGAGTGTAAGCACTATTCTTTAAGTGATCCAACATTCACACCATAGTGGTACCAGAAGTAGAAGAGAAAGAGTAAGAAATTGGAAATCTGCTTGAAAAAATAATGAAAGAAAACTTCCCTAATTTGATGAAGGAAATAGACATGCAAGTCCAGGGAGCACAAAGAGTCCCATTCCAAGACATATCATAATTAAAATGCCAAAGTTTAAAGATAAAGAGAGAATCTTAAAAAGCAGCAAGAGAAAAGCAGTTTGTTACCTATAGGGGGTTCCCACAGAATTGTGAGCTGATTTCTAAAAAGAAACTTTACAGGTTAGAAGGGATTAACAAGAAGTATTCAAAGTCATGAAAAGCGGGGACCTACAGCCAAGATTGCTCTTCTTAACAAAGCTATCATTTAGAATTGAAGGGCAGATTAAGAGCTTCCCAGACAAGAAAAAACATCATCACCAAATCATTATTATAATAAATGTTAAAGGGATTTATTTAAGAAAAAGAAGATCAAATCTATGAACAATAAAATGGTAATAAAAACATATCTACCAACAATTGAATCTAAAAAACAAACTAAGCAAACAAGAAGAACAGAGACAAAATCATGGATGTGGAGAGTGTTTTGATGGGTGCAGGATGGGAAGGGGGTGTGGGGGAATGGGTGAAGAGGTGAGGGGATTAAGAAGTACAAATAGGTAGTTACAGAATAGCCACAGGGATGTAAAGTACAATATAGAAAATGGAGTAGCCAAAGAATTTATACCCATGACCCATGGACATGAACAGTGGTGTGGGAATTCCTGAGGAGTTGTGGGGGAGCTGTGTGGAGGGTGACAAAGGATGAAGAATTGGGAAAACTGTAATAGCATAGTCAATAAAATATAATTTAAAAAGAGCTGAGATTTTGGGACAGTGTTAGCAAAAGGAAAAAGCTATTGTAAAAATAAACAGATTAGTAGGGTCACCACATTTTTAAAATGATTAAAAATTACTGCTGTCTCCAATCACAATGAAGCAGAAGGAAAGTAAGATGACACTACAATGGCAAGGTGTTCTCAGACAAGCATTGGAGTGTGTGAAACTCACCTTAAGATGTGAATTCAAACCTAACAACAGAAATGGATGAACACCAAAACAAACAAATAAACAAACAAACAAACAATCCCACAAGAAGAAATAAACTCAAGAAAGAACTAGAAGAAAAAGACAAAGTCACATAAAAAATGAAGACTGAATTAAAAGTATTCCAACAAGAACAGATTTGAATAAAATTGGAATGAATACCAATGAGGAAGATCAGAAAATCAACCATAGGAATGAAAATGAGATGAAATAAAAAAGCAAAAAGTGTTAGAGAAAAAGAAGTTAACAGAAGACAAGTAATGAGAGCCAACTATATATGATTGGAGTCACTGAAAAAATAACTAAATGCAAAATACTTTCCAGAAAAAGAAGATCTGAATCTACATACCTGGGCCCACCATGCACCTGGGAAAATTCACTTGGAATGATAAACTCTGAGACATATCCCAGTGAAACTATCAGACATTAAAAATAAAGAAAAATCCACAGGTTCTTTAGGCTAAATAAATAAATTAGGATAACACCAACTAATACACAAAGCAAAGCAACTGAAATTTCATTTGCATTAATGGTGAATTAACCCTCATAAGATTAACTCTCCCACACATAACAACTGTAAACACTAGACACCTAAAGGAACTGGGAGGATTTGAAAGCAGGAGAATATGGAAGAGTGTCTACACAGAGATGAAGAGAATGATACTGGGTAAGTTCCCATTTCCATAGTGTTTGGCTTTGGCAAGACCTGTTGGCACTGCACAGATGGCTAACATTCTAATAGGAGACATATGATCTTACTGGGTTTAAAAAACAAAGGAAAGCATTTGTAGCAGCCATACAGCTGGAAAGTAAGGCGGGGTGGGTGGGGGGTAGGGGGATCCAGGAAGAGATATATGCAGAGAGAGACTGAAATTCACCCCAAATCCCTGCCTGACACCTGAACTATGTATGCACTTGTTCAGCTAACTGAATTGTCCAATAAAAGAGACAGGCACAAAAAAATCAACACACATCAGAGCAACATTACTGAATCCAAAATTCTACGATATATTAGTCACATTTTAAATATTAAAAAATTTCAAAGTACAGACCACAATGAATTGAAGTAGAAATCAGTAACAGATAGATAACTTGAAAATCTCCAAATATGTGGAGATTAAACAATGTATGAGTCAAAGAAGAAATCTTAAGAAAATTTAAAAATATTTTGAACTAAATGAAAATAAAAACACAACTTATCAAAATTTGTGAGGTGCTGCAAAAGCAGAACTTAGTGGAAAGCTTGTAGCGCATATATTAGAGAGGAAGAAAGATCTAAAATCAACAATCTACACTTCCATCTGAGGGCACTAGAAAAAAATGAGAGCAAATCAAATCCAAAGTAAGCAGAAGCAAAAAGTAACAAAAATTATAGCAAAAATCAATGGAATTGAAAAAAGAAAATTGATAGAGAAAACCAACACACCAAAAGCTGGCTCTTTGAAAAGATGCATAAAATCAATAAGCCTTGGGGTAACTGAGAAAAAAGAGAAAACAAAAAATAACTAATATTTGAACTGAATCCCTACAGACCCTATGGATATTGAATGTATAAGAAAGGAATACAATGAATAACTATAACTTAGGTGAAATGGACCAATTCCTTGAAAGACACCATCTGCCAAAACTCTCACAAGATGAAATAGGTGACCTGAGTATGTCTGTATCTACTAAAGAAATTGAATCAATAATTAATAACCTTCAGAAGCAGAACACACCAGGCCCAGATGGGTTCACTGGTAGAATTTCCTCCTTAAATTCTACCAAGCATTTAAGGATGAAATTGTGTCCATTCTGTCCCATCTCTTTCTGAGGACAGATGCAGAGGGAACACTTCAGTCTGTGAGGCCAGCATCACTCTAATGCCACAACCAGACCAAGACATTACCAATGTCTTTCATGAACATAGATGCAAAAATCCTCAACAAAACACTAGCAAATTGAATCCAATGAAGTATAATAGAATTACACACCATGATCAAGTGGGATATATCCCAGATATACAAAGCTGGGTCAGTATTAGAAATCAATTAAAGTAATCCATCACATCAATAGAAGAAAAAGAAAAATACACAATCATATCAATAGGTGCAGAAAATACATTTGACAAAATCCAACATCCATTCATGATTTAAAAAAAAAAAAAACTCTCAGTAAACTAAGAATCAAAGACAAGTTTTCAACTTGATCTATTTACAAAAAGTTATAGCTAAGATCATACTTAATGATGAGAAGCTCAAAGGATGAAGAATTGATGTTCTTGCTCCCACCAAGATCAGGAGCAAGTCAAGGATGCCCTCCTCTCTCCCCACTCCTTTTCTGTATCAAACTGGAAGTTCTAGTTCACTCAATCAGACAAAAAAGGAAACAAAGGTATGCAGATTGAGAAGGAATAAATAAAACTGTTAGTGGATGATATGATTGTCTATGTAGAAAATCTGAAAGAATCAATGAAAAAAAAATCTCCAGGAACTAATAAGTGATTACAAAAAGCTTGCAGAATACAAGGTTAATAGGCAAGAGTTAATCATTTTCTTATATACCAGCAACGAACAAGTGGAATTGGAAGCTAAAAACACAATACCGTTTACATTAGCACCTCCAATATGAAATACTTGAGTAAAAATCTAACAAAATAGGTAAAAATCTATATGAGAAAAACTACAAAACTGAGGAACAAAATCAAAGAACTAAATCCTGTAAATGGAGAGATATTCCAAGCTCATGAATAGGAAGATTTAATATTGTCAAGATGTTAGTTCTTTTCAACTTGATTTATAGATTCAATGCAATCTCAATCATAATTCCAGCAAGTTATTTTGTGGATATTAACAAATTCTAAAGTTGATATGGAAAGGCAAAAGACTTGGGCTAGCCAACTCAACACTGAAAGGGAAGAACAAAGCCATGGGCTGACACTGCTTGACTTCACAACTCATTATAGTGTCACAGTAATCAAGACAGTGTGCTATTGGCAAAAGAACAGACAAATGTAACACTGGAACAAAATAGAGAGCCCAGAAACACACCCCCATAAATGGAGGAACTGATCTTCTGCAAAGGAGCAAAGGCAATACAATGGAGCAAAGACAGTCTTTTCAACAAATACACTGGAACAACTGACACCCATGTGCAAAAACAAAATGAATCCAGACCCAGATCTGACACCCTTCACATACATTACCTCAGAAAAGATCACAGAGCTAACTGTAAAATACAAAACTATAAAATTCTTGGAAGATGACATGGGAGTAAACCTAGATGACCTTGGGTTTAGTGATGGCTTTTTAGGTATGACACCATAGGCATGATCCATAAAAGAAATAATTGATAAGCTGGACTTCATTAAAATAAAAAAAAAAACTGTTCTGTGAAAGACAATGTCAAAAGAATGAGAAGACAAGCTCAAACTGGGGGAAATAGTTGCCAAAGACGCATCTAATAAAGGATTGTTACTCAAAATATACAGAGTTGTTGGGACTTCCGGCCAAGATGGAGACATAGGTAGACACACTGTGCCTCCTTGTACAACCAAAATTAAGGACAACAAAAATTTAGAAATTAAAAAAACCAAGATCTGATACAAAATTGAACTGTAAGGAAGTCCAACAACCATTCATCCAGATCGGTAAGAGGGGTGGAGTCAGCACCTCAGCAGGAGGAAATTTCTTGGCAAGAAAAAGTGGAGGTTAGGAGTCCCGGGTGTGCAGGCAGCAGCTAGTAGACCCAGTGAGGCACACAGGGTGGCTGGCTGACTGCGGACACACAGTCGTACGCAGATAGACCAGGCGAGAATGGGGAGCGAGACAGACCACTCAGCCCAATGCCCCAGGGCTGGGAATGAAACCTAAAAGCACCGACTGAAAACACTTGTGGGGGTTCAGGTGCCAGGAGAGACTCCCAGCCTCACAGGAGAGTTCGTTGGAGAGACCCACAGGGTCCTAGAACATACACAAGCCCAACCACCTGGGAACTAGCACCAGAAGGGCCTAATTTGCTTGTGGGAAGCAGCGGAAGGGACTGAAATATGAGAGAGAGTGGAGCAAGTGCCTTCATTCCCTCTATGACCCCGCCCCCATATACAGCGTCACAACCCAGCAACTGGGTTGCCCCGCCCTGGTGAACACCTAAGGCTCCGACCCTCACTACAAAACAGGTGCGACCAGACCCCCCACCCCCCAAAAAAAAATGGCTTAAATGAAAGAACAGATCAAAGCCCCAGAGCAAATACATCTAAGTGATGAAGAGATAGCCAACTTATCAGATGCACAGTTCAAAGCACTGGTGATCAGGATGCTCACAGAATTGGTTGATTTTGGTTGCAAATTAGATGAACAAATGAAGGCTACCATAAGTGAAATGAAGGAAAATGCACAGGGAACCAATAGTGATAGGAAGAAAACTGGGACTCAAACCAATGGAGTGGACCAGAAGGAAGAAAGAAACAACTAAACAGAAAAGAATGAAGAAACAAGAATTCAAAAAAATGAGGAGAGGCTTAGAAACCTCCAGGACATCTTTAAATGTTCCAACATCTGAATTATAGGGGTACCAGAAGGGGAAGAGGAAGAGCAACAAGTGGAAAACTTATTTGAACAAATAATAAAGGAGAACTTCCCTAATCTGGCAAAGGAAATAGACTTCCAGGAAGTCCAGGAAGCTCAGAGAGTCCCAAAGAAGCTAGACCCAAGGAGAACACACCAAGGCACATCATCAGTACATTAGCCAAGATTAAAATGAAGGAGAGAATTCTAGAAGCAGCAAGAGATAAGGGGATGGTCACCTACAAAGGAGTTCCCATCAGACTGTCAGCTGATTTCTCCAAAGCGACCTTACAGACAAGAAGGGGCTGGAAAGAAGTATTTGAAGTCATGAAAGGCAAGGACCTACATCCAAGATTGCTCTATCCAGCAAAGCTTTCATTTAGAATAAAGTGCTTCTCAGGTAAGTTCAAGTTAAAGGAGTTCATCATCACTAAGCCCTTATTATATGAAATGTTAAAGGAACTTATCTAAAAAAAGAAGATAAAAAATATGAACAGTAAAAAGACAGCACACTCACAGTTATTAACAACCACACCTAAAACAAAAGCAAACTAAGCAAACAGCTAGAACAGAAACAGAACCACAGAAATGGAGATCACATGGAGGGTTAGCAACAGGGGAGTGGGAGGAGGAGAAAGGGGGAAAAGGTACAGAGAATAAGTAGCATAGACGGTGGGTAGAAAATAGACAGGGGGAGGGCAAGAATAGTATGGAAAATGTAGAAGCTAAAGAACTCATGACACATGGACATGAACTAAAGGTGGGGACTGTGGGTGGGAGGGGGTGTGCAGGGTGGAGGGGAATGAAGGGGGGAAATGGGACAACTGTAACAGCATAATCAATAAAATATATTTTAAAAATATTTACAAAGAATCTTTAAAACTAATAAGAAAACAGATAACCCAATTTAAAAATAGGCCAAAGATGTGAACAAATACCCTACCAAAGAAGATACACGGATGGCAAGTAAGCACATTAAAAGATGCTCCATATCACATGTCATCAGGGAAATACAAATTTAAACAACGGATAGAACTACATACCTATTAGAATGGTCAAAAGTCTAGAACACTGGCAACACCAAATGCTGACAAGGTCGTGGAGCAACAGGAGCTCTCATTCACTGCTGGTGGGAGTGCAGAACAGGGCAGCCACTTTGGAAGATAGTCTGACAGTTTCTTACAAAGCCAAACATCCTTTTATGATACTCCTTGTGCTCCTTGGTATTTACCCAAAGGTTTGAAAAGCTATGTTCATACAAAAGCCTGCATATAGATGTTTATAGCAAGTTTATTCATAATTGCTAAAACTTGGAAGCAACCAAAATGTCCTTCACTAGATGAATGAATAAATAAACTGTGGCACATCTGGACAATGGAATGTTACTCAGCGTTAAAAAGAAATGAGAGATCAAGCTATGAAAAGACAATGTGGAGGAAGCTTAAATGCATGTTACTAAGTGAAAGAAACCAGTCTGAAGAGGCTGTACACTCTACGATGCTTATGACGCTCTGGAGCGGGCGACACTGTGGAGACACCATAAAGATCGGTGGTTGCCAGGGGTTCAGGGAGGGAGGGGATGAACAGGTGGAGGGCAGGGGATTTTTAGCGCAGGGAAAATGCTCTGTGTGATACTGTCGTGATGGGTACCTGTCATTATACATTTTTTCCAAACCCATAGGATGACTCCTAGAGTTAACCTAGTGTAAACTACAGAGTGGGTGACGATGATGTGTCGATGTGAGTCCATCATTTGTAACAGATGTACCACTCTGGTGGGGGGTGTTGATCACAGGAGAGGCTGTGTGTGGGGGGGGGGGTCTGGGAGTATATGGGCAATCTCGGTACCTTTCCTTCAATTTTGTGTGAACCTTAAATGGCTCTAATGAAAAAAATTAAAGATTTAATTTAGAAAATCTATCAGCTAAGAGTACAAGAAAAATAATAATAATAATTTAAAAAGCAAGTTCTCCATGGTTCAGAAATACAAAACAAGAAAATTTAAAGAACAAATAAAAATTGGGGAAAATATAACATATCAAAAATAGAAGAATAATATCTTATACAGAGAGAACTATTAACACTTGAGGGTGGGGGAGACCAAAGACCCAAGAGAAAAGTGAGCAAAAGCATGAAGAGATAATTCACCAAAAATATACAGAAATAACCTTTATACCTATGGAAAGTTGTGCAACTTCACTCACAACAGAAATGCAAATGAAAAGTGCTCTGTGACATCACATCTCACCCCTTGGAGCACAAGCATTTTAAGGCATCTTTGCCATTACATTCTGTTGTTAATGCTTTGGGGAAATGGGCACTTCCAGTGCTTTTGGTAAGAATCAAATTGGTATGATGTGAATGGAGGGAAATTCAGCATGATCCAACAAACTACGTGTGGGCTCACCTTTGCTTTAGCAATCTCACTGCTAATGTTTCCTCTTGATACACCTCTAACAGAATGAAAGTACATGTGTACAAGGTGCAAAACACTGTGAACAACCTAAATGCCCATAGACAAGGGAGAGGTTGAATGAACTAGGGTGTGTGCACGTGGTGGAGTACTATGCGGCTCTGAAAAAAGAGGTGGTCCTCTCAGAACTCATATGGAATAATTTCCAAGACTTGTTGTGAAGTGAAAAAAGAAAGCAAAAAGGTATACTACCTTCTGGGTAAAAGGAAGTGGAGTAAAAAAAATATGCTTATTTTTGCAAAGAAAAACCAGAAAGAATAATCCAGAAACAAATTAGACTGTTTATCTGCAGGAAGATACTTTTCTGAATGTACTTGTATGTGGTTTTGTGGAACCCATGCTGACATATCACACACTCAAAAAAAGCGTGAGGTGACTCTCAACAGATTATAGAACCTCACTATATTTCAAATTAATAAAATTTAGGGAAGGGGAAAACCCAAGCCATGCTTGCACAGCATTTTGACTAAAGACAAAAAAAAAAAAAGTAAGAAACACTGAACTTTGGTTAATAAATTTCCTTTCCTCAGTGGTGTGGGGTAGCAATTCTGAAACTATTTTCTGTTTGTTCTAGACTGAACAAATAAGTAAGTACACAGAGGATGACAAAAGCCAGGTATCTCCCTGTGGAAGAAGAGTCGCAGCACAGAACAGGACAGGGGAGGGTGGTCATGAGCCCGGGGCTCCGGGACTGGAATTGGCAGCAGCAGCATGAGCTCACAGTCACACATATAATGTGTGTATACATATCCTCTAGAGAGATTATGGCTATAAATATGTCATTTTTTCCCCCTGCTCCCCACCTCCTTCCCTCACATTTCCTCGCTCAGGCCACCAAGAAGTCCCAGAAGCTGTGGCCTATCAGTAGCAACATGCACACCTACCTCCTAGATCTTGGTTTCTAGAGGCCGCTCTCCAGCAAAAGAAGGCTTCTTGGAAAAAACACCAGATTGTAGGGTTGTTCAGAGAAAGTACAGGATGATCCGGGAATGTCTTTTTTCACCAGAAAGTAAGGAAGTGCTCAAAGAATGCCAGGGACAGGTCAAAGGGCACAGGAATCAGCTTGAAGGGGGTTCCACTGGACAAGTCCGGGCATCAAATATGTAACAACAGTAATGGATTAAAACTCATAAAATAAAATAAATTCTATGAGCCCATACTGATATATAAATAAAAACATAAATAAATGGTAGAGAAAGGAGATCTCTTTCTTATAGTAGGATATTCACTAATACACATAGAAATATGATACAAGCAAAAAAAATAATTTAGTAACCATGAAATTTAATGAAATACTACAGGACATTTATATATTCTTGAAGCATATCAGAAAATAGTTATTAATTGTTGTGGTGGAGCAAATAATGAGCCCCCAAACAGGTGCACAACCAAGTGCCCAGAACCTGTGAATGTGACCTTACAGGGGAAAACAGCCTTTGCAGATGCGATTAAGTTTGTGATCTTGAGAAGAGATTTTCCTGTACCATCTAGTGTGCCCTAATTGCAATCACTTGTATCTTATGGGGGAGGCAAAGGGAGGTCTCAGACCAAAGAGGAGGAGGCCACAAGAAGACAGCACAGATTGGAGTGATGCAGTCACAAGCTAAGGGACCCCTGGAGCCATCAGGAGCTGAAAGAGGAAAGAAGGACCCTCCTCTTGAGCCTCCAGAGGGATCCTAGCCCTGCTAACACCCTGATTTCAGACTTCCGGCCTCCAGACTGTGAAAGGACAAATTCCTGTCACATTAAGCCTCCCGTCTGTGGTGCTTTGTAAGCTTTCCCAAGATCCTCATACCACTAATCAAACACTTTCCAGTGGAGAAACCTGGACAGCCCCCTAACCAGTGGTCATTTATCATCACAGCAAGGGGCCTGCTGACATCGTGTGCCTCTGGGCAGGATGTGTGGAGCAGCACAGCCTCACCTCCGTGCTGCTCCTGCCAGAGATGCACAATGGTACTCACATCCAGGAGGCTCGAGGTACGTCCTGCCAGACAGCCGTCTGCACCCCGATGACAAACATGGCCAACATTGGCTCCTGCTTGGACCCTGGGCTGTATATATATTGCTATAAAGAACCTTACTGGAACAAAAGGCAGAATTTGAATGAGGTCTGTAGACTAGATAATAGGAGTGTAATAATATTAATTTCCTGACTTCAGAAGTTGAGCTGTGGCAGAGGGGAAGAGACTATCCTTATTGTTAAGAATCACACCTGAAATATTTGGGGGTGAAAAGAAGTCAAGGAAAAGTTCCGGAAGAGGCTCCTTGACCTGCCCCCACTATGTTTCATCTGGGTCGCACATCTGCTCTATCAGGCGCAGGACAGCAAGGTTCAGTGGCCCTTCCTTCCCTGAACCCAGGGCCAGGCTGGCAGCAGGAAGCCTGCTGGTCAGAGTGGGCTGAGTTTGGGGGTGGAAAATGCAGCATAGACTAGAGCAAGTCATAGACCCTTCACCCCCCGTACTGCTGTGGGCAAGAGCAAGCCCGGTCTCCACTGGGACCATGTGGTGCTGGGCTCTGCTCAGCTTTTCCGAAGGCTGCTGCCCAGGCCCCTTCATGTTCTTGGAACCCTGGCAAGGAGGCAGTGTCCCCTGTCTTGACCCACACAAACCTGTCCCTAGGCAACCCTGGTTCCTTTATCACGTGACCGGGCCCTCCCTTTGTCTTAGACCCTCCAGTGCCCCCAGCCCCTGTTCCTCCTCAGAAAGTTCCTGAGGCTTGGCCTCCCTTCGGCTTTCCTTGGTCTGTAGGACTTCTGTCCAGGTCCTTGTTAAATTCATCAGTTTCCTGGCCTGCATGTGTCCCGACACACGTCACTCTTCTCCCCCGCACAAGGTTCAGAAAACCCAGTTTCCTCCTCCTAAAAACGTCTGACAAGACAGCGCCTCTCTGACACTTTGTCACCGTGACGGCGGGCTCTGAGACAGGGAGATGGCCGTCTTGATGCTTTGGGCCCTGCCTGGGTTGTTTGTGGGGCCAGTTCGGGGTGGGTTTTTCTGTGCAAAGTCTTATGGAGCATTCCAGCATGACTCCAAGATCTTATATTCCACCTTTGGGGTTGCCACGTTGGAGCTCCGCCCATTGAACTGATGTGAAGGAAAAGATTGTAAGGTTGATGGTAGGTGTTTAAGGGTGTTGGAATACAGGATTAGAATGCTAAAAAACATGGCCCTCTCCAAACACAGCTGAAATGGGGAACTCTGCCAGGAATCACATTTCCAGCCTGGCGGTCCTGTGCTCCTGCACCCTTCAGGGAACTTCTCAGCTCTCCCTCCCGTCCCCAGGGCCACCAGAATCCTTTCAGGAAACCCCTCCACTCTCTTTCCTGTCCCCTGGGCCACCAGAACCCCTTTAAGCAAACAGGAAACTAATCAGGGGCCATAAGATGCTGACTTTCTATTGGGAAACCTCTCTATGTGGTTTGAGGTTGTGTATTGGATATTATTTTCCTCATTCACCATTTATTTTCTTAAAATTATCAGCTCCCTCAGATTCTTGTGGCAAGCAGCTTCCAGTAATGTCTGCGCTGAAATCAGGGTGCTGGGAAGGTTGTGTGCTTTTAGCAAGGACGTCTCATGAAAGAAAGCCCGTAACATTCCGATAATATACGATAGGTCTCTGCTCCCTCAATGACACCTTTGAATGTGCTCCACTGCTTTTTACATTATAAATAAAGAACTGGCACATGCTGAGGTTGCTGTTGGATGCCTGCAGCACACTGCTCGCCAACTTCCTAGACACTGGGAGTCAGGCTGCCAGCATCCAAGTTGGAGCTCCAACTCAACTTCATAGCAAATGACTCCGTTTTCCATGTCGAGTTGGATCCAGGTCTCCAGAGTGATAGTGAAAAGCTGCAGACTCCTCAAGGAAAAACACGCCGCCGCCCCACCTACGACCTTCAGCTTTCAGAAGGCCAAGTTTAATCACGTGGGGACAGTAGCAGAGACGTCTGTAACCACCCCCAAAGAGCCAGCTGCCCGTGCTCTGTCCTCAATTTATGCCTGATTTCCTCTCAAAGAGGTAACCCTATGTTCTGGCCAACATGGCTTTCAGCCATTTTAATAGGCATCTCTTCTCTCTTCTCCACCTAACCCCCTGTGGGCAGTTTTCCACAGTAAGGGAAGAGGAGGGTTTGGGGTAAGGGGATGAAGCACAGGGGCACCTCCACTTGCCTTGGTTCCCAGGAACCTCAGAGCCACAGCTCTGGTCACTGCTAGCCACTCTGTGATGTTTATGACACATTTCTCTAAAAAAATCTTATTTCAAAATTCATACTTTATGGGTTGAATTATGCCTACTAATGAGGTCCTAACCCTGGTACTGGTGAATGTGGCCTATTTGGAAATAGGGCCTCTGCAGGTGTGGTTAAGTCAAAATGAGGCCCTTAGGGTGGGTCCTGACCCAATGACTGGTGCACTTGTGAGAAGAGAGGGACTTGGAGACAGAGAGATACAGAGAAGGAGGCCATGTGAGGACAGAGGCAGAGATGGAGGGATGTGGCCATGAGCCAAGGGATGCCTGCAGTCACCAGGAGCAGGAGGAGGCAGAAGAGATCCTCCCCTGGAGCTTTAGAGAGAGTATGGCCTGGCCTTGCTGGCCTCCAGGTCTATGAGAGGATAAACTTCTGCTCTGTGAAGCCCCCTGGTTTGTGATCATTTGTTACAGAGGCTCCAGGACACTAGCACAAGCACCTGCTCAGCCCAGCTGCTGCGAAGGCAGGAGGCACAATGCAGGTGAGACCCTTAGGCATACCCTGGCACCCTGAACAGCAGGTATGCTGATGGTGGGGGAGGCCTCTGGGCACAGAGAGGAGCTGAGGTTCCAAAGACCCTCTTCCTCCTCTGCCTGGGTCTTGGCGATGTCCAAGCCTTCTGCCCTATGAGGCTGGGGGCTCCTGCTTCCCTGGGAAGTTGGGTAACCTCTGCTCAAGCCCCTGGCCAGGCCAGTGTGGTTCCCACAAGTCCACTCTTCCCCACCTCTGGATCTCCCCTGCCCACTAACCCTCTCAACTCCAACTCCCTGATGGCTGATTTGAGCATTTCTTTTGTTCCCAAAGCATTGCTCTCCTTGAATTTGTCACAGGGCTCTATACCTGGATATGTGCAAGGCTACCCACACTGCATGGTAAAGCTTTGTTACAGTAAAGAGGACTCTGTGCCCAACACTAAGGGCCTCACAGGTACAGACCCTCCAGGGCTCAAAGCCTGCCCTGGGGGGCCCTATCCCACTGGGGACGCTGGACTTCCCACCCAGAGCCCTTTCAAAGCCCCCATTGCTGTCCATCATTCACTCCACACCGGCAGGTGCTGGCTCAGGGATGAGTGCTGAGAATGTCGCAAATGGAAAGGAGAGTGAGGAATGATGCACACTCATCAGGCCCCGCCCTGAACGTGTGAACTTGGTCATGTTTTCCAAAGCTCCTCTCCAGAGCCACAAAGCCTATTCTGCACCCCAAAGCCTCAGGTTCTAAGAAAAAATGAACCTGGATTCAATGTGCTCTCCAGTGCTGCCTTCTATGTTGATTCTGTCTGGGATGAGGGCAATGAAATGGAAGATGAGACATCCCCTGTTCCAGAGGCATTCAAGAATGAGGTCTCCATGCAGCTCTGAGCCATGGCTCCCCTGGCCTGGCATGGGTGGCTGACCATGGGAACATCCCAGGTCTGGGTATATTGCTGGGACAGCTGGACACCGCTCACTCAGAGGGACCTCTATGGTAACACAGGGGCAGGATGACTGGAGCCATACAAACACCCCTGACCAGCAGACCTGGGTCTCTCATGGCTCCTGCAGCCTGGGCAAGCTCTGGGCCTCGTTTCCCCAAGTGAAGGATGGGCTGTGAGTCCTGACCTTCCATGCAGCTGTCACATGAAGGGTGCATGGAGAGTGGTGTGATGATCAGCCTCATAACTGAGTAGTAACAATGGCCAATGTGCATGAGCAGTTATTAGGTCTCAGGCACCTGAGCACCATGAGGGAGGAGCCCATGGATGCCAGCCTCTGTGTTCAGCAGCACCCCATCTGGGATCACTGGGATGCAATCTCCCTGGGAGGGGCCTTGCAGGAGTCACTGGAACCCCTAGTTTGGGGAGTGGTCTCCTCCTGGAGGTAGAAAGGAAGAGAAAGGAGGAGGAGGGGGACAGAGGGGGCAGGCTGAGCCCCTGGTGGCAGCACAGACACCTCTGCATGACCTGTGTGTTAGTCAAGAGCACAGATGACAGGATGGCAGGACCAGGCTGGGAGAGAGCTCCTACCAAGCAGCAGCCAGGATACTTTTAGAAATTCTCATCCTTTCAAAGCCTCAGTTTTCTTATCGGTAAAACATAAGGCTAATGCAAGTGACCACGAGAGCTACTACTCTGCCAGATCCCAGGTGCTGTTCCAGGCACTTTTCTGTAACCCTCGAGGCAGCCACTGTTTTCACATCTGCAGTCTACTCAGGGCATTGCCAACTGTGGTCCTCGGCCAGACCTGGCCCAAGGCCCATTTGTGTGTGGCCTGTAAACTAAGGCTGGTGTCCTACCAATCTTACAAAGGATAGAAAGAAAGAAGAAGCAAAGCAAGATTAAGTGAAAATGGCATTATTTACCATCTAGCTCTTTACAAAAAAGAGTTTGCCACCACAGATCTAGATGGGTAAACTGAGGCAAAGAATGGACCAGTGGCTTGCTGCATGTCACAGGGCTAAGGAGAAGCATGCTCAGTGCAACAATGACAGTGTCTGGGGCCTGGGGGAGGGGGTCCATGGACACAGAGGGGACCCATCCTTTCCTGGTAGCACAGAACTGCCCAGGTCCCTGCCCAAGTGACAATGTGCTTGAAAAGAAGATTGGGAGCTTGTACACCCTGGCCACCTCACCACACACACAGGGGCCCCATGCAGGCAGGGCCGAAGGTCTCCAAGGCCAGAGCTCCCCACTGCTTCTCCCACAGCTGGGGCAGTGGGACAGCACCAGAAACATGGGCTGGAGCATGGACGGAAGGCATTTGTGGGTGAGCAGTAAAGAGGTCAGGGCGGTTCACGCATAGCAAGTAAGAGCCTCAGGGGCTCGCAGAAGACTGGAAACGTATCTTGTTTATTAGAATTCTTCTACAAAGTCGCATCTGATGTGTTTTCCCATCCAATAGCTTTGACAGTGAGACCAGGCAAAGGAAAACGAGCTGCTGGTTCCTTGTCCAGGCTGCCCTCACCTGGCCATAGCTGTGACATCCAGCCCCAGAGCTAGGCAGACAAAAAGCAGCAGCACCCATCAAACCAGAGTCAGGGTGAAGCTCCTGAAAACTCTTTCTTTGTGTCACAGATCATCCATAACAGGGACAGTTAGTCTTTCTGCTTCAGCTCAGCTGGGGGTGCGGAGAGGCACCAGTGTGCAGAAAGCACTCTGCCCCAAACCAGCCTTCAGTTCTGGGTGACAGAGGACAGGTCTTGTCCCTTCTGCAATCCCTTGGTTCATGCTCTGAATGTGAGAGTCAGAGTGATGATTTCCCAGCTCTTCCCAAGGGAAGGTTTCTGCCTATTAACAGGAGGCAGTTTCTGGATATGATGGGACTTCTTTCTGGGCAACCTTGAAAACCAGGCACATGCCAGCTTCATCTCTGCTTCCTGCTTCACCTGCTGGTTCCTGCTCAGTTTAACCTGTTCCCAGGTGCCACCTCCTCTGGGAAGCACATTAGGGTTTTGTGGTGCCACCACTGCCTGCATGTCCCTCATCATTCCTTGCTCACTGACTATATGCACACGTCCCTTTCATCCATTTGTCATCCTCCCCATAGGGACAGGAATGCCTCCTCCCACCTGCTTGACTATCTCTGCTGCCTAGGGGTGGGACCTGGAGGTGCTTGGTGTAGAGTGTTGCATGAATGACTGGGTGACCAGAGGCAGGCATGATGAGTCCTATGGTGTGCCTTCTTGGACTCAGGTCAGTGGAGAAATCTCTTGGGGCTGCCAGGACTGGAAACTTTTGAAGTTTCAGCCTGGCCCTTTGCTATGGTCCTCACGCCCCTTTGTCCATCTTGCTTTTGGTTTCTCCACCAAAGAGAGGTGAGGACACTGCACGCTTGCTTTGGACAGTCAAGAACACACAGGTGAACCCACTCCCAGGCTCCTCAGCTCCACAGATCCCAGGCAGGCCACTCTGCTCCTCATCACCCCCTGTGTGAGGCCCTCAGTTTGCTGGGGCTTGAACGAAACCATGCAGGAAATATGAGATAGTCGAAGGGTTTCTACAGCCCTGTTGATATGTGCTGCCACTGTCTGCACTGTGCTTGGGGCCACCATCCCCTGCACAGACACCCCCAAACAAGTGCCATTTGTGAAAACCAGGAGCCCTGAAATTAGATCTTGCTTTGCTGTGAAAATACATGGGTGGTCAGGCCAACTGGCTCTTGAGAAAAAGATGGGATGTTCACCAAAGAATGTCCAAGGAGAGAGAAGTGGGTTCAAGGGCGCCTTTATTCAAACAACAGTTGGCACAGAGGCTGGAGATGACCTCTCAGATCCACATACTTTCAGCATCCTTAGAGGCCTGAGGTTCGCGGTGGAATGCTCTCCCGCTGGCCCAGCCCACCACAAAGACAAGGGCACCTCGGGGCTGGGCAGATTCCACTCTCATCTATCAGGCGTTTGCCCCATGTTGGCTGGAATTTTTCTCCAAAAACACCTTTTTTATAATGAAAAGTTCTCATCTTTCTCTGGCAAGCTCCATTGTTTGCTCTCACATAGTCCTTTTGTCTTGGGGCTGTTGGATGCCAGGAGTCTGGGGGACGTGCTGAGGACAAGCTCATAAACTGCAGAGCTTCCCAGGTGGGCCAGGCCAGCACCCTGCGAGTTTCCTTTGGAAGCTTATGTTCATCTGAGCCTCCTTCCTTAGCCAAAAATCCACAGGGGCACTCAACCAGGGACTTGGCCCTGGGCTCTCCCTGTGACCCAAGGGCCCCCTAGCTGTATGACGAGCAGGTGCACAGCAGCTGACAGGCTGTCCTTGGAAAATATCTGCAGCCACCTCAGAAAGAACCAGCAAGGCCTTCAGCATGCCTGATGGAGTCTCTCTCAGATGAAACAGAAGTTTGAATCCCTAGGGGCATTTTGTAGGAGGGGGAGGGCCAGAGCTGGGCCATCAGGGCAGGCCTTACCACGGATCCCGGTGATTCCCAAATGTGCTGAAGAGAGCCCCAGTGGAACCTTGACCAACACGGGTCACCAGAAGAACACCAGGAGGCAGCAGTGTTCCTTGCTAAACAGAGCAGTTACCATAAAGATGGGGCTCTCATCCGGGCCACTTGCTGGGGCCACTTGAACCCCTAAGAACCTTGTATGGTGACTGCCCCTATTTTTTGTAAACTTGGCAAGGTTTCTGGATTTGACCAGCCCACAGAACCACTAATGAATAAAGCCAGAATTCAAACCCAGATTTCATAACACTGAGGCCTGGGCCACTAATGACCCATCCTGTTATTCATCAACACAGTTCCTCATCAGGAAATCCATCAGACCCTGGTTGGTGTGGCTCAGCGGACTGAGCGCTGGACTGTGAACCAAAGGGTCGCCATTTCGATTCCCAGGCAGGGCACATGCCTGGGTTGCTGGGCCAAGTCCCCAGTGGGGGGCGTGCAAGAGGCAACCACACATTGGTCTTTCTCTCCCTCTCTTTCTCTTCCCTTTCCCCTCTCTCTAAAAAAAGTTAGTAAAATCTTTTAAAAAAGAAATCTATCAGCCCAACTCTTGAAATGTACACAGGCTCTGGCCACATCTTACCTCCTTCACCACTGCCACCCAGACCCAAGTCATTGCTATCTGGACTTGCAGTGTCCCCTGTGGTCACCGCTAACTATGGGTGGCTATTTAAATTCAGAGTGATTAGGTTTAAGTGAAATTGAAAGTTCAGTGCCTCGGTTCCTAGCGATCCATAGTCACGTGTAACTAGGGGCGATCATAACAGTGCTGATGTAGAACACACCCAAGGAAGAAAGTTCTACTGAAGGGTGCTCATCTGGACTATTGCTGTAGCCTTGAACTGGTCTCACTGCTTCTGCATTTGCACCCCATTGCAGCCCCGCCATTTCTATCAAAGCAGAATCCCCACCCTCACTCACATCCTTCAAAGAGCTTTTTCTTCATCACATACGATGTGGAATACACCTGTGTATTGTCCATCTCACCCACTATGATGTGAGTTCCATGGTAGACCACTTATGTCTGCCTGCCCTCAGAACTCAGAACACAGCAAGTATTCATTAATTATTTTTCGGATGAATAAATGGTCTAGCTTTATCTAGATTTGGTGGGCATGGTGGTTTTAAAATGTGCCCCAAAGTCTTGGAAATGCCTCCCTTCAGAAAGGGGAAGCTAAGTCCCCTCTCCTTGAGTATGGGCTACACTTAGTGACTCACTGCTCATGGTGTGTGACTTGCAAGATACTGCAGGCTGTGCCTGGCTGTCCTGATTGCTTGCTTTTGGAGGGGGAGGGACATCAGCCACCATATTGTGAGGATGCTCAAGTAGCCCCATGGAGACATCCACATGATGGTGACTGAGGCCTCCGCCACCGGCCAGTGCCTGAGTTCTCCAGGAGTGAGCTTGGAGCTGGGCCTTCCAGGCCCAGGCAGGCCTTCAAATAACTGCAGCCCAAGTGACAGTTTGACTGACAGACCATGAAGCCAGTGCCACCCTGTTGCTCATAGAAATCGAGTTCCTGGTCCATAGAAAGTGTGTGATTGGTAAGCATCGATTTCGTTCAGCAGCTGTGTTTTGCAATGCAGCAGTGATAACTAACATAGTGGGAAAGGTCTTTCTCCACATCTGGTCAGTCATCACAGATGTTGGCTCACACACTTTTAGGAAAGACACCCACTTTCCACGCTGCTTTAATCCCACATGACATGCACCCACTAGGTACCTGCTGTGTATCCAGTACTAGGAATGGAAAGATAAAATATTAGCTTGTGCCTAACCCTGTGTGAGGAGGCTGTCCCTGCTGGTTTCTGCTCTGTGGCCAGGGAGCCCCCCATATCTCTGTACAAGGAGGCAGCCCCGCCCCCTGCCCCAAGGCAAAGGCAGGGCTGGGCTACTGTCTTTGTCTTCTCCCATCTCCGGCCTGTACTTCCTGTTGTTCCCTCCTCCACTGAGGAGGCCAAAATGGCAGCTCTCCCCTGCAAGCATGGTTTATCCAAAGGCCTCAAGAGAGGGAATAGCCAGCTTCCTAGATGTGACAGCCTCAGTGATGCAGTCCAAGACCAGTAAATCACAATGAAATGGGTGGCAGCCATGTCTGAAGACGGTCAGTGGAAACCGACCGACAAATTATGACCAGCTGAACAGGATGTTCCTACTCTTGAGAACCCAAGTTGAATGTGACCCAGACAGAAAGAAGCTGGCTTTTCAAGATCACGTTGTCCACTCTGAGACATCTCACTAGAGGCACAGGCAGTACTTTACTGTCCCCAAAGAGCAGGGAAAAGATTGGCATGGAGGTCACTTTGTCTCTGGGAAAGATTCCTGGTGTGGGATGAAACCATGTGCAAGTCCCACTTCTGCTCTTCTTACTGCGTGGCCTCAGGCCGCTTGTTGCTGTCTCTGAGCCCCACTTTCCTATCTACAAGAAGCAGCTGATATTGCAGTGCAAAGGGCCATCAGGAAGACCCAGGAAGTGTGAGACACCCTGGTGGTCCATGGCAGGCAGCTGCTAAATGCCATTTATTCTCCATTCCCTTACAGCATCTCTCCAGTTACTTTCAGTGGTTGGTTCTCAGTGGACTCTACCAAACTCTCCTTCTCCTCATGGGTGGAGTTCATGCTTGGCAGAGCAGTTTCCCCAGTCATGGCTCTGGTGGACCCAGGGAGAGCTGGACAGGCTGGGCCCCTTTCCTCATAAGATCGCAAATGAGAAAAAATCCCATTCAGAGCCACCTCTTACCTGATCCCAGTAGCCTCCTTCTCAGCCTTCCTCCCACCGTACCCACTGGTCATAGTAGCAGATCTGACCCGGGGCCAGCTCCTCAAAGCTGATGGCTGATGAGGGTGGGTACCAACCAAACAAATCAAAGATGGGATTCAGGGCATTTAGCCTGTGAGCACAACTTTACATTGTCAATGTCACTTCGGGTGAGCCACGCCCCACCCCCTTTCTGGGCCTCACTTTCCCCACAAACTGAAAGGGTAGGGTCAGCCTTAGAGGTGCCAATGTTCTGAATACAGCTTGGCAGATGGGGATGAGTCACAGCATAAATCTCAAGTAAAGATAGATTATTGCTGATTTGGCCCAAGATGTTGGGAGACTGCTGTGGATGGTGTCTCAGCCTCCTCTGGGTGAGATAATTCCAGTTCCCCAAGTCAGTCATCATGGGACTGGTTATCTGGCCATCGAATCATCCTCACGGCTCTCTTTGGAGCTCCAGCCTGTCTTCCCAACCCCACAGAGAATGTCCTCAACCAGTTTTCACAGAATATAAATTACTTTGGAAGAGATTCCTGTTTAGCTAGCTCAGGGTACGGAAAACAATAAGAGTCATTGGGGCCCTTTCTTGATGTTCCCAGCTCAGTTCTTGTTCGCACCTCTGGGATACCTCAAGGTCTCAGAGCAATTGCCCATTCCTACCCCTACTTTAAACAGACTTCCACATGCCATTATTTGTTGGATTCCTCCATTTGGTGAGGACTGTCGCCACCTGTGTGCCAAGCCCTGATAAGAAAGGTTGGGTTGAAAGTAGGTTTGTAGTTGTGAGTACATGAAACCGAGTTTATTCTTATATTATTATTTATTAATTGTTGTGTTATTTTCCATATGGACAACTAGAAACCTACTTTTTGCCCACCCTGTATCCCAGAGACACCCTCAAACCAGACCTGGCTTTCAGAATCTACCCTGCAGTCCAAGTCCTGGACTGTGGTGGGGCAGAGGGCCACAGCCTCCAAACTCACTAACAACCAACCTCTCACTTCCTCTGAAAATTGTCCTTCAGCAACAGCCTCAACTCAAAACATTAGTGTGAACCAAGTCGTTTCAGGAAACCACCCGCTGAGGACCCCAAACCCACTGTATGTGGTGGCACTGGTTACGCCCTGGTGCACCGGTTACGCACTGTACGAGACGAGGAAGGCAGGCAGGCAGTCTCTGCCACCTCCTCTTGGCTTCCTCTCGTTTTTTTTAAGGCTGGGAGATTTTGTTTGTGCACACTGAAAATTCACACTCCTCTGAAAGCACATCCATGTGCACATTGTTTATTGCCAAGGTTTGTAAGTGATCACAAGACAGTACCAGATATATTCTGAGAAGAGGTGGTTTATACCTTGGAGCCTGGGCCTCCTCACCCAAATTGGCTCTCCACTGGGGCTGAAGTTAGAGAGAATTATTCCCTGGGAGAGAAGTCGGGTCTTCCTGACCAGAACCCCAGAAACTTCTCTGAGTGTCTTCAATCTAATACCTCCCTCGTGACCCATCCAGTCAATGTGCTTAGCCCCCTCTAAATCACAAAAGACAACATTGTTCTTGTCCCTGTATTGCCTCTAAAAAGGGGAGAACAAAAGCTGATATTTCCCTTTTGGCTGGCTCTGTCCTGGCATAGGAAAGGTAGATTTATGCAAGTTAACTGAAACGTTGACAAACCACTGGATTGGAAAATAATAAATGGCATAAATCTGCCCCACAGCAAATGATGACAACAGAGGGAAGCAGGAGAAAAGGCAGTGTGAAATCCTAGGCTGCCCTGCCCCATGCCGAGGGAGGAAGAGCCAACGTGGCGATGTCGCTCTCTCCAGCATGAGCTAATCACTTCCAGACACTGGCCGAGCACCTGGAGCCCAAAGCCACCCTGCCTGGGAGTTGTGAGGTCCCACTGGGCAGAGGATAGGAGTTAATGCAGGCTGTTTCTTCCCGTGTCCCACTGCCCAGTATGTGCAAAGAAAATGATGTCTACCTAACCTGAGTTGTGTCCAGATCAATTCCCCTGTCTCCTCTAAAAATTGCAGCTTCTTCCTCCTCAGCTGGAATAACCATGCAGGGTGCTGAGGGCGTTGAGAGTGAGCTCTGCACTGGCCACCACACTGCCATCTGCTGGCTGTGACCTGGGCAAGTTATTTCAGCTCCAGGCCTCTAGTTTCTTTTCTGGAAGAGGAGAATAATGAATAACTCCAACCCAGCAGATATGTGAGGGGAAATAACCAAGTAATCAAGGTCAAGAGCTTGAAAGAGTAGCTGGAACAAAGCCCATGCTTCAACAGGTATTGACCTTCATCAACAATGTTATCATCACCATCACCCCCATCACCATCAATATCATCATCATCAACATCATCACCATCACCATCACCACCATCATCATTATCATCATCTGCTGTGGACTGAATGTTTGTGACCCCCCAAAAGTCATATGCCGAAGCCCTAATTCACAAAGTATTGGTATTTGTAGATGAGATCTTTGGGAGGTGACCTGGGGGGTTGAGAGGGTGGAGTCCTCATGATGGGATAAGAAGAGATGTGAGGGATATTCCTTCTCTCTCCTCCATGTAAGGACATAGCAAAAAAGGTGAATGTTTCCAAACCAGAAAGTGGGCCTTCACCAGGTACTGAATCTACCAGTACCCTAACCTCGGATATCCCAGTTCCCAGACTGTGAGGAGTAAGTTCCTGTTGTAAGTGCCAGTCTATGGTATTTTGTTATAACTGCCCAAACTGGCTAATATGCCACTGTGCCTGGTGAAGTCTTTGGGTGAGCATGCCCTATAGGGAGATGGGGTCAGGGAGGCCATGCCAGTGCCAGGGATCTGTAGAGCTTCAGTTTCCTTGGTTCCAGCTAGGAGTCTAAACCAAGCAGTTCTGAACATGCCTCTTTTGTAACTTTCAGAAAATGAAGACAGATTTCAGCACTGCCCACCTTGTGGAGAAAGATGATAAGTCATAACAGGGAAATATGATGGGAAGACCCATGGGTTGGATTCCATCCTATGAGATTTGAGGTCACAGTGACTCTAGGTCATTACTGGATCTCAAGTCCCTTCCCCTCAAGAGCCAGAAGCCTAGGATTGTGGATCAGCTGAGTACAGACAAAGTTTCAGTGTGGACTCTCCTTCTGGCTCCCAGGTGGCTGGCTGCCTTCTTGCCATGTCTTGCATGGTGGAAAGAGGTTGGGGAGAAGGGGGAGGTAGAGCGAGGGAGAGAGAGAGAGAGAGAACGCCCTGACCAGTGTGGCTCAGTTGGTTGAGCATTGTCCTGCAAAGTGAAAGGTCGCCAGTTTGATTCCTGGTCAAGGCACATGCCTGGGTTGTGGGCCAGGTCCCCAGTTGGGGCGTGTGAGAGAGGCAACCATTTGATGTTTCTCTCACACTTTGATATTTCTCTCACACTCTTTCTCCCTCCCTTTCCCTGTTACTAAAAATAAATAAAAGCTTTTAAAAAGAGAGACAGAGACAGAGAGACACACAGAGAGACTTCTTCCTCCTCTTATAAGGGTACTAATCCCATCATGAGGGTCCCACACTCATGACCACATCTACCGACCCTCCAAGGCCTTGCCTCCAAATACCACCAGATTGGGGGTTAAGACTTCACCTTATGAATTTCATGGGCGTGCAAACATTCAGTTCATCACAGGCAGGCTTGAGGGAAGCACCTGAGCTCCCCACTCCAGTGAGAAGAGCCCAGCAGAACTGCCAGCAGTTTTCCAAAGCTATCACCATAGCCCACTTGAACATAATCATTACTTCCTGTCTGCTCATATTCCGTAATAGCTGGAATTCATCATTTCTTTTTATATTCTCAACAGGGTGTATTACCATGTCTTGGTGTTTAGGAAATAAATAAATGAATGAAGTCTACCAATTGGTTCCCAGGGGAGATGCTGATGGAGTTCTGCTTTTTGTCCCAGTACACACTTTTTCTATTCCCTGTCCCTCAATGCTGTCTTTTTCCTACTCTCGTTTATTTATCTCCCTCAGCCCTTTGTTTTTCTCATCTGTGACTGAATGAAGAAAAATAAATATATTAAAGATTTGTTCAAAGTACCTTTAGATGCAGTTTGTCAATCTTTCCACAGTACTGCCCCCATTTGCCAGGGGTCAGTTGAGATCACACTGCCGAGGCACCTCGCAGACTCAGACTCAGGTTTGCAGATCTCAGGTCAGGTGCCCACCCAAGTTCAGACATTTTTCTGGTCTGGCTGCAGCCTGGGAGCCCCTGACACCCAGCTCCAGGTGGAGCCCAGGGTGCCTTGGTGTTTTTAGCAAGTAGTCACGCTGATGCTTGGAAATGCAGGACAGTGCTGCATGAAGAGCTGAGGACCAAAGCCAGCATGCTCAGGATGGCAGGGTGGAGAGGTGGGACCAGCTGGGTCCTTGGTGCCACAGGGTAGCTGCCGGTTGATCCTAGCACTGCCCAACTCCATGCTTGTCACATGAGGTAACAAGTGTCCAAAGGTTCAAGTAATGTTCAGTTGGACCTGGGGTTTTATGCAAGTTGAAGGCTTTACTGGAGCATTTGAGAGCCTTTATTATGGTTTACCCAGCTCTGAACATCTTTTCTCTCACTTCTGACCTCCCCCCATAGCCAGGGTTCAGGCAAAGTCAGTGTTCAAGCCAGAAAGGAGCACCCTCAAGACCTCAGTACCTGCAGTTCTCAGGACTGGACTGAGGCTGTGGACCACCCAGACTGCTAGTACCTGTGAACACATATACTTTCAAAGCAGCAAGTACTTATAGAAAGCAGTTCACATACTGACTTTCTATCCATACTGTTGGTACACCTTCCTCTTCCTGTTGGTAATCTTCAAGTTCTTATCAGCATCTGCCCAGACACTGCTGTACTGGTCCAAGAGAATGAGGGTTCTCTGGATGATCAGGAAAGGAGCCCTCAGGGAAATCAGGACAGGGACCCTCAGAGGCTTAAGGCCAGATGGAGAGAAGCATCCAGAGCAAAAGGAAAGAGCACCCAGTTTATCAGCATTGAACTTCCCAACAACAGCACACACAGTTCTCTCTCATTAACTCCTCTGCACACCCAGGGACCGAAGCCCTGGCTGTTGACTCTGGACATTCCCCTCAAGAACAGCATACAGTCTGCACACTGTCTCCCTGCCCTCGTTACCCTCCCAGACCCACACTGCTTGGCCATTCATGGTGGCTTGCACGCTTGGCAGGATAGCACCAGCAATGTGTTGTGTTGTTGTGCTGTGCTTGGCATGGGCCCCACACAATGAAGGGTGAGCTGGACAACAGCAGCAGCACCGGTGCCAAACTAATTGATTTCACAAGCAAGAGGGCAACCTGCCAGAGCATCCCCGCCTGCCTGAAGCAAGGAGAGTGCCAGCCATTCTCCTCATAGATGGGAGGGGAACGAAGGCAGGGCAGGAAAAGGGAGGGATGGGGGTGCTTAGCGTGAGGGACAGGAGATCGGGGCAGTTAGTGGAAGGGGAGGGAAGGAGAGGGGCAGTGAAGGTAGATAATGAGAGAATGGAAGGGCAGGGGAGGGGACAAGTAGAGAGGGGCAGGCAAGGGAAGGAAGAAAAGGTGCGGGATGACTATATCTATCCTCACTGATAACACACAAAGCTCTGACAAGAGCCTGGGGGGGGGGGCTCAGGTGCCACTTTGCTTGTGTGCTACAACACCTAGGAGTGGCGCAGAGACCCTGTCCAGAGCCAGATTTTAGATGGCACACCCACTTACCACGCACGCTATCCTGGCCTCTAGGCCTTTCACAGCCAACTGGCCAGACAGCAGCTTTCCCTCAGAAGCAGCCCTGCACCCTGGCCTGTGTGAGTGATCTCAGGGGTCTCATCTGTAAAGCAGCGATAATGACATCAACCTCACAGAATTATGGGGGCCGGAAGTGCTGTGGGAGTGGAAAGGCAGTGTCCAGCCTTGTTTCTACCGCCCTCTAGAGCCTACAGAGCCAGAAGTGCCTGCCCAGCGTTCTGGGCGCTCATTACAGAGGAGGAAATGAAATCTCCAGGTAAGAAAACAAAGCAAGGCAGAGACACCTTCACACCATATAATGAACACGCATATGAGGTGGATGAACAACCTTGGCCATTAGAGTGATGGGTTTGGAGTCTGAAGACCTGAATTTGAACCCTAGCCCTTGCCTTCCAGTTGTGGAATCTGAATCTGGGTTCACTGTGTATGAAGTACAGACCCTGGCACCCACCTTGTTGGGTTGCAGGGTCCCCACTGATACCATTCTGTGGTCTACAAAATGGGGTCATAGCACTGAGTCCAAAGTTGACAGAATCTGAGCATGGGAGAGGGGAGGATGTGGTCCCTCCAGGCCTCGAGGTGGTCCAGCTTAAATAAGAGGTGAGATTATCTTCCACAGACAACATCCACAAAGACTGGGAAATATTTCAAGATATTCAGATCCTGCTCACAGAGGAGAATGCCTTAAATGCAACACTTGTTCTAAGTCTAGCTGCACTCTCTTCCCAAGTAGCTCCCTCCACATTCTAAGGCACAGGTGGCGAACACAAGGCCGGAGGGCACCCTCCACCTTGTTTTATCTGGCCTGGCACCTTGTTTCTACCTGGCAGCAGCACTGAGCTCCTTGCTCCTAGTTAAGGAGTGGTTACATTATACAGTCCTAAAATTACATTCGGCCCTTTGAGGGTAACTGTGAAGCTGATGTGGCCACTGGTGAAAATGAGTTTGACACCCCTGACTAAAGAAACCCAGAGACTCTCAAACCCTATACTCGATTTCCTTCACCGGAAAGGGATGGCATTTGAGAGACTGTCTAGAGAGGGATGGCCTGCTAATGCAGCATAGCTGGAAAGTAACACTTTCATTCTGTACCCTCACATCCAAAATATACAGCATACATTCTCTGGGTTCAAATCCTGCTCTGTCACCTGCTGCTGGATCGCTGAACCTCTCTGAGCCTCAATTTTTTTTTACCAATACATGAGGATAACCAGAGCCCCTTCTCAAGGTTGTTGAAGATTAAAGTGATATGTTTGTCAGATGCTCAACACAGCGCCTGGCATGTAGCAGATGCTCAATAAACACATACTTCCTTCTGTCTTCCCTTGCCATGATTTGAAGGCCCACGACTTTGCCCCCGGCACAGGACTGTCATAACAATGTAAACAGCTGAGGCTTTTTCCTATAAAGTTCAGGACATCACTAGTGTTAGAGAGAACTGAGCTGACTGCAGACATGTGAAATGGTATTCACATGAAACTTTCCTCATTTTTTTTCAGTGCTTATTTGATGTGGTTGCTGGAGTCTTATGTCAATGTTTGTAGCTGTTTACAAATGCGCTCTGTCCCCCACGCTCAGGAGGGAAGGCCTAAGTAGAAGCTGACCCTGCACCCCCAGGCTCTGCATGCATACTGTGGTTGGCCTCCTGCTGACTCTGTCAGACTGGGGATGGTCATTGTCTAACCTGGTCAGAAGGCAGGTTCTGAAGCAGCCTCTGCTACTTGGAGTCTCAAGACTAAAGCATCCCCAGACAGAGCTCGACCTTCCCATCCAATACGCACATGCTGGCCACCCAGCATCCATGCCCCAACTCCTGGTGATGGGACCCCAGTTGTCCTCCTCCAGCCCTTGACTCCCTCAGGTCAGATGGTCTGGGCCAGGCTGACCAGTGCCATGAACAGCCATGTGGTCCAGCCCATCAAAGCATCTGCCACCTGGTCTCAGGGACTGGTCCAGAGGGACATTGACTGAGTCAGGCCCAAGAGATGAGGTCCTGGGATATGGCTGGGGGTCCTGGAGAAAGGGGATGTGAACCAGAACCTTCCAGAGGCTACACTGCCACCATGAGGACCAGGTCCTCCTGAGAAGAAAGCAGAGCCTTGAACTGGAAACATGCCCATCAAACCTTTAATTTCTGTGGCTGGCCAGCCCCAGGCAGTATTCCCATCTGTGCTTGAGGTAGCTGGGCTGGGTTTCTCTTACTTGCAGCCAAAGGGTCCTTTTGGTAAATTTTTCTCCTAGCTTCCCCAGTACAATGGGTTGCCTAGCTTCTCTGCAGTTGCTTTCCCAGGCAGCCCAGCCACCTTGCTGTCCTGCCTCCAAGCCCCCCTCCTTGCCCCTCCAGTCCATCATCAAAGCACGTGGCTTGCATCTGTTGGTGCCTTGCTGACTGGACACACTGGGCCACGTTGCTTACCCTCTCTGAGTCTGTCGCACCTCTGTTCAGGCAGGGGTGCAGCTGCCTCTGCCTGCCCCTCTTGCCAGGTTCCTTGGAGGATCAGGGACAATGAAGTGCTCCCCAAAGGCAAGGTCCGGGTGAGGCCAGAAACCATGGGAGCCACTTCCACATGATGGAGAGCCACCAAATGTAGGCAAACCCTCAGCCACATGTGGGGGCTGAAGAGAAGCCCCAAAGACATCAATCATGTCCCAGTCCCTGCAACCTGCAAATGCTACTTTACATTGCTAAGATGCTCCTGGACTGTCAGGGTGGGCCATAAATGCAATCACAAATATCCTTCGAAGGGGAGGCAGAAGGAGATGCCACATACAGAGGGCCGTGTGACCATGGAGGCAGAGACTGGAGTGATGCAGCCATAAGCCAGGAGCACCTGGCACCCCCAGGAGCTGAAAGAGGCAGGAAGGATCCTCCTCAAGAGCTTCTAGAGGGCACTTGGTTATGTCCATGCCTTGATTTCAGATTTCTAACCTCCAGAGCTGTGAGAGGATAAATTTCTGTTGTTTAAAGCCACTAAGTTTATGGTACTTTGTTACAGAGGGGACAGGAAACTAATATCCCATGTACCTCAATTGGAAAGTCAGACTATGACAATTTGTAACAATGCCATTTACATGCACACACACGCGCGTGTGCGCTCCCGTGCATTCACGCATACTGTCCTAGTTCTAGCCAATGCCACTCCCTTCCTTGGTTCAGCCTCGGCCTCCATCTCAGCCTGGCCAAATCCAACAGGGATGCTTCTACCACACAGTTGTGCTTGTATTGCTCCCAGCCTAGAGTCTTCGATGGCTCCCTAGTTCCTGTAGAACAACAATTAATCTCAAATATGTACCACATGGCTGTGTGTGATCTCATCCTAGTTTACTTTTCTTGCTTAGTCTTTGCTGCCCTCTGTGTCCTGCCCTCCCTCCTCCAGCTAACATGAACCTCTCTTCATTTCATAAACATGTCATCTCTCTCATTATGTGAGTTAGGAAGGTGAGGTGTGCAAACTGTCTGGCATGGTGCCTGCTAAGTGGGGTCTATGGAGGGAAAGAGCAAGGCATAAGTTCCCTTCCACAGGCCCCTAAGTTCCCTCTTTTCTCCTAAAAAAATTGGCAGTGTTGGACCTGAAACTAGCCTTCAAAGGTCTTTGCCACTCCTGTGAGTCCACAATAATCAAAACATTTCAGATCAAGAAAAAATATATATTATCCAGAAAAATGGGGAGATTTTGGCCTGACATATCCAGATTAGCTATTTATGTGGGCTCGGACCCACCAAACTGAAGCCCTACGTATGAGTACCCATTTTGTAATGCGAAGGGTCAAGATGAGGAAATGAGACAGAAAAGTCAACACAGCAGCGAGGCGGGCGTGGGAGTCAGAGATCACACGTGAGGCTCTTGACCTTTCTCTAGAGCCTGTGTCCTTCCTGCTCGGCTAATATTTCTGTGGCTTTTTCTGCAGCGACAACTAGCACAGGGACCATTCCTCCTATGAGAGTGTTTCTCTAGTCCCCAGCCCAGTGTCCTGCATACAGTAGGAGCACAATAAGTATGGGTTGAGTGGATGAACACACCCAGTGCTTTCCCAAGAGGAGTTCCCTGACCTGTGAAAGGCACACATGTCCACATGTCCCAACATCCCTCCTGGACTTGATCAGGTGGCACTGTGAGAAACCCACTAGGGTGAATAGTCACAACCCCCACAGACCTTTGAACCCCTCTACTCCTGGGGTATGGCACCCAGGAATTGCCATGTTTACCCTTCAGCCCTGCTCGCTGTTGCTGTTCTGAAAAGTGCATTCAGATTCTGTGGCTGTCAGAAGTGATAGTGGCAGGTCTGCACTCTGGAAGGCCTAATAAAGGTATAATTGAATCAGTGAAGCCTGATTTTATTTTATGTGTGTTTCCTGAAGCTACAACTCCTCGAACCCTCAGAAACTAAAAAAAGACTGCTGTGTAAGCAATGCCCTTCCAGTATTTTTAATAGAGCATCTTCCCCTCTCTCATCAGGGGACATGTTACACATAAGGTTTGGGAAAGAAGCTTTTTCCTTTTCTAATGGGAAAATGAGGCAACACTTGTGTTACTGAGCACTCACTCTACAAGCATGAGTGAGGTGCTTCTCCTGTGCACAGGCTGCTAGTGACACAAGGACCCAGGACACACAAGAGCTGGTCCCTGCAGTAGGAAGCTCAGGGGCCCAACAGGTCTCAAACTTTGATATTGAGAGGAGCCAGCTGGGGGTCTCTTTAAAATGTGGACTCTCTTGCAGTAGGTCTGCCCAAGGTAAGTGTCTACATTTCTCACAGGGTCCCAGGGAATGCTGAGGCTGCCAGCCTGGAACAACGGTCACTGTCCCTCAGCCTGAGAATAAGTGGCACTGACAACCCTTGAGAGCTTGTTAGAAGTGAAAATTATGGGGCCCCACCCCAGGCCTCCTGTATCAGAAGCTCTGGGTGGGGCCCAGGAAGCTGTGCTTAACAAGCGTTCCGGTGGGGGGCCTGATGCTGCAGCAGGTGACAGTACTGCAGGCTCCAGACCACAGCTGGCGGATGCCTGTCCAGAAGCTGCTGCTTCCTCTTTTCTTGCACATGGTAACATCACTAAATAAGATGTCATACTCAGTCTCAGAATCCTTCTCAACACAGCAGTCTAAGCAACCCATGGCCCTTAGGATGACAGCTGAGCCATCCCAGGTCTGCACTAAACAGATGACAGATGGGCCCCACAGCTTGACAGACGTTATAATAACAAGATGCACAATGATGTGGGAGCTTGGAAGAGAGCAGCTCATGGGGTTTGAGGTGGGCAAGGTATCACAGAAGAGGTGACACAGGAACGGGACATTAGGAGGACAAGTAGGAGTTCTCCAGGCCAATAAGGGAAGGCACGCGGGTGGGGGCTAGCAGAGTGGGCAAAAGTAGGGGTACAAATGTGCATGCTTTGCTTGGAAACTGTGAGTGTCAATCAGTTTAGGGCCAGACCAGAGCTCCGAAGTAGAAATGGGGTCACAGAATGAGGAATAGTGAAACAGGATCCAGGAGGCTTGTGTGAGAGAGGCAGAGCCCAGCGGGGTGGACGCCACAGTCCCCGCAGGAGGGTCTGCGTCATCCAGGCTGCCCCTGCCCACCCTGCCTGTGTGCCCAGGCCTCTTCCCTGAGACCCCACTGTGGGGGAAAGGGACAGGCGGCAACATGGGAGGAGGCGAAAGGATTGACTGATGAGACTCAAGACACTCCAAGATAAACATACGGAGAAACTGAAAAGTTGGGACCTATTGCATTAGACATGGGAGAAAAATTAGCTTTAGGCACAGCATTTTAATAAAGCATTCTGTCTGGTTTTGATTTCACAGATGTAAAATAATGCAGGCAATCTGGAAATAAGTTTGACTACTTTAAACTGTTTCTATAAACCACATTTGGAATTCTCTCAGCATTGCTGAGATTCAATTTACAGAGACTTCTTCAAGTTAAAAAAAAAAAAAAAAACTAAAGTAAACAAACTCTGGTGGGGGCCGGGCACTGTCAGGTCCATGGTGTGTAATCTGTTACCACAAAAAGCATCATCCAACAGAGTGAGGCAGACTTTCCTGTACTATTTTAATTGGCTCAATCTAATGTTGCTCTAATTATGGAGATGCTGTGAAATGCTGCCTTTAGGAGACATGGAGATTTTCCTTCCTGTGTTCAATACAATCTACAGAATTTGGCTATGAACAGAAAGCACACGTTCTCAGGTTGACCAGGAGACTGCAGTGTTGCATCAGGGTAGGCGCAGTGTCCCCCTGGGGTGTGGGTACACGCTGAGCTTCTGCAGATCTTGGCAAGACCCAGGAGCCTCTCAGCTTTGAAGAGTTTCTCTGGACAATGCCTCCAAGCAGGAGCCCTCCAGAGCACCCACACCACACTCCATTTGCTCAGTTCCCACAAGCCTGCAGAGCTGGACCACCAGAAACCTTGGGCAGGGACCTCAGCTGGACCTGACCTGCGGGCCAGACTCCCGCTGGCTCCTCCTTATGACAGGGGACACCTCCCACACCCCAGCACCTCCTACCCTTCCCACTTGTTGAGTCACTAGAAACTTCTTCCAGGATAAATCCCATATCATGTCCTACCACCCCTGCCCTGGGGAGTCCTGTGAATGTCCACAGTCCAGTGTCCCTCAGGGTCTGTATCAGCAGTGGTGCCTCTGGATCTCACCCCCGCTCAGTCATGGCTCCTTCCTCCAGTCCTTCGGCCAACCACATCCCCCAGCCAGACCAGAACCTAACAAGGAGCCCTCCAATGAGGGGGTGTTTGTTTTAGCTTGTACACATTTTTTCCAACACAAAGGAGCTCAAGCATATGTCACTCAAAGCCCTGGATGACATATTCTAGCAGCAGCCTGCGCCACTTGGACTGAGCTACCTTCTGTTAGGGGAAATGGGGCCCTGACACATTCAGTTGGGGGCACCGAGCACAGCTGGCACTTATATTTTAGAGCTATCTTTTGACTCTTCACCCCTAGCTGGTCAGTCCTCTCTGGGAGAAAAGACAGCCAGCCACCCTGCAGCTAAATGCTTCTGAGGAGCTGGTGCCAAAATCAGCTCTCCAGCACATGATACGAGCCTGGCTCACCTTCCCCCAGAGGCACCCACGTGGTGGGGCCAGCCAGATACACACACATGGCTCCTGGGATGGCTGGAGCAAAGCAGCTCTGCTTCTGGAAGCTTCTGGTGAAGTGCATGAGCTCTCATTACTGGCTGATTTATAAGGAAAGGGGGAAAAAGGCCCAATTTAGATATCCATCAGTATGACCTGATCTACACCCCAGCCAGTATCCCACTGGGAAAAATGACACCCTGGAACATTGAGCCCCCAGGCTGGGAGCTCATCTTTCCAGAAGGGAGGTCACGAAGCTGGCCTGCATGCCTTGGAAACACCCCACTTCACTCTAGTGCCCCTGGAATCTAATATGCTTTCACTAACAACAATAATAGTAATGAACAACAACAACTTCCACTGTTGGTGAGGCAATTTTATAATGTAAGAGTTTAGGGTACTTATATTGTTTTACTTCTCCCCAGAACAACTCCTGTAAGCGTGTATGTGAATGTGTAAGCAAGTGCGTTCCTGTCTTCAAGTCCATGTGAGAGTGTATGACTGTGTGTGTACTGTGTGTTGGTATGTGTGTTTTGTGCATGTTTGTATGGGTGTGTTCACATGTGAGTCTACTCATGTGTGTGCACGTGTGCTTGTATATGTGTAGACTTGTGCACATGTGTGTGCTTTGTGTGTGAGTCTCTGTGTGAGCTCGTATGTGTATGCATGTTCTCATGCATGAGAGGGACAGCAAGAGGGAGTATCCCCTGAGTAAACCCATCAGAGAGCACTTGCTTACTGACAAAACTATGGAAACAACCTCAGTGAGCTCAACAGTGCCCCCAGCACTTCCCAGCACACTGTGAAGTAACAGCTCATGAGTGCGGTCCGTGTGGCCATGGGGTTTTCTCTGTCACCACTGGTTGTTTTGCTTGTGTGGCCAGTGGCACTTCCTTGCAAAATTCAGAGGTGATCAAGCTGACAGATGACAAGGGCATGGGTGGACGGAGTCCCTGCCCACTGCCGCAGGCCCATGGGCACCACGGCCGTTCGGTAGTGAGGAAAGAAAACAGACCCAGTGCCAAAGCAGAGGAAATGAAGACCACGCAGCCAAGAAAAATCACCTTTTTCTTTCCAGTCTCTTGCTAAAATAGCTTTCTTGTTGGCTGCACCACTGGAGAATGGCAGACATAATACACTGAATAGCTGAGCCCTCCTCCTTCCCAAAGGGTTTTTCCAGCTGCAGGCAGACAGCAGCACTGTTGCTTCTCAGTCAATGGCTCCTGCATGGTCACCCTAGAACGATCTGAGGTTCCCAGGATGGTGAGCAGTCCTTCTTAAAATGGAGTCTTGTTAATCAGTCAAAGTGATGCACGGCTCCCCTCTCATGGAGAAGGAAGGGCCACCAGCTGGCATGCCACCCTCCTGGTGTTCTACACAATGGCAGGGGCAGATGTATGCTGACTTGGAGCTTCTCTTCATCCACTCCACCTCAAAGCAGTTAGAGTTCTGTTCCAACACTGGCTTGCTAGTCAACTCTCCCAATATATCCATCATTTTGTCAGATGATTAGCTGTGCATCACGTTCCTTTAACCATTTCTTCTCCCAGGCCCCAGTTTCCACTAAGCCTCTCCTTTTCTGCTGCACCTGACACAGTGGTGCAGCGAGGCTGAATTCTGTTTCCCATGGCATCACCCTGGTTTGCCAAAGAGCTTGGCCAGAGTAAGGGAGAAGGGTTGGCATCTTTGGGAAAACAAGTTTGCTTAATAATGGGTGGGGAGGCTTCAGAGGCAAAGCCAGTTGGATAAATCCTCACATGCCTGGACCCCTTCCCAAACGCAGCTGAAATTTCCATGCTGGAAAGCTTGGAATGGAAGTTTTATCCTTCCAGGTAGGAGCAGAAAGCTGGGAAGGAGCAGGCGTGAGAAGGAAGTGTTCCCAAAGGTGGACAGGATGGAAAGGAATGAGGTGCTCCTGGCGGAAGTCTGAGCAGGTATGAGAGGCTGGGGGTTGGCCTCTGTATTCTAGTGGTACCTGGTCAAATAAAACACCAGATGTAGCTCTGAAATACAGTTGACCCTTGAGTAATGTGAGGGTTAGGGGCACTGATACCCCTCCTGAAAAGTAAAAATCTGTGTATAACCTTTGACTCCCCGAAAACTACTAATAACCAGCTGTTGACAAAAGCCTTACAGATAACATAGTCAATTAGTGCACATTTTGTATGGTGTATGTATTACATACCATATTCTTACAATAAAGTAAGCTAGACAAAAGAAAATGTCATTAGAATCATAAGGAAGAGAAAGTACATCTACAGTCCTGCACACATGTGTCTTTAAAAATCCGCATATAAGTGGACCCGCACATTTCAAACACATGTTGTTCAAGGGTCGACTGCATGTGCCTCAACTCCTTGGCTGCTCCTGCCAAAGCCAAGCCACCCTCCCACTTCCTGCTCTCCCACTCTCCCAGCAGTGGCTCAGTGCTCCCAGGGGCGCAGGAGACAGGTTCTCACTTACTCTCACTTCACAGGCAGTTCCAGCAGGTGTGGCAACCTGCTTTCCATTCCCACCTGGGGTCGACAACAAATTCAGAACAGGGCAGATGACAGTTTGGCTCACACAGATCCGGCCGGTTGTTAGGGCTGTTGAGATTTTGTGCATTCTCTCTCCAAGCAGAACTAGGACACAGCTGAAACCTTGGCTGGAGCCCCAGAGGCATGAAATTTAGCTCTGCCCTGAGTTTGAGAGCTTCCAATAGTCCCCACCACCTACCATAGTAATCAGAGCTTGGAAACGCAGGACGTGAGTCCCACGGCTCTCCCTGTGCCCCGAATGCACTCCAGCATACTGCCCACCAGACGTTGCCATGCACTCCCACCGCCTTGCTGTGGTGGGCTTTCCCCTCTGCCTAGAGTGCCTCCTCTCATCCATGCCCGTAGGGTCATCATCTCCTATGGGACACCTTTCCCACCAAACAGACAGGATGGGCAGCAATAATAGGATCTTTTCTTTACTGAATACTTAATTCTCCTTTATTGAGCTTGGTAGCATGTGCCATTCAAGAAATTTACTCATTACATCTACATTATTAAATTTATTGTCATAAAATTAATATTCCCTTATTATGTTCCTTAGTATTCCATTTTCTGTCTGTAGGATCTGTAGTGATGTCTCTACTTCACTTTGAATGTTGGTAATTTTGAGATTTCTCTTTTTTCCTCGATCAGTCTGGCTATAGGCTTATCAATTTGTTGTTCCATTCAAAGAACCAGCTTTTGGTTTTATTGATTTTCTCTATTGTTTTTCTATTTTCAAGTTCATTAATTTCTGTTCTTATTTATAGATTCCTTTCTCTTGCTAACTTTGAATTTACTATGCTCTTTTCAAAACTCTTAAGGACAGAAGCTTAGATTATTGATTTGAGAACTTTCTCCTTTTCAACATATACATTTAATGGTATAAATTTTCCTCTAAGTATGGCCTTACTAGCATCCTGTAAATTGTCGTACATTGTGTTTTCTTTTTCAATTAAACTTTTTTTCAAATTTCTCTCTTGATTGTTTTTGACCCATGGTTTAAAAGTATGTTGTTTAACTTTCAATTTGCAGATTTTAGATGTAGATATAAATACTTTAATGTTGTGGACAAATAACATATTTCACTCCTTTTAAATATGTTGAGATTTGTTTTATGGTCCAGAATATGGTCTACCTTGGTGAATGTTCCATGAGCACTTGTAAAAATGTGTATTCTGCTGATATTGGGAGGATTGTCCAATTAATGCCAATTAGACCAACTTGGATGATACCATGATTAGGATTGCTACATCCTTAGACTTCCTGCTCACTTCTTTTATAACTTACAGAGAGGAGCATTGACATTTTCAACTACATTTGTGAATTTTTCTATTTATACTCTGCTTTTTGTTTTATGTGTGGATACAAGCACATTTACAAGTGTTATGTCTTCCTGCAGAATGGCACTTTTTTATTATTATTATTATTATTATTATTATTATTATTATTATAAAATATTGCTCTTCTTGTGCAGTAATATTCCCTGTTCTGATATCTACTTTATATGATGGTAATATTTCCACTCCAGTTTTATTTTTTATTAGTACTTTCATGGTCCAACTTTTTCTGTCCTTTTACTTGCAATCTACCTATGATTTTATTTTGATACTGTGGGTGCTGCTTTTTTGGAGACAGCATATAGTGGGGTCTTGTTTTTTAACCCAATCTTATAATCTCTATTTTTTTATTGGGGAGTTGAATTTATAATCTTGCTATTTATATTTCATTTGTTTTACTTGTTTCTTTTAAAACTTTTTCCTTTTCCCTTCTTACACTACATTGAGTAGTTTTGTGATTTTGTTTTATCTCTACTATTGCCTTAACTTTTATACCTTTTAAAATTTTTAATGATTTCAATGGGGCTTAAAAATACAACCTTAACATATTAAAATGTATCTTTAAGTAATGCCATTTCACACAAAGTGAAATAAATTTACAGCAGTATTTGTTGATTTCCTCCTTCCCCTCCTTTGTGCTAGTGTTGTCACATACTTACATCTACATGTTATCAACACTAAAATACATTGTTATCATCTTTGCTCCAGATAGTCTATCTTCTTTTTTAAAATAAATTAAATTTTGTTTTATTTATTTTAAATAAAATAAAATTATTTTATTGATTATGCTATTACAGTTGTCCCATTTCTCCCCTTCATTCCCCTCCACCCTGCACACTCCCTCCTACCCACATTCCCCCCTTTAGTTCATGTCCATGTGTCATAAATTCTTTAGCTTCTACTTTTCCCACACTACTCTTGCCCTCCCCTGTCTATGTTCTACCCACCATCTATGCTACTTATTCTCTGTACCCTTTCCCCCTCTCTCCTCCTCCCACTCCCCTGCTGCTGACCCTCCATGTGATCTCCATTTCTGTGGTTCTGCTCCTGTTCTAGCTGTTTGCTTAGTTTGCTTTTGTTTTAGGTGTGGTTGTTAATATCTGTGAGTTTGCTGTCTTTTTACTGTCATATTCTTTACCTTCTTTTTCTTAGATAAGTCCCTTTAACATTTCATAGAATAAGGGCTTGGTGATGATGAACTCCTTTAACTTGACCTTATCTGAGAAGCGCTTTATCTTCCCTTCCATTCTAAATGACAGCTTTGCTGGATAGAGCAATCTTGGATGTAGGTCCTTCACTTTCATGACTTGGAATACTTCTTTCCAGCCCCTTCTTGCCTGTAAGGTCTCTTTGGAGAAATCAGCCGACAGTCTGATGGGAACTCCTTTATAGGTGACTGTCCCCTTATCCCTTGCTGCTTCTAGAATTCTCTCCTCCATTTGAATCTTGGCTAATGTAATGATGATGTGCCTTGGTGTGTTCTCTCTGGGTCCAGCTTCTTTGGGACTCTCTGAGCTTCCTGGGCTTCCTGGAAGTCTATTTCCTTTGTCAGATTGGGGAAGTTCTCCTTTATTATTTGTTCAAATAAGTTTTCCACTTGTTGCTCTTCCTCTTCCCCTTCTGGTACCCCTATAATTTGGATGTTGGGACATTTAAAGATGACCTGGAGGTTCCTAAACCTCTCCTCATTTTTTTGAATTCTTGTTTCTTCCTTGTTTTCTGTTTGGTTGTTTCTTTCTTCCTTCTGGTCCATTCCATTGATTTGAGTCCCAGTTTTCCTCCCATCACTTTGGTTCCCTTTGTGTTTTTCTTCATTTCACTTATGGTAGCCTTCATTTGTTCATCTAATTTGTGACCAAAATCAACCAATTCTGTGAGCTTCCTAATCATCAGTGCTTTGAACCGTGCATCTGATAGGTTGGCTACCTCTTGGTCGCTTAGATGAATTAGCTCTGGGGCTTTGATCTGTTCTCCCGTTTGAGCCATTTTTTGTTTTGCTTTGTTTTTGTTTTGTCTGGTTGCGGCTATTACGTAGTGAGGGGTGGAGCCTTAGGCGTTCACCAGGGTGGGGCAACCCCATTGCTGGGTTGTGATGCTGGATGTGGAGGTGGGGTCCGAGAGGGAACAATAGCGCTTGCTCCACTCTCTCTCGGATTCCAGTCCCTTCCACCACTTTCCCCAAGCAAATTGGGCCCTTCTGGTGCTAATTTCCATGTGGGCAGGCTTGTGCATGTACTAGGACCCTGTGGGTCTCTCCAACGAACTCTCCCATGAGGCGGGGATTCTCTCCCGGCACCCCAACCCCCACAAGTGTTCTCAATCAGTGCTTTTTAGGCTTTATTTCCCTGGGGCCCTGCGCTGTGCAGTCTGTCTCGCTGCCCATTTTTGCCTGGTTTATCTATGCGGGAATGAGTGACCTCGGTCAGCCGACTTGTGCACCTCGCTTAGTCTGCTCGTTGCCTCCCTGCACTCAGTAACAGCCGCCTGTGCGCCCAGGACCACCAGCTACTGCTTCTTCCCACCGCAACCCCTCTCTGCTGGCTGCCGACTCTGCCCCTCTTACTGGTCTGAGTGAATTGTTTTCAGACTTCCGTACAATTCAATCCTCTGTCTGTTCTGGTTGTTTTTTTTTTGGGGGGGGGTTCTGTATTTTTGTTGTCCTTAACCTTGGTTGTGAGAGGAGGCACAGTGTGTCCACCTACACCTCCATCTTGGCCAGAAGTCAGATAGTCTATCTTCTTGTTTATATTTTTGAGGTCTTTCTTGAGATGTAATTCACTTGCTTAAAATTCACTCATTTAAAGTGCACAGTTCCATGGAACAGAGGTTCTCAAAATGTCAGAATTACCTGGGGGGCTTATTAAAAGGCATATGGCTGTGTCCACCCTTGGCACTTCAGATTCAACAGATCTGGGTGGGGTCTGAGAATCTGCATTCTGTTAAGTTCCCAGGTGGTGCTGAGGTCCAGGGACCCCATTATGAGAATCACTGCTATAAACAGAATTACAAACACAAATTATCAACCTAGAGCAAACGGTGATTTAGCCATGCTAGGAGGATGGGGAGAGGTGGGTTGGGATCTGAGGGGAAAATCCTGATGGATGATGAAGTGGTCTGACCCCATGGGTCTGTGGAAATACAGGAAGCCTGACTCTGAAAGAGAGGGGGCATCTTCCAGCAGACAGCGGTCAGTACCCTGTGGCCAAGGTAAGGCTGCAATTGGAACCCCACAATTACTTTCAGTGAATGAATGATTTTCATTGTCCTCTTCCTCTGGGCACTGTGACTCCTCTTCAAGCAAACCTGACATGGAGGAAAACTTAAGTTTACACAAAATATGTTAGATAATGAACATTTGTTTTATAAATATTACTTTTTTAGCTCTTCTGACATAGCAAGCTTTAAAACACTCCTGGTTATACTGAAAACGTCCAGAATGCTGACAGACATTCTTTTCATGTTTTCCCCTTCACTGGCGATGATGATCCTTCTCCACATTGGTACCTTTGGGAAGGGTCTGATCTGCCATCTGAGCAGGTCCCCACTGGGCATTGTCCCTTTTATTCCAGTACTTCAGAGTGCTTTAAATGCACCCAGTGCACAACCTGCAGTGTCCCTTCCTGTGCCTCCACTGAATTCTCACAGCCCACCCCCCCCAGAGCCCCTTTTACCAGAGCTCCCTCAAACCTTCCTTGTTACTCTCCCAGTCATCACCTCCCCATCTCTCCTTAGTTCCATGGTTCCTCCTGCCCCACATCTAGAGCCAGCTGTCCCTGCCCATCTCTGTTTCTGCATCACATGTCAGAGGGAGTGAACAGTGGGGCGGTCTCTGTGGTTTGGCCAATGAAATAGGATCAAAAAGTCACAAAACTCCTACAAGAGCAAACAAACCATCAAGTTCGACTGTTGCCTAAGTTATAGCCTGAGGAGATTTCAGAAGCTCTGGATTGCTAGAGTCAATACTACCTCCATGAGAACTGTGCCAGGTGGCAGTAGAAATGCAGAAAGAATTTAATGAGCGGGTTTCACTTTCCTCCAACAGAAAAGGCTGGCTAAGTTGTGACTGTGACTGACCATGGCAGGAGGAGCCAAGCAGTGTGTCATGACACGTCCCCAGGGCTATATTTGGGATGCCAAGTGCCAGTATGGAGACCTGACACCTTTTTCTCTTTTGGAGGAACTATAAAAATGTTGCTTTCAATAGAGCTAGCATTCTGATTCTGATGGACTCACATGGCAAGAAAAATAAGTTCATTTGCCAGTGGGGAGTGAGGACGGAGGAGGGGAAAATAGGAGGGACAGAGGAAATTCCACAAGTTGCAAAAAGTTGGACCCCTCCATCCCTCAATAAATAGTGTTTTAATTTGTTGTGATTAATTCAACATTTCATTTCAGTTATGGAAGTTGGGCACATGGTATGTGTAGTTTGGCAAATGAGTTCAACTTAGCCCCCTAATCTGCTTCTATTTTCTCATTCTCTCCTCTAAATACCCGCCTTTTTACCCAGATGAGTGAAGGAATAAATTAGTTGGGAAATGTTTCTGCTCCAATAAAACATTATCACCTGTCAATCACTGGATAAGTACATGGAAGCCCTCTCCTTTGCTTTGTGATTTCTATGACCTCGGGAAAGCTTGCATTGTTCTGAAATTGGAGCTTCTTTGCCATGTGCCACATGTGAATGAGCCATGCCCCTGTCCTGCCAAAGCTGTCAGGGCACGGCATGAGAACCATTGTTTTATTATCTACAGTTTACATACATGTTTTGTGTAACATCTGTTTGGATTTAATTCTCTCTTTTTTTCAAAGCTGCTTTTTACCCAAACTTACTACAAAAGCAGACAAGTAAGCAAAATGATGGGCTGGATATCTGTGCATTTTGATAGATGATTGGATTACGATTGGACTGGGTAGGTCACAGTCTACCCACCACAGGCAGCTCAGAAACTTGCCAAGGGACAAAGACAGTGATAACAAAATTTTTCCCACCTTAATATTTCCCTCAGCTAATGTTTCATGTTCCAAGTTCAAGACATTTGGAGCAGGACCTGCTGTATTATCTCATAGGAGAGAGTGTGGTGTGTGAAGCTGTCTGAGCTGGCTCGGGGCACCACCGCCCCTACTGTCCTGTGTTCTGTTGGAGAGGATGCTGGCCATGTCTGGAGGTTACCGGATGGCCCTGGCCAAGCTCCTTGGCATTGCAGAACAAATCTCCTTCTCCTAGGCCTCTGAACTTTGATTGAAAGGACACAGGCTCCTCATCCAGCTTTCCCTGGTGGCCCCAGTCCAGTTCCTCATGTTCGCTCCACTGCATCTCTGGGTCCTCCAGAGAGATAGGCCGGCAGTGTCAGTTCATGCTGGCATCTCTGAAGACAACAGCACTCCAGGGGTGGAGCACGTGAGGATGGACATGAGGCTGAAATTCATGCTTGTGCAGTCTGGTACTAATAACATACTATCACCAGCAACTTGAAGCATTTTACAGAGTGCAATTGGTGCAAGACGCCAGACATCTCCAGTCCACCAGACACAAGCCCACTGACTCTCCAGTAATCTGGTCACCAGCCCCGGGCAGTAGGAAGTGGGTGCAGCTTGAAAAAGCAGGAAAGGTTTGTGTTCAAATCCTAGCTCCAGCACTTTCTGGCTACCTGGTCTTGGAGAAGTTTCCTGACCTCTTTGAAATTAATTCCCTCATTGTCAGAAAATATAATTTGTAGGGCTTTAATCTTCTTAATTTATTGGGACCTATTTTATGGTCAAAACTAGTCCATCTGGAAGAATGTTCCATGTGCTCTCTATTGTTGTTTAGTGAAATGTTTTGTAAATGCCAATTATGTCAAGTTAATTGATAGCATTTTCAAGTCTTCTCCGTGGTGACTGATTTTCAGTCTGCTTGTTTTAGCAGTTGTCAGGAGCCAGTTCTGACAGCTTCTGTTGTGTCTGTTTCACAGGCTACAGTCCCCAGTTATCCAATCAAATACTAATCTAGGTACTGCTGTGAAGGGATTTTGCAGATGTGATTAAAGTCCCTAATCAGTTGATTTTAAGTGAGGGAGATGCTGCACAGAGGGCCAGACTTAATCAGTTAAAAGACCTTAAAAGTCGGGCTGAGTCTTCTCCAGGGAAGTAAGAAATCCCCCCTACGAACAGCACTGGCAGTGCCTGCACCCACGTTGGTGTGCTGTCAGCTTGCGTGGCCAGCCCATCATTTCTTGGATTTCTTGATACATAAAACCTCCCACTGGTTCTGCTCCTCTGACTGAGCCCTGACTGGTACAAGGAAATTGAAACCTCTAGCTGTGATTGTGATTTATTTATTTCTCCTTTTAGTTCTAGCTGGTTTTGCTTCATATATTTTGAAGCTGTTATTAGAAATCTATGCATTTAACATTTATAGCTTCTTCATGAATTGACTTCCTTATCCCTGGAAATCTTCCTTGGTATGAAATCTACCATGGTATTAATACAGTCACTACAGCTTTCTATTGACTCATGTTAGCAAGGTAAATCTTTCCCCACCCTCTTACTTTGAACTTGTTTGTGCCTTTCTATTTAAATTGCACCTATTTAGGTAGAATTTCCTTGGTTTTTGCTTCTTTATCCTATCTCACAATTTCTGCCTTAATTTTGAATGTTAGAAGATTCACATTTAATGTAATTATTTATCATTGTAATAAATAAGGTTGAATTTAAATCTATTTCCATGATATTGTCATGCCTTCTTTCAGATTAACTGAGGATTTTATTTTAATGATATGCTTTTACCCCTACTGTGGGCTTATTAGCTACACCTTAATTTTTTGTTTTTACTGAATGTTCCAGAGGCTAATTACAGAGGATAATCACTCATCACAGTTTACCTTCAAATAATATTATTCCACGTCATATACAATGTAAGAGTCACTCGAAAATCTACTCTTAAGCCCCCTTTCCATCCTTTGTGCAATTATTATCATATGGTTTACTGCCATGTATATTAAAACCCCCAAATATGTTGTTAATTATTTTCATTTTAAACAGAGAATTATCATTTCAAGTGATCTAGAACTGAGAAAACATCTTTTACATTTACCTATATAATTACTATTTCTGACACTTTTCACTGCTTTGTGTTGATCTAAATTTCCATCTGGAATTATTTTTCTTCTCTTAGAACTCCCTTTAACATTTCTTGTAGAGCAGATTTGCTGAAAATGAAATGAAGCAAATGACAATAAATTCTCTTTTCTGTTTGTCTGGAATAGTCTTCATTTTATCTCCAATTTTAAACCATATTCTTCCTGGATAATAATGTTGACAGGTTTCCTTCCCACCCCCACCTGTTAGCACTTCACACATGCTAACCCATTGTTTCCCAGCTTTCATGGTTTCTGGTAAGAGGTCTGCTGTACCTTGTAGCTCCGTTCCTCTGTCTATGGTGTGTCATTTTTAATGTGGTTGCTTCCAAGATCTCCTTTTCTTGCTGGTCTTCAGCAATTTGTTTATAATGTACTTTAATATAGCTTTCTTAATGTTTATCTTACATGGGTTTATTCAGCTTCTTAGATCTGTGGATTTATAGTTTTCATCAAATTCAGAAAACTTTTGGACATTATTTCTTCAAAATATTTTTGTGTTCCTGCCTCTCTTTCTCTCCTCTTTCTAGAACTCCAATTTATATTGAATACATAGGCCACATGACTGATTATTAGCCCTCAGCTCACCAGGGTTTTGTTATTTTATTTTTTAGACCTTTTTCTTTCTGTTCCAATTTGAATATCTATGTCTTCAAACTCACTGATCTTTTCTTCTAGAGTGTTTACTCCTCTGGGAGTCCCATCCAGCATGTTTTTCATTTCAGGTATTATTAAATTTTCACTTGTTGAAGTTCCATTTCTGACTTTTTATTTCTCTTATCTCTCTTATCATGATTACGTATTCCTCTTCTTTTTGAACACATGGAGCATATTTAAATAGTTATTTTAACATCCTTAACTGTGAATGCCATCATTTCTGCCATTTGTGGGTATTTTTCTATTGATTTATTTTTCTCCCAATTTTGGCACTTAATTTTATGCTTTATTTTGTGCATGATTATTTTTTGATAGAATGTCTGACATTGTGAATGTTCGTAGTTGCTTTCTAGCTCTTGTTGCATTCCTTTAAATGTGCGGTATTTTATCCTGGTGTGTAATTAAGTTATTTGGAATCAGTCCAATCCTTCTGAGGCTTGCTTTAAGTCAGTGGTCCCCAAACTTTTTGGCACCAGGGACCAATTTCATAGAAGATGGTCTTTCCACAGATAGGGGCTGGGTGGGGGTGGTGAGACAGAAGGTAGAGCTCAGGCAGTAATGTGAGCGAAACATGCTTGTTCACCTGCTACTCACCTCCTTCTGTGCAGCTCAGTTCCTAACAGGCCATGAACCAGTACCATTCCACAGGCAGGAGGCTGGGGATCCATGCTTTAGGTGACATTAGGGTAGATCCAGTACAGACTTGGGCTAAATATTACTACTATCGTTATTCAGGAAAATACTCTTCCGATGATTCTGTCAATTCCCAGTGTATGATTAGGTCTTTACACCCTGACTGTCATAAACACAAGCTGTCCCCAGCCTGATGTGAGCTCCAAGGACTGTTCTGCTTGCTCCTTTGGACAGTTCCCTCCCCTAGCCTTCTGTAGTTTCTTACACACGTGCACATCAGCACTCAGCCAGAACTTGGGGGGGCCTCTCTGCAGAACTCTGGAGTTCTCCCCTGGCAGTATTTTCCTCTCTAGCACTCTGTCCTCCATCCAGTTGTTGCTAATTTGGCCTCCATGAACCCCAATTTCTATCTTTTCCACTCAGTAGACCCCCACTTCTATTCATCCCCTCCCTGCAGTGAGATATCATGGGGCCTTGTTTGTTTTCCCCATTATACTGTCTGTCTCCAATGTGTGAAAAACTATTTTGTGAATATTTCATCCAGTTTTCTGATTGTTTACAGTGGACAGTAGATTTCATTCCTGTTACTCCATGTTGGCCAGAATCAGATGTCCAAAAATCAATAAAATTATCAGAGTAATTTTTTGGTCTAATATAGGGATGATAATTTTTTATTTTCACATTTTAAATAAAAAACCTAGAGATCATTACCTTCTATTATCATTGTATCAAATAATAAGAAGTACATAATTTCAGGATTAAGGGCATTTCTCCTAAGGTAAGACAGCTCTGCTCTTACACCAATTTATAAACTCTCTGTAAATTCCTTATTTAACCACAGACAATAAGCAGTTTTCATAAAACACCCAACTTAAAGATGGTGGCATAGGCAGACATGGCTCACTTCTTCGCACAACCACATCAAAATTACAACTAAAATATAGAACAACCGTCACTCAGAACCATCAGCAATCGAACTGAACAGAAGTTTGACAACTATAGAATTAAAGAAACCACATCCATCCAGAGTGGAAGGAGAGGCACAGATGCAGAATGAGACCGCAGAGTGGCTGGTCCCTCACCAGTGTGTGGTGGATAAAAATGTGGAAGGGATATCTCAGGAATGAGGAGCCCCAGCCCCACACCAGGCCCCCCAGCCCAGGGTTCCAGTGCCAGGAAGATAAGTTCCTACAACTTCTGACTATAAAAACCAGCGAGGATTGAGTAGGTGGAAAAAAACTGCTGGAGCCCCAAGCAGTTCCTCTTAAAGAACCCACATGTGGACTCACTTGCTCAAACTTACTCCCTCTGAGCACCAGTGTCAGGGTAGCAGCTTGAAATTGACCAGTGGTCGATTTCAAGTTTCAAGCCAGAAACTGAAGTATCAGGCACCAAGGTAAGCAAAGGCCATTGTCCCTTGTCTAAACACTCCCCCTACAGAGCTGGCAAGGTGGTGCTATATCTGAAGCTCCATCAACTTGGTTAACACTGTTTGACCTGCCTTGGAGATCCCCAGAGACTCCACCCCATCCAGCTTATGGACCCACTCAAGCTGCTTTTCCATATGTATGGTTGGTCTTGGTTTATGCTTCACAATTTCCTAAATCCTCCCAAACAAGCAACAGTTGACCTCAGTGAGCCCCAGGCCTGGCACTTGGAGCAGCCAGCCTGGATTCATGGCTAGACTTTGCCTGGGAGTCTCCAAGCCCAGCATAAGTAGCAGCCATCTCAGATTGCTTTATAGCTCAGGCAGGGTGGCCCCTGGAAAAACACAGGTAGGGGCTGACCTTGGCCTGCACCACCTGGGAAACCACAGAGCCAGCACACCCTGTGGACAGCTACAGACCACATCAGAGATCCACCACCCTGACCCTGCACAGCTGATCCTCCACAGTGGGCAGAGGTTGATTGTCAGTGGTCACAGCCAGTCCTTGCAGCTGACTGGTCTGTGTAAATCCCTCCCATTGATCTTCCAACAGCAACCAAGACTCAACTACAAGAGCAGGGTGTACTCAACTTACATAGAAGGTGAATCTTGAGTACCCAGCTTGGGTGATGGGGAGGCTATGTCCCTGGAACCTATAGGACACTGACTACATTAGATCACACAACCAAGGCACGAAGTCAAAGTAGCTCTACCTAATACATAGAAACAAACATAGGGAAGCTGCCAAAATGAGGAGACAAAGAAATTAATGAAAGAATAGATCAAAACTTCAGAAAAAGAGCTAAACAAAATGGTGATAAGCAATCTATCAGATGCAGAGTTTAAAACACTGGTTATAAGGATGCTCAGTGAACTTAGTGAGGACCCTAAAAGCATAAAAGACATCCAGTCAGAAATAAAAGAGTTGAAATAAAGAAAAATTTACAGGGAATCAACAGTAGAGTGGATGAAGATGAGAATCAAATCAATGATCTGGAACAAAAGGAAGCAAAAAACAACCGATCAGAACAACAAGAAGAAAAAAGAATCACAAAAAATAAGGATAGTGTAAGCAGCCTCTGGGACAACTTCAACAGGTTCAATATTCACATCATAGGGGTGCCAGAAGGAGAAGAGAAAGAGCAAGAGATTGGAAATCTATTTGAAAAAATAATGAAAGAAAACTTCCCTAATCTGAAGGAAATAGACATGCAGTCCAGGAAGCATAGAGAGCCCCAAACAAGATGGGTACAAAAAGGCCTATCCAAGACACATCATAATTAAAATGCCAAAGATTAAATACAAAGAGAGAGTCTTAAAAGCAGCAAGAGAAAAGAAGTTAATTACCTACTGGGGAGTCCCCATAAGACTGTCAGCTGATATCTCAAAAGAAACTTTGCAGGCTAGAAGGGATTGGCAAGAAATATCTAAAATCATCAAAAGCAGAGACCTACATTGCTCTACCCAGCAAAGCTGTCATTTAGAATTGAAGGACAGATAAAGAGCTTCCGAGACAAGAAAAAACTAAATGAGTTCATCATCACCAAACCATTATCATATGAAATGTTAAAGGGAGTTATTTAAGAAAAAGAAGATCAAAGCTATGATCAATAAAATGGCAAAAATTCACAAGTATCAACGATTGAATCTAAAAAACAAACTAAGAAAACACGAAGAACAGAGATGGAATCATGGATATGGAGAGCATTTTGATGATTGCCAGATGGGAGGGAGCTGTGGGGAAATGGATGAAGAAAAGAGGGGATTAAGAAGTACAGATAGGTAGCTACAGAATAGCCATGGGGATGTAAAGTACAGTATAGGAAATGGAGTAGCCAAAGAACTTGTACTTATGACCCTTGAACAATGGTAGGTATATTGCCTGAAGGAGTTGGGGATGCTGGGTGGAGAGGGGAATGGGGGAAAAATCAGGACAACTGTAATAGCATAATCAAGAGATACAATATCTGGCAATAGGAGTTTTAAAATATTGTCATTATTGTTAGATGTGTACATTTGAAGCAGATATTGTGAGCCTCACCTTCCCATGTATGGCCCTGGCAAAATTAAAGGCAGATCTCTTATTTCAGGAGCTATTGGATGTGCCTGGTGGGCCGGGGCTGGGGTGAAGCAGTCAGAGACAGGTACTTTGTGACTAATCTCCTACTGCAGTGATGTCCACACATCTAGTAAGCACTTTATATCATCATCACATTGAGTTCTCAAAAGGACGCTGTGACAGGCTGCAGAAGGGCCAACCGCCCTGAGAGGTAGAGCTGGGATTGACACTCAGGTCTGCTCAACAACGGTATAAGGGATTCTCCACTATTTCAGGGTTTTCCAACCAACCAGTCATTCACAAAGCACCCTCATGATGTTCGTCAAATCTCCATAATGCCTATCTTGTTCACTTAACTTATTTTAAAAAGTCAACTCATTTCTTAAATATCTAAATTTATTTTTAAAAGAAATTTATGTCACTACCAACAATGGGGTATCGGTATCATTTGCTTTTAAAAAATGAGGGAACCCAAGAAAAGAAAATATGATGATACATTAATACTAAATCCTAGCTAAATGCTCCTGGTTTCCTGTGGCTTTCTCTTTCTTCATTAAAAAAGAGAGACTAGCCACTTTGTGAGAGGTATGGAAGTCATAATAATACCTAATTGAGACTTTCTCTTAGATAATAATCAGAAAACTTGAAAAACTTGCCATAACTTCCAGTCAAGTTTGGCTGACCGAATGCCATGCCATTTTTTTCCCTGCCCCTTAACAAAAGCCAAATGAAGGCACAAACCCATCAGAAGTAAAAGAGCTAAAAGGTTGGCACATCCCAGGAAAGATGAAACACAAGAAGAGAGAAAACTGGGGGGTCCGAGAAACTGAGAGGAGAGTAGACAAACCTGGAACCTCCGTGCCTACGGAGAGGAGCATCCACTGGAACAAGCTGATTCAAGTAGAAAGCCTGCCAGCCCTTCAGGAGGAAAAGACCCCAGGAAGCCCCCAAGGTGGGAGTGTGCACACAGATAGAAAACAGAGCACTGGTTGGACCCCTTTCCACCCCCAATCAGCTTACACCATCCCTCCCCCTGTGCCAGTTTGCAGGCTAGAAGTTGCAAACTGGGGGTCCAAACTGTAATATGAGCTAAGCGCTAACTGCCTCACCCAACCATCAGTTGAAGGCTACCTGCCACGCTCCCAAACCTGGGCCCCTTTCTCCCACTCACCACTGGGGTCTAGAGCCAGGCTCACATCCTTCCTTACCCTCAGATGAAAATTGGTGGGCCCCACTCCAGAAAAACTGCCATCCCAAGAGCGATGGCCACAGATTTGGAAATCCTCCAGCGAAATAGCTGGTTTTCATGTCTTTGCCTCCCTGAAAGTCCATTGACAAGCCCCACTGTGGTAGCAGCATCAAAGTCCAGGTCTGTTCATGTCCACACTAAGAATAGTGGGCAGCCAGGGACCACTGCATCCTGTGTGAGGTCACCACACAAAAAAGACAGAGACTGAATCCCCGCTATGCCAAAAAAAAAAAAAAAAAAAAAAAAAAAAAAAAAAAAAAAAAAAAAAAAAAAAAAAAAAAATAAAATAAAAAAAAAAAAAAAAAAAAAAAAAAAAAAAAAAAAAAAAAAAAAAAAA